>OY757929.1:8539969-8586248 GCA_963585895.1 Sepioteuthis lessoniana
AGTTTAATTGTCAAAAATATTTCTATTTCAAACAATTTAGTTCAGCATAAGTACGCAGTTTCGATGTCAAAACTGTTCTATTTCAAGCTGTTCAGTCTAGCATAAGTACACAGAATTCAGTTTAGCATAAGTATGCAGTTTAGTTCCATATGACCCATAGATAGGACCCTTATCAGGTGCAACCATTCTGGGTCAGAGTTAACGTGGGAGCGATCGCAATGAAGGGGTGCTCCATTTTCCCCATAGCTCCAGCATCCCTGGAACCTCACCATCAGATTGTTTAGTGTCATATACAGGACACTTGTTGGGGGAGACTATTCAGAGGTGCAGTCCGTGTATTCTACTGCCCCAGCCGATTGGACGATTCACAGAGTTAAATGTAAAAAACAGTTTTATTTCAGATAATTCAGTTTAGCATAAGTATACAGTTTAGAGGTCAAAACAGTTCTATTTCGAACAATTCAATTTAGCATAAGTACACAGTTTATATGTCAAAACAGTTCCATTTGAAACAATTCAGTTTAGCATAAATACCTAGTTTAAATGCAGAAAACAATAAACTCAAGAAACCATGGTTTAGTTCTATTTAACCCATAGATAGGACCCTTATCAGGTGCTACCATTCCGAGCCAGAGTGGATCAGGGAGCAATGATAATAAAGGGGTACTCCGCTTTCCCCAAAGCTCCAGCATTACTGGAACCTCACCATCAGATTGTTCAGTGTCTTATCTAGGACATTCGTTAGGTTTGGGTCTTACCTCTCGACAGAGAAGCAGTCGGTGTATTCTATAGCCCAAGCCGACTGGGCAAATGTATAAAGAGGATGTGGCCTTAAATAACCTATAATGGTTGATATGCCATAAAACCCAACCAACCACTTAACTGTATGCAAACAAATGAGCTCTGGTTTGTTTTATAATGTTATCTATAAACTATGAATTTAAAAATCATATCTAATATGTATAAAGAGGATGTGACATTAAATAACCAATAATGGTTGATATGCAATAAAACTCAACCAAAACGAATTAAACCAAACCAACATGGATTCAACATCAAACTAAATGTCGCAGCTTTGAAATAAGATAGACATATTTGAAGTGACATGTAAACATCTAAATAAAGAAACCAAGCAGTCAAGACAAATCTTAAACACCCACCTCCAAGGCTTAAAATATACTTCCCAAATAAACAGCTCATTTGCAAGGTGTCTTGACAACTGATATAAAAGACACTTGGAAACGAGAAAATCGATACGCTGCGTCACCAGTACATTTTTATCAAATCAACTCTTTTTAAAGACTATTTTAAAAACTTTCTAAAAAACCTTTTTTTTTCCCATAAAAACTTTTTTCCACAAAGAGATTTCTGCTGACGATGACCCACTGTCGAAACTAATTGAGAACAATCAAAAAATTGAATAACATAAGAAATATTCCTATTTTTCCAGTCATTTTTCTCATCTTTATATCCAGGGAAAGGAGTAGCGGCCTCTCCTACACCTTAGTGTAGTAGCTATCGAAAAGGGAGCCTTCGGGTCACCCTCGACTATGGTCGCCAAATTTACTTACTTATATATATATATATATATATATATATATATATATATATGAAAGTAAATATGGATCAAAATCCGACAGTATGAAGAAAGCAGAAAAACATAATCCAAATAGGTGAATTTATTATGAATTAAAGTCGACGTTGAACGTTTCGGTTTCAGTGACTATCATTATATATATATATATACAAACAGGTTTAATTAAATAAAATCGAATCCTTATTATTTTGAAGTTTTTTTCCTTTTTTCTTTCAAGAGTCCTTATGGTTTGGGTTTTTTTTTCTTTTTTTATATTACAATCTCGAAATTTGTTGATGGTTTACCACAAAGAGCTCCTTTGGAGAAAGTAAGTACGTTCAAGGTAAAGTGATGGTTATTTCTAAATTAAAGCTGTTTAGTATTTAAACTAAATTATCATTTTATTTTTGTTTTTATCACTAAAGTGAAGCTTAGATAGATAGATAGATAGATAGATAGATAGATAGATAGATAGCGCTCGTGATGTAATGGTAATGATATAATGAGCAAAGTGACACGTTCAAATCTTGGACAAAGTTTTTTTCTATTTCCCATAGCGTTAATATCCTTGTTAAAGGCAAGCATCCAACTACTCCCACTTCAGCTATAGATGAAATAGTTGGGCAGACTGTGTCTTTAACCTTGGCATGGCAATCAGTGTAGGAGAAGGAAAACTCTTAAATCAAAACCTGTAAAACTAAGCTTAAAAATTGACCTTGGGTTACATCCTGTTCGTGCAGAGGCATTGAGATATATATATATATATATATTACCTCCATTTATTTATTTATTCAGAAACAGGTTTTGTTTGGTGGGACAGACGTAAATTCGGCTTATCTTAATTGGTGCGATGAGTCAAAATAATTACAGACATCTCTCTCATAGCTTTCCTTGTTGTAAGACACTAGGATTAGATAAGTTTAGTAAATTTATATGTCATGACTTTTAACATATATAGTTGTACCTTGACTTCCAGTAGCGATGAATGATAGGGATAGATGAAGAGAGAGAGAGAGAGAGTCAAAGAAATCCGTGCTGTCTGCGAGACTTGATGATGTTTCTTGACTAAATCTCTAAATGCCA
The DNA here is from genome assembly GCA_963585895.1 of Sepioteuthis lessoniana. NCBI lineage: Eukaryota > Metazoa > Mollusca > Cephalopoda > Myopsida > Loliginidae > Sepioteuthis > Sepioteuthis lessoniana. The sequence goes on from OY757929.1 coordinate 8,542,629, forward strand.
AATAATAGATTGACGAGTCTTTTATTTGGCATGAAGTGTATTTTGAAAAGATTTAAACCGTTGTCCTCAGAATGGAAACCAGTATAGCTAGCAGAGGTCAACTCAGTGTAATTGACAGGTACTGACCTTCAAGGGCAGTTGAAAGCTCGGTTCTCATTGGAGTATAGTAAAGTAGGCAATGTGGAAGGAGCTTTGAAAGGAATGATGAATGTGTGCACACAAAATAGAACGTTTTTGTTGTTATTGCACCCAGTGAAGCGAATGGAACGACGTGGGGGCGGTCATCACCCGAGAAGAACCAGATGGCTATCCAACTGTTTCCTGGAAGACCACTGTTAATCAAAGCCGATACAAAACAAGACAGGGGAATTTCAGTGACGTCGTGGCTAACGTGCTGGACTGCGATTCCGGAGCGAGCTCGATCTCCAGTCGCGCTATCACGTTGGTTTTTTTTTTTTTGGTTTTTTTTACTAAAGCACTTAGGAAATGTATGAACCCCCTTATATTCCAGCTTTGGGTTAAATAGTAATACTACTGTTCATCAACAACGATGCTTTAACATTAAATAACCCACCAAGGTTGATATGCCATTAAAACAAAGAAAACCAAATCAAACTAATTCTGTTTTAATTACAACCAGTAGAATCAAAGGCAAAAACCTATGGAAACGAACAGATTTTTAAAGGCAATCAAAGTTTGTCTTTGCCCAGTCGGATGGGGCTGCATCGACTACATTTCTGTAGAGGAGTAAAAACCTCGCTCCTTCCCTCCTGTAACAAACGAGTGTTCTGGATATAACACTAAACAATCTGATGGTGATGCTCAAGTAAGGCTGGAGCTTCGGAGAATCCGGAGTACTTCTTTATTGCCATCGCTCCAAGGTCTACTCTGGTCCGGAGTGGTAGCACTTGATAGGGCCCTATCTATTGGTTAAATAGAATTGTCATTTAAACTGAGTGCAAACAAATGATATGCTTAATTGAATTGTTGGAAATAGAACTATTTGATCATTTAACTGTGTATAAACAAATGACTAATGTTTAATTGAATTGGTAATTATACTTAGCAATACTTGGAATCAATTAACTTTGTTGACTTATGCAAAACTGAATTGTTAGAAATAGAACTGTTTGATCCTTTAACTGTGTGCATCTACAAAATGTTTATAAATCATATATTTAGTATATATGTAAAAACAGAATTTGACAGCAAATAACCCACAATGGTTGATATGCCAGAAAACTAAACAGTACCAAACTTGAATAATCACTTGAAACTATATAATTGTATATATATTGTTAGTATAAGATAGGAATACTTGAATAATCATAGCCCAGTCGGCTGGGGCAATAGAATGCATCCAACGAGTGTCCTGGATATGACACTAAAAATCTACAATAATCTTGGAACTTTGGGGAATGCGGAGTATCCATTCATTACCATCACTCCCAGGTCCACTCTGGCCTGGAGTGATAGCACCTGATAGGGTCCTATCGATGAGTCTAACAGAACTTTTAATCTGTGTGCAAACAAATTGAATTGTTAGAAATAGAACTGTTTGTTCCTTTAACTGTGTGTATCTACAAAATGTGTTTACAAATCATATGCTTAATATATATGTAAAAACAAATTTGACAATGAATAACCAACAATTGTTATTCATTGTCAAATCTTGTTTTTACATATATATTAAGCATATGATTTGTAAACACATTTTGTAGATACACACAGTTAAAGGAACAAACAGTTCTATTTCTAACAATTCAATTTGTTTGCTCACAGATAAAGCAAACGATAGTTTGTCCACATCACGATCAGTCGGTAGATCGCAACGGGAGTTCAAGTCGATTGTATGCTATTTAGAAGGATATTTTAGATGTTAGCCGGTCATCTATCCTCCTTTCTTATGCGAGTCAATCTTTTCTTATATGAAGATTATTAAGTCCAAGTTGCCTTCTATCATAAGTGATAATTATTTGGAATCCAGCTTGAGGCTGGCTAACAATAGTTACCGTCTGGACTGATTCCATTCAGTGCAACTCATCAGAGAAAAGTTGTCACTTTAAATGTATTCAGTTTTACCGTAAGAGTTTATGCAGTGATGTAAGGTACGTGAACACACACACACACACACACACACACACACACACACACACATATATATATATATATATATAAACCGGACATTGACATAATGGTTATAGTGTTCGCCAATGGCCCGGGAGACCTGGGTTCAATCCCAAGTGGAGTCATACCAAAGACTTTAAAAATGGTACTTGATGCCTACTTGCTTAACACTCAGCATTATAAGGTAAGGGTAAAGTGGTGCAATCCAGGGAAAGGAGTAGCTCTCTCTCCTACACCTTGGTGTAGTAGCTATCGAAAAGGGAGCCTTTGGATCACCCTCGACTACGGTCGCCAACTTAACTTATATATAATAACAGTGTATAGTTGTCAAAATCTCACTTGATGGGTTTGCGGCAGACCAAATGTGGTATAATCTGGAGAGTGCTTAATATCTGTGATAGAGCTATTATATAATAATAATAATAATAATAAAGTATATATTAGTTTATATATATATATATTTAATAGCATGGATTCTTATCTGTGACCAAAGGTTTCATGCCGTCTTATTACGACAATCTCTGTCTGATGATTGTTGTAATAAGACGGCATGAAACTAATATATATTTTATTATTATTGTTATTATAATAATTATTATTATTACACACACACACACACACACACACACACACACATATATATATATATATATGTAACTCTTTCCATTGGTTATCGCTGACAATATATAAACGTTCGAGTGTTTGCCGTTTGTAAGTCGGCACAAAGTACATAGCATAAAGCTGTCAAGGAGGCGACTCGGAAATTCTGGATCCAAGTTGGGGTTGCTGTCAGAGCTGATATGATGTGCAAGAATCCGAAATCGGTAATAAAGACATAACCTCTTTGAAAACCACCCTTTAGGCGTCAGGAAATGTATTCTTTGAGTATATACATATATATATATATATATATATATCCTCAAGTGTATATGTATATTTAGATAAGGTAAATCATTTTGACCTGTTCGTTTTAAAAGTAGCTCGCAAGCGGAAAATTTTGGGCCACCCCTGGTATATGTCAAAGGTTGGGCACTTAGAGAGAATCAAATTCAGTGCACTAGGACAGTGGTGAGTATTTGTCGCTGCCTCCCGCCAGATAGGACTTGATATAAGGTCAAAAGCCCGAAGGCCGATTAAAGTGGGGATAAAGGGAAGGGGAAGGTCGGGAACGAGCCGAGACTCGAACCCTGCTAGTCATTGGCCCACTAAGTGCAATGTGGGTCTAATGAGTCAAGCAGTATCACGGACCTAAATCTGGATCCGGGCACGTATGCCATAATATAGCTTGAGCTAGACCGTGAAGTCTAGTGCTATACAAGGGGTGCATAGGGGACAAAAAAGCAGCTCGCCCACCCGAGGGTGGCCCAACCGAAGTTGGGGGCCTTTCGGCCTCGAATCTGCCATTGGTTTCGATACTCCTAGACCAGGTAAATAATGTTACTCCTAGGCCAGGTAAGTATCGAACAGTGGTAGGAATCATTTTATGTTTAAAGACCATAATCAAATTTATTGCCAACTATTAAAGCTGGAATCAATAAAAGTTTTGTTTGAAACAAAATCTTATGTTTAAACTATCTGTTCATAACTTAGTCCAAATTTAATTAATATTTACTAAAAACAAATTAAAAACTTCAGTAACTTTTTAATTACTTTTTAGATTGTTTTTTTTTTCTTTTTCAAGAATGCATCGTGATATCAGATTCTAAACGAGCTGAAAATATGTTCTATGAGCAATATTCAAAGTAAACTGACCATGAATTTATCCATTCTACTTTTCATTACAGCAATAAACACTGGTATAAGACTAAACTATGCTTCTGTGAAGATTTATAAGTTAATAAATTTCATTAAAAGGTTAATAACTACAGGCCCTCATGAGGCCATTGTTAGTACTTTAGATGTAAAACATCAAGGGTTATATTTTCAAATGAGCAGAAAAGAAAAATTACATACTCCTAGGGAAAAATAAAACTTATTTTCTTTTTTTTTCTTTTTTTTTTAACCAAGGAAGCAGAGTGATATCTGATTCTAAAGTGGAGGTGCATTATTTTGATTGATCTTTTGAAAAGCTACAGAAGACCATAATTGATAGCTTCGAGGGCTGCTTGTTACTGGGCTGGAGAGTTCGTTGGAAGACGACAGAAAACTGTATCTATGAAAACGACTGACTCACGACCGAAGCAGTGATTTCCTACTCAAATCACCACAAAGAGAACGATAGAGTGAGTGACCTTGGAATATCAAATAAAATCCCTGACATTAAGAAGAAAAAATTGAAGTGATTTACTCCCGTGGAATGCAAAAACAATATTAGCTATGTCAACCATTTACACAATAAGCAGATGACGACTATCAAAGTGATGAAGAGACCTATTAAGAAAGAACACAAAACTACCTCTACTAATTGTGGAAATACTGAAAAAAGACAGGGAAAAATTGGGTGTGGGTCCCGTGTGAATAAACATGTGTGAGGAACCTGTGGGGATTTAAGCAGACATTAAGGAAATATCACACTGTCAGTTAGACTTAGAATACGTTGACTGTATCTCTTGCAGAGGGGGTAAGACCTCCTCCCCGCACAAAGGGGATGGCCTGAGTGTGACATTAATCTGCAGCTGATGGTGAGGCTTTGGATCTCTGCGGAATTTGAGGTACCCTTTCATTGCTATTACTCCCAGGTCCACTCTGAGTCAGAGTGGTAGCACCATTCAGATTCTCATCAATGGGTTAAATAGATCTGTTTAAAAATTATTCATATTCAATAAGAATATTTAATGTCATGGAACTGTAAATTATTTTTATCATTAAGGATTTTCGGACTGTTGTCTTCATCTTTATTGTTATTTCCATAACATTTCTTCAGGTGTTTGTCGTACTCGGGAACCTAAGCTTCTTAGGAGACAATCATCTGGAGGTTGCAGGTTGAATACTGACAGCAGGCGAGTAACAATACAGGAATACTTAACACTTGTACCTGGTTATGGCTAACGGAATCAGAACAGGCGACCCCCGTGGATTCAATAAAGGACGTAGTTCGAAGTTCCGTGAAGGTTCCCGAGCTCGACAAACACCTGAAGAAGGCTGGAGGACATATCGGTCGAAACGTTGTGGAAATAACAATAAAGATGAAAACAATAATCCGAAAAGCCTTAATGATAAAAATCATCAAGCTTCGTCTCAGAAATTTAGACAACTGTAGATTATTTGTATTAAAAAGCCGTTTTTTGAAACTATAATTGTTTACAAAGGATCATTATTAGTTACTTGAAACGATATAACAATCGACTATTAAATAGAAATGATTACTTGAAACTGTGTAATTATTTGTATTAGATCGGAATATTAGAAACCATACAACTGTTTGCAAATTATTTGCATAAGTACTACTTGATATCATATAACTGTGTTCAAAAAATTCTTAAGAAACAAGCTTCACAAAAAATGTAAGTATTAATATACAATGAATGTGATTCCCTACCCCCAAGGTATAAAATAACCCGAGAGGGGTTGACATGATGTCAAAATCAATTAAACAGTCAATCATAAAGCTGAGTAAAAAAAGAGTTCATGGTATGACAACAGATCGCGGGATCAATATATATATATATATATATATATATATATATATAAAGACACATTTGGTCAAGTGGTCGCGCATTGTCACCATGACTAGTTCATTCAGCATCGCTTATGTATGACATGAACCGGAGGCCTAGTGGTAGAGTTTCGGCTTCTGCCTACTGTGTTTGTTGGTTCGATCTCTAGTGGTGGAGATTACGGTGTGCACTGCTGACGAGACCCAATAAGGTCGAAACAGCTGTTCGGTGTTCCGTATGTCGCATGTAGGTGTTTGTCGGATTTTCGAGTCATGATAATTCTTATATATATTGCAGAGTTTTTGCGTGAACGAAACTGGGCATAAGGTATGACGGATATTTGCCCACCATGATAATGAAATTAATCATTGAAAAATAAACCTTCAGTTATCAGAAATTTTTTCTCTAGTAGATGATCAAATATGACGTTGTTTGTCGATCAAACGAGAACTGGTTTATATGAAACATCGGCCTGAACATTTATGAGCGAAAAATCGGTAGCAGGATTGTCCACAGATGAATACATTTAACTGTCTAATAGAAGCTGAAGTTATGCTCTGAATGCTATATAGCGTTAGTGACTTATTCTAAATACTCATTGGATGATTATTGCTGGCTTTCTATTCCAACATCTCATTGGACAATTATTGCTGACACTCTCGTCTAAATAGATATTGAACGATTAAAAGTTTTTTTTAAAAACGCATTACCCATTTAGTTAAGTACCAGATCTTTATTTTGTTCAATTTTAATCAATATCTTTATTTCTCTTATATTGATAAAAGGGGAAAAAATCATTCAACACCTGTTTACAAATGATACGAATCAACCTGTCTGTTTTGTATAAAGAATACGAAATGTTTATCATTTTTTTTTTCCTTTCCCAGTTTAACTTCCTGAAAAAGTTGTCATTCACTAAGCTTGGCTTAATTGGGACACAAAGTCTCTGGGACACTCAATGAGGATCAATTTGCTGGTAAGACTAGCTTACTAATAACTCTACATTCTACATTACCAAGTTGGCGGGGGCTGTAGAATACACCGACTGCTTCTCAACTGAGGAGTAAGCCCCCCACCCACGAGTGTCCTGATATGACACAAAACAATCTGATAATGAGGTTCCAGGAATGCAGAGTACCCCTTCATTACCATCGTTCCCAGGTTCACTCTGGCCCGACGTTAAGGGTCCTATCTATGGGTCAAATAGAACTAAACCGTGATTTCGAGAGTTTGCTATTTTTTGCATTTAAATCGCGTATTTATGCTCTACTGAATTGTTTAAAATAGAACTGTTTTGGGATTGAAACTATGTACTTATGCTAAAATGAATTGCTCGAAATAAAACTGTTTTTACATTTAACTTTGAGTATTGTCCAATCGGTTGAGACTGTAGAATACACTGATTGCACTTCGACAGAGTTCCCCGCCCCCAACAAGTGTCCTGTATATGATACTAAACAATCTGATGGTGAGGTTCCTGTGATGCTAGAGCTTTGGGGAAAATGGATCACCCCGTCATTGCGATCGCTCCCACGTTAACTCTGACCCAGAATGGTAGCACCTGATAAGGGTCCTATCTATGGGTCATATTGAACTAAACGGCGTACTTATGCTGAACTGAATTCTGTGTACTTATGCTAGACTGAACTGCTTGAAATAGAACAGTTTTGACATCAAAACTGCGTACTTATGCTGAACTGAATCGTTTGAAATAGAAATGTTTTTGACAATTAAACTATGTACTAATGCTAAACTGAATTGTTTGAAATAGAACTGTTTTAACATTTAACTGTGTGTGGGCAAAATCTATATTTATACTAAACTGAATTGTTTGAATTAGAATTGTTTGGATTAGAACTGTTTGACTCAATTGAATAACTTGAAATAGAAATGTTTTTGACAATCAAACTGTGTACTCATGCTAAAATGAATTGTATGAAATAGAACTGACTATTTGTACGAAAATGGAATTAGCGTTAAATAACCTACAAAGGTTGATATGCCATAAAAACCTAACCAACCAACCAACCAATCTACACTCTACAATGATGTACCATAATTATTTCCTAAGTTTGGCACAAGGCCAAAAGTATGGGACACTACGCTCACTGGTATAATGGCAGTCTAAAAACTTTCTTGATAACCATTTTTTTTTCCAGAAATGTGTCACTAATTCGTAGAAATATGGACATAGTTTAATTTCGTAAGGTACAAGTCAACAGGAATAGTTTGTTGGTTCCAGGTGAGGGAAATCAAATTCATTGAATTAGTTATGCTCTGAAAGTACTTTGCTAAACAGTACTCCCCTGATAGGTGTCCACATTTTAAAGTTATGGATATTTACTTCATCTCGGCTGAGTCATACAAAAACATTTATACTAAGCTGAATTCTTGAGGATAAAGAAGATATTCTACCTGCTTCAGAAATGAAACAATGACTTCATATTGTCCGAATACCTCAAAATAAGACACAACATTGGTTTAAACTTTGAAAAAAAAAATACCATCGTGATTATCTTTTTCTAAATATAATTTCTAATTTTTGTATAGCAGGTATGGAGACATCTTTCTTTTACATATATATCTAATATATAAAGCAGCTTATTTCAACAAAGGAGTTTTGTAACTTTTCTTTTTTTTTTTCTTAATGGTACAGTTATCTACAGTGAACTGATAAATGAAGAACTAAAACGATACACAGAAAAGAGCGACTTATAAAAGGTACGAGATACCAAGTAAAATTTAAATGATACCAAATAAAAAGGTTTTTTTTAAATAGTAAGGGTTATAATAGTTAATATGCGTTACGTAACATATGCTGAGAAGCTGTAAATATGTAACAGTTAATATGTATTATGTAATATATGATGCGAATTTGTAATAATATGATAGTTTATATGCGTTAGGCAATATATATTGTGAATCTGTAATAATGTAATATTTAATATGCGCTAAACAGAACGTAGTACGTAAGAATAAGATTTAAGTGGAGTACAGTTGGTTTGAATTCAATTTTTCTTCCTCGAGACCAGTTGCTATATCAGGGCTAAGGACCCCCATCTGCACAAGTATGTACCGATATTCTCTCTCTCTCTCTCTCTCTCTATATATATATATATATATACTATTACACATATTTTGGGTTAATTATGTTTTATGGCATATCAACCCTATGTATATTGCCCAGTCGCATGGAGCTGTAGAATACACTGACTGCTAAGACCCCCCAATGAGTGTCCTGTGTATGACGCTAAATAGTCTGATGGCGTGGTAGCATCTGATAGGGCCCTATCTATGGGTTCAATAGAACTAACGGCATACTTTTGCTAAACTGAACTGTTTGACTAAACCGAATAGCTTGAAATAGAAATGTTTTTGACGATTAAACCGTACTTACATTTAAACTGCGTGCCTATGTTAAACTGAATTATTTGAAATAGAACGGTTTTTTGACATTGAAACTGTATTTACGCGAAACTGAATTGTTTAACATAGGACTGTTTTGACATTTAACTGTGTGTAGACAAAATCTGTACTTATACTAAACTGAATTAGCTGAATTAGAACTGCTTGACTAAACTGAATAGCTTGAAATAGAAACGTTTTTGACAATTAAACTGTGTACTCATGCTAAACTGAATTGTTTGAAATAGAACTGATTATTTACATTAAAATGGATTTGGCGTTAAATAACCTACAAAGGTTGATATGCCATAAAAATCTAAACAACCAAACAATCAACAAACGTTTTCGTCTGATTTTCTGGCGAAAATCTTTTATCATTCACAGCATTTTGTAGAAAACGAAAAAGCTAGAAACCACTTTGTGCTACATCTGGCGAATATGAGAATTGAGATCGAACAGACTGGCCTAAATTCAATATTTTTTCTACCTGATTCTAACTGAATATAGCATTGCGTTATCAAGGAGAAGCATAACGTTTCTCCAACTTACGAGTACAGGGCGTTTTCCGAGAAGATTTTCATGCACACGTTGCAGCTGTTAAGAGTATTTGTCTGCAGTGAGTGTCTTATTGCGGCTTGAAAACTCAAAATAATCAATACTGTGGTGATTTCACCGTTCACACGGATTGAGCTTCTTTCATAAAACTCCGCCTTTGGGGTTGGATGTAGAGATTTCTCCTTGTCAATCCACTGCCTTTTGCGTTGAATATTGTCATAAAAGAACCATTTTTCGTCATCTTTAATCCTATCATTGAGAACAGGTCATTTCTCTGCCCTGAAAGAAGACTTTTTGCTATGGATATGCTATCTTCCTTATTCTTCTCACTAAAAGAACGAGGAACGCAAACACCCAGCTTTCTCACTTTTTTATCTTTTTCAAGTGGCAGTAGATTGTGGATTGGATTGCATTGAGGTCAAGTGCGTCGAGTAATTTTGCGCAGATTATATTCTGCCAGTTCTCTTAAAGAATCTTGACCGAGGTCCGAAAAGCATGCTGGTCTGAGTTCAACCCTCAACAACGTATTGGGGGTGTCCTCGTGGTGTAATGGTTAAAGCGATTGATTGCAGAATCGTAGTAAGCGAGTTCGTACTCCAGTTGCGCTATTACGTTCACTTTCGGGCAAATACCCTTGAGAAAGGTATGAACCCCCTTATCCTTCCAGCTATGGGTTAAATAGTACCACAACTGTTCTTCTAGGAGAATAGATTTGACATTAATTAACCTACAAGGGTTGATATGCCATTAAACAAAGAAACCAAACCAAACCAATTAACAACGTATTGCCAGAACGAAACTTTTGAAAACCAGCTTTGGACTAGGCAGTCGATAATGACTTCTTGGCCATGAAAACTAAAGATTTTCTTAGCTCTTTCTGTAGTGTTTTGTTATTCTTAAACACCCAGAACATTGCATGCTTAATATGCACTTTCTGTTCCTCCATTTTAGGTGTTTTTGTTGGGAGAGTTGAAATCATACATTTAATTATGATATGTATATTTTCGCTTCTGAAATAAGAATGACCGATGAAGACGCTTTTTAATCCGATTATTTCCGGTTGCGTTGAAAACATTGGAAACTTGAAATACGTAGTTACAACTTGCTTTTCACAAACGGAAATTATTTATAACACAACCCAATGGGGCCTTAAAGATCAGGGGCTATCTCCACAAATTAAGTGGAAACTAATCAGGCACTCATCTACCGCGAATAGCTTCAACGGTAGATGTAACTTTTGCTTAGATGAGAAAATTAGTATTATCCATTTCAAAAATCGAAAACTACTGTTGAACGAGAGAAACAAGCTTGTCTTTAAGTGTAGACATAGAGGAAAATTCAGATTATCCTGATTGAGAGCCACTGAAACACCAGTCTCTATGTAATCACAGAGACAATGATAAAGATGTATAAGAAATTAATAGCGATCAGCTCGATAGTGGATATCACCGAGACAAGTAAAGATAAAGGTAGATGGGGGGGGGCAGATGAACGTAGAATATTTATCCAAAAATTAGGGCCTGTGATTCTGGAGTAGTTAATTCCCCTTGACCATTTTTAGGGTCAATTTAAAAACACTTGACAGCTGTATAAAATGTCTATACCTTATATTATTTAACTATCTCGGTCCTAAATAAAGCAAAAAGGAATATTTACAATGACAACAGTTGAGATAGTTAACAGACATATTAGGAATAAATGTAAAACATGTATGAGATAAGCCATTAGTTATACGATCTTAGTCTGTTTAGAAAATCACACTTGTTACGAAAACCTCCTACAGGAGCGCAAAATTGGGAGGGTTGACCGGTAGATTAATTCCACTCCTGTTTCTTAATCGTTCTAACACCTAACATTTTCACCCACTCTGCCCACGCCTGTGATTGAAATAATTTGTAATTTGATTTCCATTTTTAGTCTTATTTTTATGCTTATCTTTTATTTTCTTTTTTTTTTTTATTTATTTATTTATTTATTTTTTTAATTCCTTTATTTTATCTTTTGGATACGAACTGTGACCCCACATTCGCAACTCAGCGACTTCGAGAGAAGCATGTAAATAGGCATCTGACGAGTCGGAGAGTATAGTAATATTCTCCGCCGAAATAAATTTATTATGACGACTTAAACGAGTTTGAGTCTCCATCAAATTGTACTATATATATATATATATATATATATACGATGGTAATTCAGTAAATAAGGTGGATTTTACCTAAGAAGCTGGTAACAGGAAGCACTGTTTACCATTGTAGCTTTTTCAAGGGAATCAGTTGTAATGGGTCCTTTCATATCCAAGAAGTCTGTCAGCTTGATCTTCTTTACTGACTGCTGTGCCCAGAACTTTTTCTTTACAGGAGAGTCAGTGTGTTTCCACTCAATGAATAATCTTTTTGCCTTATTTATTGAATGACCTTTATATATATATAGTCAGCCGGGTTTCGATCCCAGCTTGAAGCATCTCGCGTGTTTGGCCGTACTAAAGAGTTGTGATACGGTGAAACTGTCTGTGGATGACAATATATATATATATATATATATATATATATATATATGCTCCCCCACCATGATAAGTGGAGCACTCTAGTAGGAAATTTGCCGGCTACAACATAAGCTGAAACGCAATAGCTCTTCTCAATATTTAAACATTCCCGGTAGCCGATAACGTATTTGTAAAAAGAAATGTGTTAAAAAAATCCTTCACTAATGCAGAGAATGACGATGGTTCTGTGGTAAGATATCCGACTGACGTAAAGTCCCTCGGGTTTTGATCTCAGCTTGAAGCATCTCGCGTGTCTAGCAACGCTAACGAATTGTGATACAGCGAAACAGTCTGCCTGTGTATGACTATATATATATATATATATCATGGAGGTGCCCGTGGTGTAATGGTTATTGTTGTAGGAAATCCTGGACGAGACTGATTTCATTTCTCATAACACTAATACCCTTGGAAAAGGTATGAATCCAATTATTCTCCCTCCATTTATAGGTAAATAGTAGGACAGACTGATTTCTTCAGCCTTGGTTAGGCAACTAGTCTAGGAGAAGGAAAACTCTGAATTCAAACCTGTTAAACTCCGCTTAAAAATTGACCTATTTACCAACCCCTCCGGAGCGGAGGGGTTGGTAAATAGGATATATATATCATCAAGCTGTACTGATAGCACCGATTCCCTTAGCTCTCTCTCTCTCTCTCTTTGTCTGTCTGTCTCTCTCTCTCTCTCTCTCTCCCCATCCGTCTCTATCATACATCGCTCTTAAAAAGTCTATTAGTTGGCATCCAGTGTCTGTACAGAACTGATGAATATGTCTTTGCTGGTTGTCCAACATTCGTATCTCAATGTGTGGAACCCCTCCTCATATATATATATATATATATATATATATATATATATATATATAAATATAAGATCATCAAAAATAATCAAACAAACAGATATATTTCTTTGTAATTATTAATGGTTCTCAACTTGTTTTAACTTTCTCTTGGGCCATCATAAATATAAAAATATAATCTACCGTCTACTAGTTAAGACGTCTCAGCAAAGAAAGTTTATTTTTTTTAAAGTTTTAAAAGAGTTGATACGCCAAAAATAAAAATAAAAAATGACTAAAAATGAACTAGAAACGAAGTATATCCAAAGATTGGCGCAATACAGTCTTCTTCTTCTTCTCCATTTCCACCCACCTCAGCCAGACATACAGACTGCCATCATCGCGTCTTTTTACGTACTAAACTAAGCTTAGCAAAATATGGTGAAGGTGCGTGTGAAACATGTCATTAAAGCAGCCACTTCTATTCACGGAAGGTTAAGCGTAAAGATAACAAATTGTTGGCATATTTCCTGTTGGCAAATAATAGTCCAAACGTCCTGCTAAACTGTCATCTCCCCGGAACGATACATACGTCCATCTCCGTGTCTGTCATTGTCTTTTAATTAGCTAACCCCAAACACGCACAGTCAGTATATGTGTAATATAACTGGTTTAATAGCCATGAGGATTATAATGCAGATAGGAAACCTGGGATATTGAAACGGGACGCAGCAATGGTCATAAAACAGATGAATTGAAAAACGAGTTGCCGTATATATTCGTGTACAGGTTAAATTTTGAAAACAATTTTTTTGGGGCCCAGTCAGCTGGAGCGAGAGAATACACCGACTGCATCTTTGCAGAGAGGTAAGACTCCTCCAACGAGTGTCCTGGATATAACACTAAACAATCTGATGGTGTGGTTCCAGTAATGCTGGAGCTTTGGGGAATGCGGAGTACTCCTTTATTGCCATCGCTCTCAGGTCCACTCTTGTAACACCTAACAGGTCCTATCTATGGGTCAAGTAGAACTACAAAGTGTACTTAAGCTAAACTGAATTGTTTAAAATAGAACTATTTTGACATTTAAACTATGTACTTATGTTAAACTGAATTGGTTGAAATAAAACTGTATATATATATATATATATATATATATATATATATATATATATATATATATATATATATATAATGGATTTGGCGTTAAATGACCCACAATGGTTAATATGTCATCAAACTAAACCAAACCAATTTTGGGTTCTGCAATGGTCATGAAGTAGATGTCTTGTAGTTCGGGGATAAAAAATGCAAAGTCGGTCAAGGAATTTATGAAAGTGATTTTTATAAATTATTCAACCGCGGGTAAAGGCCAGAAAAAAAAATTAAAAATTGATTGTATGTATAAGTCGAAATTTGAAAATAGACTTTGTAGGTTTAGCAATGAAACAGATGAAGACCTGTCTCATAATTACGGGGACAGGTCAGAAATTAAGTTTTGCAAATTTCCAACCTTAGTCGTCTGCGCGCCATACCTAGTTATTCTCCTTTATAGCATCCCTAGGACAATGAGGGTCACTTCAGGGTACCCATCTCCTCTCTCATAATCTATTAAGTTGTCGGGGTGCTATCTTCAGAGAATCTCTCGGAACAATGGTGGTTACTTGGATGTGTCCTGGATATGACACTAAAAAATCTGATGGTGAAGCTCCAGTAATGAAGGAGCTTTGGGGAATGCGGAATACCCCTACATTGCCATCATTCCCAGGTCCACTCTGGCCCAGAGTGGTAGTACCTGATAGAGTCCTATCTATCAGTCAAATAGAACTGTTTGCCATTTAAACGGCGTACTTATGCTAAACTGAATTGTTTGAAAGAACTGTTTTGAAATTTAAACGGTGTACTTATGTTAAACTGAATTGTTTGAAATAGAACTATTTTTTACATTTAATTGTGTGTAAACAAAAAGACTGTACTTATACGAAATTGAATAGTTTTAAATAGAACTGTTTATATGTATAAAAATGGATTTGGCATTAAATAACCTAAAATGGTTGATATGCCATAAAACCAAACAAACAACACTACTCCTGCTCTAGGTTTTTCAAATCGTCGGGGTTTAACAAGGGATAAATTAATCTGTCTTCCTCTCATCAACAATGTATTTTCGTAGCACAGAATCTGCCAGTATATGGTCATTCCTTAGATTAGACCATTCGGATTAAAAGGCAGTACCTCCCCCCACTATTACATTTTGCCTGTGACCATATTGCATCTCCATGGGAAGTAATACACATACAACTTTAAACAATGGTGTTGTAGCACCCTACCCATGTGCATTACAGTAATGAGTGTTCGAAAGGCATGAAACAAACAAATGGACCCCAAGAACGTAACTGTAACTCATCTCTCTTCATCTACCTGTTTGAGATATTTATTGTTCGCTATATATATATATATATATACACTTGTGTGCGGGCACGTACCATAGTCAAAACCACATTTGAATAACGTGTATTTAGTCGGTCAAATCATACGATACTTGAGCATATGATTAGTCATGTATTGTATTTTTATTCATTCGCATTGCTACTGAATAGGAAAAATGTGTCTTTGATCACGCTAGCCATGATTCCTCTTATTTAAAAGACGTTGCTGAATATATTACACAGTTTATCGAATTTATAGATAAAATCCAATATACGTGCTAGGTAGTGAAAAAAATAAATCAGCCGAGTTTCTGAATGCTTTCCTCCCAGTCAGCAACTGCCCTTGTCTATAGAGATATAAAAATGGTAGAGGTTGGGTAAATTTCTATTGAGGATCATCATCATCATCATGTCGTGCTGCCAGTACGGATATCCCTGACCCTCCCTCGCCACTCCTCCCTATCATTCATCGCTTCTGGTAGGTCCTCAGGGCTACATCCCATATCCTCACAGAGCTGCTGTATGTAGGTTCGAGCTGGCCGTCTTGCTTTTGCTCGGCCATATGAGGGGGTCCATAGGAGAATATCCCTTATGAGCTCGTCCATGCTTCTCCAGCAGTGTCCTGCATGTCTGGTTCGTCTAACGTTGATAGTTTTCGTGATGGAAGGTAGGTGGCCGTACAGTTGTCGCTTTGTGGGCTCAAAAATTGCTCGCAGCATTCTTATATAGATGCCGTCAAGCTTCTTCTCCATCCGTTTAGTTAGCGTCCATGTAGTGCATCCATATGGCAGTATCGACACAACAGAACTATCGATGATGGACTCTAATAATTTTGACGGATATGGGTTTAACAGGTCAGTTAAAGATGATATACGTTGCACAAACTACACCGGTGATTTGTTTATAGCGGTGAAGGCGATTACCGTACCAACGTTAAAGAGAGGAGTTTGCCTTAGTATTTATCCATAGCTAGAGGAAGAAGAGACATATTCATGCTTTTCTAAGAGGCATCAGTGCGAATTGAAACGGAAACTGCTTCGTTCAGGACTTAAACACGGCTCTTTGAGTTCTTCTCACAATAACCATCACACATACAATATATATATATATATGTCATCAACGGACAGACTGTTTCGTTCTATCTGAACTCTTCAGTGTGGCTAGACACGTAGGACGCTTTAAGCCGGGATCGAAACCCGTCCAACTTTACGTTAGTATCAGACCGCTCGACCAATAAGCCTACCACGTTGGCTAAAGGAATTATAAGGTATTAAGTAGCAGCGGCAGCAGCAGCAGCGGCAGCAGCAGCAGCGGCAGCAGCAGCAGCGGCCGTTTATTTACATTTTTATACCCTATCGGCTACCAGAGTGCTTAGTTCTTTCAAAGAGCTTTGCATTATGCGAGCGGCGGCCGAAAATTCCTTCGCCAGAGGAAAAGTGGATAAATCATATACTTACAACGGGTTTACTGGTAATACGTATTTAATTCTTTATTCACGAAAGAACTTCTTCAAACTAGTTTAATCTGAAGAAGTTCTGTGAATAAAGAACGAAATATTACTCCTAGACTCGTTGTGTTTTTTTTTATTCACTTTTCCACCAATTTTTATCATCTTATCAGATTCACCAAAATCTACAATTTACCATATATATATATATATATATATAGCTTAGTTTGGTTTGCTTTTATGGCATATCAACTAATGTAGGTTATTTGATGCCAAATCCATTTTTATACGTATAAACAGTTCTATTTAAAACAATTCAGTTTAGCATAAGTACATTTTTTGTTTACGCACAGTTAAATGTAAAAACAGTTCCATATAAAAAATTTAGGTTAACATAAGTACAGTTTAAATGTCAAACAGTTCTATTTGACCCATAGATAGGACCCTATCAGGTGCTACCTCTACTGGCCAGAGTGGACCTGGAAGCGATGGCAATGTAGGGGTACTCCGTTTTCCCCTAAGCTTCAGCATTACTGGAACCTCAGCATCGGATTGTTCAGCGTCATATCTAGGACACACATTGGGGGAGTCTTACCCCTCTGGAGAGATGTAGTCGGTGTATTCTGCAGCCCCAGCTAACAGGGCCATATATAATTAGCAGCGTTTTTTTGTGGTATTACTGTAACCATACTTCATAATGAAACTCTATAAGTATCTATCAACAATATATACAGCACACACAACGAAACTATTTGATAGGGAAAGTTTTCAGCAACCAAACATTATCTTTTGCATAAGCAGCACCGTTGGCTATGCAGTTAAAAGGTCGTTTTAAAAGTAATACCTTCTTATTTTATGTTCTCACTAAATCCAAGAAACGTATACGTAGTCACGTGATTAGTGACATCTTGCGTTCTCATTTATTCTCATCAGACTACAAGATACGAGAGACATGGCCTTTGATGCCTAAGCTTCATTCAAAGCATGTTACCTAATTGTTATGGTCAAGGGGAGGTTCAAATGATAACACGACTCGGAAATGTGTGATAAGAAATATATTGAAGGAAAATAGTACATACATAAACGATAGCTGGGAGAAACCTCTCCTCAGCTTAACACAATCCTGAATATTAACGTCCGTTCTTGGTGACGGCTCGCCCGAGACTGCGCAGAAGAGAGCTTAGCTGGTATATGTAACATGAGGGTGAGTCCATCTGTAGGAGAGACACCCCAACACTAATATATTACAGAAAGTATTCAGGGGAAATTCAGGGGAAATTCATGCCAGATAAAAACAAAGCATTTTCATTTTTTCATTGGTTTAGTATATAGAACAAAACGGCTGGAGAAAAAGCTAGACGACAATTACACAAGAATGCTGCGAGCAATCTTGAATAGGTCCTGGCTGCAACAGCCCACAAGACACCAGCTATACGGCCACCTGCCTCATATCACGAAAACTATTCAAGTTAGACGAACCAGACATGCAGGACACTGCCGGAGAAGAAGGGACGAGCTCATAAGTGATGTACTCCTATGGACCCCCACACATGGCCGGGCAAAAGCAGGACGACCAGCACAAACATACATTCAGCAGCTATGTAAGGATACGGGATGTATCCCTGAAGATATGCCAGAGGCGATGAACGATAGGGAAAAGTGGCGAGAGAAGGTCAGGGATAACCTAGCTAGTGGCACGACATGATGATGATGATGATTAGAGGTTATATATATATATATATATATATATATATATATATAAAACCAGTCAAAAGTATTTGGTCACCCTCAAAAATTTTTATCTCTCACCTCGAAAGTTTTATTTTTAATGAAACAAGTTAAGCACTTCAATGTTTTTTTTTAATTTATTATTCTAAATACAAGTCTTGCTCAGCATAATCTTATATCTTTTGAAAAATTGATTTGAAGTTTTTTCTTTTTTAATACTGAACATGGATAAAACGTTATTGCTTGCTAGATACAACCTGTTTTACTTATGTAAAGGACAATTTCATTAAAGTCAACGGTTTGCATGACAGTGGGCTGACTACACCAAACATCACTGCACAACTGAACCAATGTCGAGAAAAAATGTGTCAACATCCACTGTAAGGAAAAGACTCTGTGAAGCTGGCCTATATGGCAGAAATGCTGTCAAGAAACCACTGTTGAGGAAGCAAAACAATGTCAAAAGGCTCCTGTGGGCCAAGGCGCACAAAGAGCAATGAAATAAAGTCTTTTCGACTGTCGAATCAAAGTTCGAAATCTTTGGGTCAAATAAGAGGGTCTATGCGTGGTCAAGTGTTGGTTTGGTTTGGTTTGGTTTGTTGGGTTTTATGGCATATCAACCTTTGTAGGTTATTTAACGCCAAATCCATTTTTATGTAAATAATCTGTTCTATTTAAAACAAATCAGTTTAGCATAAGTACACAGTTTAATTGTCAAAAACATTTCCATTTAAAACTATTCAAGCAGTTATATATAACAATTCAGTTAAGTGTAAATACAGTTTTAATGTCAAAAAACAGTTCCATTTCAAATAATTCAGTTAAGCATAAGCACGCAGTTTAAATGTAAGTACGGTTTAATTGTCAAAAACATTTCTATTTCAAGCTATTCAGTTTACTCAAACAATTCATTTTAGCATAAGTATGCTGTTAGTTCTATTTAACCCATAGATAGGGCCCTATCAGGTGCTACCACTCCGGGCCAGACTGGATCTGGGAGCGATGGCAATGAAGGGGTACTCCGCATTCCCCAAACTTCCAGCACTGCTGGAACCTCACCATCAGATTGTTTAGTGTCATATCCAGGACACTCGTTGGCGGGTGAGGGGTCTTACCCCTCTGCAGAGAAGCAGTCGGTGTATTCTACAGCCCCAGCCAACTGGGCAAACTATAGCTGAATAGAAATAATTGCTTATATACTCGTGTATAGGTCGAATATTTAAAACATAACTTTAAAAATCAAGAATGAAATGGATGGAGATCTTCTTTCTCACAAATTATTACAATTGAATGGTAATTTAGTCCCTCGCTGTTTGTCACATATTTGTGGCCTCATGCCTAAATAAAACTCCGCCTGGTAAAATAAGTCAGCTCAGTATGAGGTTAATGGGTAGCGAGCAATTCTAGCAGGCTATTACGACAGAGGAATTAATTCGACATCACTTGTGGTTTCTGTGCCAAACTAATCCAAGTTTTCATTTGAATTTCTGGAATGAGGCATTATCATTAATAATCACAAATGTATTTGGGTCAGGCAGTACAAGAAACCGTCATATATTCTGGCTGATGGAAGAGACAAGCTATATCTCAAGCAGAAATTTACGAGGATGAATTGTACATCTAAAAGATCAGGGTCCACTAGTGTAGTTAGGGGGCCAAGAGTGCTTCAATAGAGGCTGCACTTTGGGGTCTGCTATATAAGCTGCGTTGAAATAAATGTAGGAACTCTCTCGATAGAGAGTTTCTTCCAGAGATGAGGTACCCGTACAGTTTGACTGAGCTGCGACCCACAACACAAGATTTCAGACCGAAAATTTATGTATAGTAGCTATTGAAAAAGGAATCTTCGGGTCACCCCCAACTATGGTCGGGCAATTTATCTAACTTACTATATATATATATATATAAGTAAATAATGAAAATAAATCCGACAGTATGAAGAAAATGAAAAAACAAAGTGATTCAAAAGTGATGAATTTATTATATATATATATATGTGTGTGTGTGTGTGTGTGTGTGTGTATAAAATAAAACGCAGTTTTTTTCCAGGTAGTGGTCACATCGATACTGCTATATGGGTGCACTACATGGACTCTAACAAAACGGCAGGAGAAGAAGCTAGACGGCAATTACACAAGAATGCTGCGAGCAATCTTGAACAAGTCCTGGCGGCAACACCCCACAAGACACCAACTGTACTGCCACCTGCCTCCTATCACGAAAACTATTCAAGTTAGATGAACCAGACATGCAGGACACTGCTGGAGAAGCAGGGACGAACTCATAAGAGATGTACTCTTATGGACACCCACACATGGCCGTGCAAAAGCAGGACGACCAGCACGAACATACATTCAGCAGCTATGTGAGGATACGGGATGTTGTCCTGAAGACCAACCTAGAGCGATAAATGATAGGGAGGAGTGGCGATGATGATATATATATATATATATAGGTATATTTAAAGATGGTTGTTGTAGATCCAAAGAAAGAATAAGGATATATTTTAAAATAGGAAGGTCCACGAAGAGATTTGTATTTTTTGAAAGTGATGAATTTATTATAATGGGAAGTCAACGCTAAAACATTTCGGTTTTAATAAACCTCCATCATGACTTTAAGATGGTGAAAAATGTTGCTTGAAAAGCGAATGATAATCTATTTTTCCTCATTTTAAAATTCAGAAAATGGTTTCTTAAAGCCGAAATATTCAAACGTTGACTTTCCATTATAATAAATGCAGCACTTTTGTATTACTTTGTTTTTCCATTTTCTTCATATATATATATATATATATATATATATATACACGAATTTCGTTGAATATAATAGACATTTTCTGTCTACATATTTTCTTGTTGATCCTTTCATATTGCCGTATTGATTTTATAGTATTCGGCGGGAATTGATTGATATATTTTCCATAATTGTTTATTTCCCAAGTACTTCTGCCCGATTTTGGCCCATCCTCAGGGGAGGATGTATTACAAAAGTGATGTAACTTTTGTACGTACATTACTACTTTGTAAGAAGAAGAGCGTCTGGGCCGTTGCAATGCGTAGCGTTTACTTTTTAAATTGTTCTATAAATAGTGTCAGTTGCTAAAAACATTTAAGTACATTAGCACTGGTTTGAAAATTAATTCTGTTAAGTTTGGGTTGCATGTTTCTAATAAGTAGTGCTTCGAAAATCTGTAGTTTTTGTTTGTTATTTTGATGTTCTAATATTGTTGTGTTTTTGTTATACATCCTCCCCTAATGATGGCCCAAAGTCGGGCAGAAAGTACTTGGGAAATAAACAATTATGGAAGATATATCAATCAATTCCCGCCGAATACTATAAAATCAATATGGCAATATGAAAGGATCAACAAGAAAATATGTAGGCAGAAAATGTCTATTATATTCAACGAAATTTGTATTAATGAAGAAATGCTGCCAATATATATATATATATATACGTTCCAAAAGTAGATCACTCTGCCAGGTGTTAATGACAGTAGATATCATAAAATAATTAGTTAAAAAAACTTGGATACACAAAATAATTTTCAATCAATAAATGGATATGCTACGTCACAATTTCATCGTCACTTTTTTGTTTGAATAACTATTCAAGAAAAAAAACGAAAATAATTTTTTAGTTTATTTATCATCTATTTTGCTGTTTGTCTTGGTTTTGTTTCTTTGTTTATTTTGTTTTATGGGGGGGCTTCCTTTCACCCCAGGAGTAAATATTGTTGATACTGTAATATAACAAGAGAAAATAAAACGCTCTGAAGGATAAAGCCGATATTGCTCCAGAAGGAGTGAGTGGTAATGTCTGCCACCGGCGCCACTTTTGTTCTGGATATGGCACTATACAATCTGGAGGTGGGGTTCCAGTTATACTGGAGCTTTGGAGAAAGCGGAGCACCTCTTCATTGCCATCATTCCCAGATCCACTCTGGCCCAGGGTGGTAGCACCTGTTAGGGTCCTGTGTATGTGTCAAATAGAACTAAACTACGTACTTACGCTAAAACTGAACTGCTTGAAATGGGACTGTTTTGACAAGTAAACTGCGTACTTATGCTAAAATGTTTGAAATAGAACTGTTTTGGACACTGAAACTGTACTTACGCTAAACTGAGTTGTACGAAGTAGAACTGTTTTGACATTTACTGTGTGTAAACAAAAACTATAGTTACTGACTTTTTTTTAATAAGAACTGTTTGACTAAACTAAATAACTTGAAATAGAAATGTTTTTGACAATCAAACTGAGTACTCATGCTAAACTGAATTGTTTGAAATAGAACTGTTTATTTGTATAAAATGGATTTGGAATTAAATAACCTACAAAGGTTTATATGCCATAAAACAGAAACAACGAACATAACTGAGCACGAGGGATGAATAGTGATTGCCCGAAATCTCCGATATTTCAATCTATGTCTCATCTTTTATGAAATATGCCTATAAGAAAATCTGCAGCCTTAATACACATACACACACACACACACACATATATATATATATATATATATATATGTATATAATCCACTGGAAGTAATATGAACACACGCATTCACAAATTGCGGACTGCTATGGAAAAGTCATCGACCATATGGAAATCTAATCCCTCTGGTATAATAAAACGGATACTATTTGAAACTGTAACCGAGTCAATATTTTTTCTTTGCACCTGCATCAGTTAAACGAATGGCATGGTGAATAACACAAAGATTTTACGCGGGCAGATTAGCAAAAAGCTAGATTTATTACCTCTGTATGGACACTGGGTGCTGTCTAGAGGACTTACCAAGAATGATGACCGGTGGGGAAGGATGGCGAGAATCAGGAGAATTCTTGTCAGCACACTTTGATGATGATAATATATATGACTGACTGGGCTCTATAGTTTTGATAGAGCAACCAGTCTAGGATTAGAGAAATTCTGATTTCAGATTCTCACCAAGACTAACACATGAGGATGGTGAGGTACTGAACGGAATTCTTAAAAAGACCTGTTAAGGGGCGGATGACTGGTGACAAGTGAAGTGAATTTCGCTTTGAAATCTCAAAAGAACCAGACTACAACAACAAAACTACAACTTCACTAATAATAAAGCACGACAAAATAGCAAGAGTAGGTTATGTGCAGAGAGAGACGAAACAATTAATCATATAATAAGCGAATGCTGCAAATTAACGCAAAAAGCATTTAAGACTAAACGCGACTTGGTAGGGGATGGTGATTCACTGGGAATTGAGCAAGAAGTTTTAATTTAACAATACGAACAAGTGGTATATGCACAACCCGGAATCCTTCCTGGAAAATGAGATGCACTAAGTTCTCTTGGATTTTGAAATATAAACAGATCACCTAATCCCGGCCGAGTGTTAGTCAACAAAAAAAGAGAACCTGTCGAATTGTGTAAAATTAAAAGAAAGTAAAAAGAATAATAAGTACTTGGACCTAACTAGAGAACGAAAAAAGCAATGGAACATAAAGATGACGGTGATACCAGTTGTGGTTGGAGCACTTGGGACAATCCCCAAAGGATGAGTAAAAGGACTGGAAATAAAAGGACAAGTAGAGACCATTCAAACTACAGCATTATTAAGACCGGCCATAATACTGAGAAGAGTCCTAGAGACTTAAGAAGAGTTGGTGTCATTCAAACTCCAATGAGAAACCATCCGCTAACGCTTGCGTAAAAAGAGTAAGATTATAATACTATAATGAACTTTGTAGCAGTATCTGTCTGAGGATCATTGTGAAAAGGAACGACCTTGAGGCCTGGTGTTTTTAAGGATATTGGCTCGAATTCAGGACTTGACTGTGGGAGCTTAATCTACGGGGCCATTTGAAATTACTTGAGATCGTCAGGGATGTGGGGAAATCAACCATTTCTGACTAAACAAAGACTGTAACATTTAATCGTAAAAAAAATGACCTCAGAAAAGATCGGGATCATGAGGTCAAATATGAACTTCGAGGTCTTCAAATGCCAAAATAATTCTTCCACTTATTTTGTCGCAAAAATGCACGTAACTCATTCTTACTCAATTGTCCCCATCCCGATAAAAAAATTAAGTTGATGATGTAGTTAACGTTACCTCTCTTATCTTTTCACCCAGGCAACATCGAGAAATTTTGCTGGTCTCTCTTTCCCAGTATATGCACTCAGTGACTTACCCTCAACTTCCGGTATCTACAAATGCATCAATGTTTACAGAATCTAAATCTTAGTTGTCTTGCCTCACGGATATAATTTATTTAACAGGTGGATAAAATCCAAAGATTTGTCCGGAAACCGGAAGGTATCCAATCGTTTTAAATGTCTTCAAAACTAGAATCTCTCTCCCTACCTCACTCTCTTACTACACACACATATATATATATATATATATATATATATATACACACGCATAATTATATATATATATATATATATATATATATATATATGGAGAAATTTGTAAAAGAAAGTAATTCAAAAGTAAAGAATTTATTCCGAAGGAAAGTCGTTGTTTCAATTTTCTCCATACTGTCTGATTCCTTTCCACTATTTACTTCCATATCATCATCATCATCATCATCATCATGTCGTGCCGCCAGCACGGATATCCCTGACCATCTCTCGCCACTTCTTCCTATCATTCATCGCCTCCGGCAGGTCCATATATATATATATATATATATATATAGAGAGAGAGAGAGAGAGAGAGAGTGAGAGAGAGAAAAAGAGAGAGAGAGGGTAAAGAGAGAGAGAAAGAGAAAAGTTTACGTAACGTAGACACAGAATCAACGCTTGGTGACGAAACCGTTCCAACATGATATACAGTTTTTTGTTTTTTTTGCTTTGCTTTATCTTTTGTTGTTTTTTTGTTTTTTGTTGTTTTTTTGTTGTTTTTTTTTTTTGCTTTTTTGTTTTCGTTGCCTGATTTACATAGGTCTATTATATTTTGTGTTTTGCGAATTTATTTACTCGATTGCGTTTAACTTATTATTCTTTAATGTTTTTATTTATTATTTCCCTCTTGGCGGGTTTTTCACACCAGAGTCATCTGTTGGTCTTTCACAGGAATCAGGGAGACAGCCAGCTTCACCAAGTCTCCAGGACCCTTCTCAGTATTCTAGACAATCTCAACCATGCCGTTGTCTGTATGGTCTTGATTCTTCCTCTGATTTCCACTTCTGCCAGTTTCTTTTTCATGCCTTTAAAGACTGTTCCAAGTGTGTCAACAATGTTTGGTATCACCGTCACTTTCATGTTCTACAACTTTTCCAGCTCTTTGACAAGATCCTAGTGTTTTTTGTTGTTGCATTGTTTTTTTGTTTGTTTTTTTTCGCTTTCATTTATTTTCACTCTGTGTTCCGCAGGAACAACAAAATCCACTTTGTGACAAGTGATGTTTTCTTGTTTATTATTATCTAAAAAGATATTATTAAAAAATATTTGTGTTGGCGGGGTATTTTATTTTAGCTTTTGTTTTTATTTTATATATATTTTTAGAGTACTAAATATGAAATTGAGTTTTTATGTTGTATAATATAGCATATTCATTGGTTTCGTTTATTTATATATATATATATATATATATATATATCTAATTCGTAATCTGTTGGATTATTATATTCTGTCAGTAGAATAAATTTTCTTTTTTAAAGGAAAATTATAATTACTTAAATGTCCAACGTAATGTAGAATATACAGCTCGGTCGAAAGGGTAAAAACTCCATAAAATCCGATATTACATCCGAAGATACAGTTTTAAAAAAAAAAAAGACTTTGAAAAAATTTGTTATGAACTCATCAGTTTAATTTTACCTTTGTTGATACATTTGCTTTAAACGTGAGTTTTTATATATATATATTTATATATTCTTAAATATCAATAGCCGTGCAGTGAGCACTATTTGGATATATTAATACTATATATTCTTTATGGACTGCTCCTTTTAAGTCTACTAATAGACTTAATTCACACACACACACACACACACATATATATATATACACTCCTGGACAAAAATTTAAGACCACCTTAAAAAATGAAGAAAAACATATCATTTACAATTTTTAGATTATGAAAATCTGATATATGAAAGATAAGGTAAGAGACATTTAAATTTAAAACAAGAAGAAATTTCAATTCAATTTTTATATGTATATTAGCATATATGCTAAATTCTATCATTTAATTTTGACATAAATATAAGACCACCAATAAAAACTAAAGAAAAAAATTGAATTGAATTGAAATACTTATATATAGTCTTATATAAAAACTTATTTATAGTCTAATATAAAATCTATTAAAACTGAAATACTTAAAATACTAAAAGCATAAATCGCTAAATGAACTAAATTATCCAAATTTGAGAAAGGCGAGATTACAGCTCTGAAAAGAGTTGGAAAATCTCAGAGAGAAATTTCGAAGGCCTTAGGACCCAGTAAAACTGTTATCTGCAATTACTTGAAAAGTCCAAATAAGTATGGAACAAGAAAACCAAATGGCAGGCCAGAAAAATTATCACCATAATTCAAAAAAAGAATTGTTCACAAAGTAAAAAAGAAAACTTCGTCAAAATAAAAAATATCGAAATGTCTAGTGGATACTCCTTGCAATACTAGAACAATTAGAAGGCATTTAAACGACGAAAAAATTAAGCATAAGAAAATAATTTACCGTCCCAGGTTAACATTAAAGCACCAAAAAGAAACGACTGGAATAAACTCGTCAGTATCAAACCATGAGTGCTAAAGATAGCGAAAAGTTGTTTTCTCGGACGAAAAGAAATTCAATTTCGATGGTCCAGATGGCTTTCAGAAGTACTGGCATGTAAAAAATTTTCCAGAAGAGAATTACTCAACAAGGCATAGCGGAGGAGGATCTCTTATGATCTGGGGGGGAGTCTTCTCATTTTCAGGAAAACTTAAACTACAATTTGTCAGAGGTCGGCAAAAGCAGCAGATTATGTGAAGATGCTAAATGATTTATCTCTTGCACAGGAAGGGTGTCATCTATATGGAGAAGAATGGATTTTTCAGCAAGATAATGCTGCTATCTATAATGCATCAATAACAAAAAAGTACTTGCTTGAACAAAAAATATGCCTTCTTGACCACCCAGCATGCTCTCCAGTTCTCAATCCAATAGAAAATTTGTGGGGATTGATTGTTGAATAAGTTTATGAAGGAAGTCGACTGTACTCAGCAATTTCTGTACTAAAAAATTGCAATCTTAGACGCATGGGAAAAAACATGTTCGGTTCAACTTCAGAAACTAGTTGATAGTATGCTTAGCCGAATTTTTGAGGTTATCAAAGCTAACGGCGGATCTACAAAATATTGAATAAAAAATTTGCATTTATATTCTACAGTTCTGCTCCTTGGTTTTATATTTATGTCAAAACAAAATTTTTAATTAAGCATAATTGTTAATATACATATAAAAAATGAATTGAAATTTCTTCATATTTTAAATTGTCTTTATGCCTTGTCTTTCGTATATCTGATTTTCATAATTTAAGAATTGTAAACAATATCTTTTTCTTCATTTTTGAAGGTGGTCTTATTTTTTTGTCCAAGGGTGTATATATGGAGTCTAACTAATATATATATATATATATATATATATATATATATATATATATATATAAAGAGGGAGACAGAGAGAGACAGAGAGAGAGTCTAAGGGATATATATAATTTTTTATAGTAGGTCCAAAGAGAGAAAGAAATATTTTTAAATGAGTCGGTCGACGAAGAGATTTGTATATTTTTAGGATTTATTTATTTCGTTCTATGTAAGTGAAATCCGAAACCACTTAAATAGAATGAAATAAATAAATAACTCATAAAAAAGTATAAATCTCTTCGTGGACGTACTCATTTTAATACATACATATATATATATATATATATATATATATATAAGAATAACGTACACACAGAGTCAACAGCGCTTACTCTGTTTCTTTGTCTGTTTCTTAACTGATGATCACAAAAGCGATTAACCGTCAGTCACCAAGTGCCGTTGACTATTTGTCAACGCTATTCTAACCTAGAATATATGTGCTCTGTCAGCGATATTGAGCTTTCTATTCATAAATATTGCAAACTACTATATATATATATATATATATGCGATGTGATAGAAATAGTGATGAGACTGAATGTTTTTATATTAGAATTTAAAACTTAAACAAAGACGTTTGCACTGTTGAGCAACTTATATAATAAAGCAACGATTTTATGAAATCAGGACACGTGGTGCGGATCAACTTCATTACAATAATGGCTTTCAAGATTAGTTTGCTAAAATTTACGTCTTAGACCGTCCACAATTCAGTAATAATTTACGAGATTAGATTTTTTTCTTAATTTTTGCCCCATTGTGTACTTTAATAATAATAAAAAAACAAATACATATGTAGTCATGCGTGTCTAGCATGGGAAAATTTTGAAGACAAGAAATAAAATGTTTATCTTGACAAAGGAATAAAAATTGA
The DNA here is from genome assembly GCA_963585895.1 of Sepioteuthis lessoniana. Classification (NCBI taxonomy): domain Eukaryota; kingdom Metazoa; phylum Mollusca; class Cephalopoda; order Myopsida; family Loliginidae; genus Sepioteuthis; species Sepioteuthis lessoniana. Next base: position 8,571,736 of record OY757929.1, read on the forward strand.
AGAATGAATTCCCGCTTGAATAAGCATATTAGGCCATCTACATGTGTTTAAATTCACAAAATTTTGAAAGCTTGTAACAGCTTGTGGTATTAGTAAACAAAAAACTTCATCCAGTGACAAATTCTCGAAAATGATATCGATATTTTTGTGTAATATTTTTTTTTTCGTTTATTTTTTCTTTGCTTTTGCAATCCTGTTCTGCAATCTTTCCAAGCAACTGTTACAACATTTTATAAAGTTAAAGTTATATTAACATAAATGGGACATATATATCTGCAAATTCGTTTTGTATTGAATTTGCACGTAAATATTGCAAACCCTGTAACTAGATTATATATATATATATATATATATATATATAAAGATGGTTGTTGTAAGTCCAAAGAAAGAATAAGGATATATTTTAAAATAGGAAAGTCTACGAAGAGATTTGTATTTTTTTAATTTATTTGTATTTTTTTAATACAAATCTCTTCGTTGATCTTCTTATTTTAATATATATATATATTGTCATCCACAGACAGACTGTTTCGTTCTATCAGAACTCTTCAGTGTGGCTAGATACGTAGGACACTCGAAGTCGGAATCGAAACCCATCCAACTTTACGTTAGACTAAGTCTCAGACCGCTCGGCCAACAAGGTTAAGGGAATTTTAAAGGTATTATGTAGTAACAGCAGCATATATATATAATTTTCAAATGAAAATAATTTTTAGATGATACATCGCATTCTACATCACACTGAAGATGGTTTAACAAAAAACCGAAACACTAAACATGGCATATTATGATATACAAATATATACATCCTATGAATATTTTGTTTTTATATATTTTTATATTTTCATATACAGTAGCGAGCATAAAGATCAGAACTATGTTAAGAAAAAGTCTAAATGTGAAATAACTTTTTATTTTAAAGCTTCATAGAAAATTTTATCAAGGAAAAATAAAGATATAAATGTAAATCATTTAAGTCCAAAATATAAAGCTAAATAAACTTATTTTGATAAAGTTATGAGAATAATTACATAACATTCGAAACAAATATATTTCCAATGTTATATAATTATTCTTATAACTTTATCAAAGTAAGTTTATTGTATGTTCATACTAACATTTTTTGTGTGGTTTTTTAAGAGTTTTTTTTTTGTTTGCACACGGTCCTATCGGATACGAATAATTTTTAATCAGATCTATTAGATCTGTAGATGGGACTTTAACAGGTACTACCACTCCGGCTCAGAGTGGACCTGGGAGTAATGGCAATGAAGGGGTAGTCTACTCCAGAACTGTTACTGTTTCATCTATGAGTCAAATAGATCTGTTTAAAAATGATTCGTCTTTGATAGGAATATCTGATGCCATATAACTCTAACTTATTGGTATTAAGAATAGTTGCTTGAAGCTGTAATTGTTTATTAAGAATTATTATTAGTCACTGGCAACCATATAACAGTAAATTATTGGTATTAAGAATAATTACTTGAAGCTATTATTGTTTATTAAGGATTATTATTAGTTACTTAAAATCATATATCTGTTCAATTCAATTTCAACTTAATTTTAAAGTATCAAAAAAGAGATGTCCTGGGTATGGCACTAAACTAGACGTGATGGTGAGGATCCAGTTCTAGGGAGTGTGTAGTACTCCTTAGAATATGTTATTTCGCCTGCAGAGGGAGTTAGAGCCCTTCCCACTAAAAAGAGGTGTCCTAGGCATAATACTAAACTAGACATGATGGTGAGGATCCAGTTTTGGGGAGTGTGTAGTACCCCTTCATTACTTGCTGGTCTACTCTGACCTAGAGTGTAAATATATGTCACCGCCCCATCTCTGGGTCACTTTTGTTAAAAAAATTATTCATATTTAATAAGAATACTTGATATCATATATCTGTGAATTATTTCTATTTAGAATTGTTACTTGAAGTTATAATTGTTTACTAAAGATTATTATTATTATTAATTACTTGAAACCGTATAAGTGGTGTGCAAACCAATAACTATTATCAAATAGAAATAATTTCTTGAAACAATATGATTATTAGTATTATACAGGAATACTTCAAACCATAAAATAGCACGGTATGCAAATTATTTGTATTAGATTGGAATACTTGACATCATATAGTCGTGCGAAAAAAATCTCTTTAGAAACATCTACACAAAAATATAGATATCAACCTACAATGAATGGGATTACCTAACCTCTAAGCATAGAATAATCCCTGGACGGGTTCATGTGCCATTAAAATTATTCATGTTTCTTATTGTTTAAGATTGCAATTATTATATTGAGAGCAATAAAATTGTTTAATCTTTGGCAATATTCCAATTTTTAACTCTCTGAACTAAGCAAATTACCAACAAATTTACAATTCCTTCTATAGTTAAATAATTTTTTTTTCATATTGAATCAAGTGGCTTTTCTTGTCAGGCAAAGCGTCCAAGAAGGATTGGTCTAGCAAGACCTTGACACAAAGAAACCTGTTTGTCTTGTATTAGAAACGTTAAATGTGTATCGTGATTTCTTCTTCTTCTTCTTTTTTCGTGGGTGTTTTGTATAACTACTTTTAATTAAATGGAGTCGTCATCTATTTGCACCTAAGCATAAAAGTAAGTCTGCATACAATAGTTACACATTTAGAGGTGCGGTGCCGAGACAGATAATGGCGAGGAGAATGTGGTCGGCGAGCTGAGTTCAAACTCCGTCAGGGATAGTTATGTTTGCGTTCACTTCGCACTAATGCCCCTGGAAAAGGGATTGCTACTTAAAACTAAATTGGTAAAGTATTTTGATTTACCTAACTGACAATTTTGCTACAAAAATAGCACTTAAAAGTGGGTTAGCAAAATGGTTATCATTTTAAAAAATGGAATCGGCGATCCGTGTTCAAATCCACCCTGGACGAGGCTGTTTGGTTTCACTTCGCATTAATGCCCAAAGGAAAAGCAGTCTTGCATAACATATTGGTAAGATTTATTATTGATATGAAGTAAAAGCCGTTAAACGCGTGGGAAAACACCGTGAGTCAACTCAATTTAATTGACAGATGATGAACCCGAGGTCAATCTGAGACCACGGCTTTGATTGGATGATTGGTGACCGAAAAGTTTAGAAGTTGGGAATAAGTTAATCCGTCGCAGAGTAGAAGTCCTAACAGAACAGTTTCACCTGCGCTCTCAACTCCCCGTAAAGGTTGTGCAGGTAAAAGGCTTGTCGTAAAAACAAAAATAGGTATACAAGAATGTTGTTATTATCTCAGCAAAGAAGAACTGCAACAGTTGGGGTTCCAGCCATTATCAAAATCACGAGAGACACAAAGATAAAACCAGAGGTAACTGCAAAAACAAAGATGGCGGCCCGAAGAACAGGTGAAAAAAAAACAACATATAAGATATTGAAGATTGAAGATAAAGAGAGACGACTACCTAACAGCATGAATGCATCGATTCCCTCTTGCTAAGGGTAAATAGTAGGGCAGACTGGGTTATTTAGCCTTAGTATGGCAAGAAGTATAAAAGAAAAACTCTGAATTCAAACCTGTTAAACTCCACTTAGAAATTGACCTTGTGTCACATCCTGCACGTATCGGAGAGGCTGGGCAGATAGATACAAAAATAACACTCGATATATCAACTCAATAACCAGAGTAATATCTAACTGTCTAAAAATTTCAAATATTCTTAATGAGATTTAATTGGATCAGTAGTATACAAGAAAATATTCTTGTTATCAATAATGAGAAACTTGGGCATTTACCGAGACATTCTATGACAAGATATAAAAAAAGGGTTAGAGCTAAGGTTAAGTTGGGGTTGAGGCTGACTCAAAAAATATCACCCATAAATAAATAAACCTCAAACAATATTTTTTTTTATTTGATTTTCTTTTAAACCAAAGACACCAGGATTCTATTCTTTAATGCAGTATTACACAATCAAAACGATATTATTAGGTATCATATATTGCCAAATTCTACAGCATTTCCTTGGTATTGTGTAAATCATTGAATTTGTTTTAAGCAATATAAAAACCAATCAAACAGCATGAAAGAAACGTCCGTCAAGCGCCTATTTCCTTTGCGCATGCTCACCGTAAGTGCCTATGTTCTCTTTTCGTCATATTAATTCAGTATCATTCAAAACCGTCTTACGACACAGATTTTTTTTTCTATTTTAGGCCTCATCAATCCTTTAAAATGTAGATGTGTTCATCTAATGAACTTATCTATGTATTTATTTTCCTAACCCCTCTGTCACGGACAGGGTACGATGTAAGGTCAATTTTTAAGGAAAGTACAGCTGGTTTGAATTCAGTTTTCCTTCTCCGAGATTTTCGCAATAAACAGAAGATTAAAATGATGCATTGGCCATGGGAAAATTTTTTATTTAATTTAGATTTCAGTTACATATATTTTATTCTCAGATTTCAATTCGTTAATGAAGAGTCGAATAGATAGCTAGATACTGTCAGAGAGAGAGAGAGAGAGAGAATTAACTGAGGTAGAAAGAAACTGTGATTGATTAATTGAGAGAGAGAGAATTGTCTAATAGATAGATACTGTGATGTATATTTAGAGTGAGTGAGTGAGTGAGTGAGTGTGTGTGCGAGAGAGAGAATTGGCAGAGATAGATACTGAAAAAAAAAAAAGAAACTAGAGGATTGGTGACAAACTTCATATGAATCAGTTGAGAGCTAAAAATGAAATCTATTTTCATGGCAAGCTTTTATGCATTCTATACATATACATATATGCATTCGATAGATAGATAGATATGCATAGTGAGTCGTCTCGATAGTGTAGTTCAGGTTAAACCAACGTAGATATTGTTATTTTCATAGATACAATCTTCCAAAGGACATCTAAATTGGTATATAACGCTTCTTTCTTTTTTTTTTTTTTTTTTTTTTGGAAAACCCCAGTCGAGGGGGAGAAATTATTATTAATAACTAAGTTAGTGGTTTTAAATTTATCGTATATAATAAGTTTTATTTTTCATTAGGATCAGTGGTGTGTATGTTTCTTTTCATCAAATATACTCCCCACTGAACCTAACAAAAAAATAAAACTTATACATAATAACAAACTTAAAACCGCTGACTTAGTTAATAATAATTCCTCTCCCTCGATAGGAGTTTTACAAAAAATAAAGGGTATATATCAATTTAAATGTCCTTTAGGTGATTGTATCTCTGAAAATAACAATATATATGTTGGTTTAACTTCAGCTATATATGATAGAAATATGTGGGAAGTTGGATAAATCAAATACTTAAAACCGGTTTAGGGGTGCGATATTTCGTTATTTTATTTCATTTTAAGAACTTTTAAAAATGAAATTAAAGAACAAAATATTGCGCCTCTAAATCGGTTTTAAGTGTTTAATTTATCCAACTTTCCACATATTTCTATCATATTTTCAGATTCACCACAATCTATCATTTCAACACATATATATATATATATCTTCTCTTTCTTCACCGACTCATTCAGAGATATTTTTCGTTCTGATTTTACCAGTGATCACTCTAGTCTCTTTTATTTATTTATTTATTAATCAATGTTTTAATATCTTATCAAATAGACTATGTATGTCTTGTCGCCTTGTTTCCTGTTATCTGTCTATTCATTCTTCTATCTATCCCACACCATCTTCTATCTATCCCACACCATCCGTCACTAAGGGACCCTTCCTCTTCTTCTTCTTCTTCTTCTTCACCCTCACTCGTTCTCCTCTTTTACACACGCACACGGGTTTACGCATACACCGAAATTCACACAAAACATATCATTCATCTTAATTATCAATCAGTTGGGACAGCGTATGCTGAAAAGATTCCCACCCCTAAGTCTTATCCCGAAGTATATTTGCATTAGTAATATGTAAGTGGTGGGGGATGCATACAGGTATAATCTGAGTACTTGAAATCTCGTTCTAACTAATATGGAAAGGAATTTAATGACTTCTTTGCTTCTGGCTTCAGTTTTTGCTTTATAAAATATGAATTAGGGTTAGGTTTAAGATTAGAACAAAGCCTAAGTAAAAATATCGCCCACAAATTAGTACATCTCTAAGTAAAGTAAAGTTGGCGATCGTAGTCGAAGGCGACCAGAAGGCTCCCTTTTCAATAGCTACTACACCTAGGTGTAGGGGAGTGTTGTATAGCCACATACATATACATAATACAAATATATACTGAACATAATCAAACATACTGACGAACTTCAATGAACGAACGAACACACTTCTTTATAAAAATATACCTCTCATACTTTATTCTCGAAAGGGTGATGTTTCTTGTGTGTGAGAGGTGAGTTGGAGACAGGGACAGACTGCTACATATTGACCCCAAGTTATTCTGACGATAGCAGCACTTCTTTCGCATTCTGGCTGGGCTGCTCAACCGTGGGTCACTGAGGGCCCAAAGCCTTCTGTCTGCCGCTGGCTCTCATGCTGACATCTTGTCCCCAACTGACTCCAATTGGAACTGCCTCAAGCCGTCTGTGGCACCAGGTTATATAATTGTCTTACGTTCACCTGCTTCCGCTTATTTACACAGGTGCATCTCTTGATTGACGGCTCGGTCGAGGGTCAATATTTATCAGGAGAGCGCTACTCCTTTCCCAGGATTGCTCCACTTTTATCCTTGATACGTACCATATATTGCTGAGTGTTAAGCAAGGAGGTATCAAGTACCATTTTTAAAGTTTTTGGTATGACGCGAACGCGACCTGGAATTGAACCCCGGCTACCAAGTTTCTCATTTTAATTACACAATCAAAACCATGTTATTAGGTATTATTTATTACCAATCTCCACAGCATGGAAAGTGTAAATTATGTTTAGAGCCTTGGTTTTATTGTGTTGTGAAAGACCATCAGCTAACACTGTTGTGAAAAACTCACAAGTAGTCATCATCTTCTTCATCATCTTGTCGTGCCACCAATACGGATATCCCTGACCCTCTCTCGCCACTCCTCTCTATCATTCATCGCTTCTGGCTGGACCTCAGGGCTACATCCCGTATCCTCACAGAGCTGCTGTATGCAGGTTCGAGCTGGTCGCCCAGCTTTTGCTCGTCTATGTGAGGGGATCCATAGGAGAATATTACTTATGAGCTCGTCCCTGCTTCTCCAGCAATGTCCTGCATATCTGGTTCGTCTAACTTTGATGGAAGGTAAGTGGCCATACAGCTGGTGCTTTGTGGGGTGTTGCCTCCAGGACATGTTCAATATTGCTCGCAACATTGTGTAGTTGCCGTCAAGCTTTTTCTCTATCCGATTAGTTAGCGTCGTGATGCACAAGTAGTAAAATGATAATAATTTGCTTGCATACAATTATATGGTATATTCCTATTTAATATAAATAATTTACTGTTATATGGTTTCACGTATTCCTATCCAACATAATAAATTTTCAAATCGATCTATTCAATTAATAGCTGAGACCCGAACAGGTACTATTACTCTGATAAAGAGTGGACCTGGGAGTCATGCCCATGAAAGGGTACTCCACACGCCCTAGATCTCAAGAATTGGACCCTCACTACCGGATGCAGTTTAGTATCATAGCCAAGAAACTTCTTTTGGATGGGTCTTAAGCCTCTGTAGGGGATGCAATCGGTGAATTCTACGCTCTGTCGACGAGTGTTGATCCGAAAGTAATAGCTTCTATGTCAGAGATCAATGGTAAGACAATAGAGGTTGAGATTTTCTGCCATCACCCATGATTCTTTCTTGCTTTGTTAGAAATAGCGGCATAGCAGCAGACTGGCAAAATGTCATCTGACATGAAAGCAGAACAGTGGTAATTTACTAAGCTTTTTGCTTAGATGTGGCACAAGGCCATATGAAAGGGGAAAGCAGAACAGTGTCATTAAACTTCACCATGCAGAAACAAAATTCTATCCACTAGTCTTCATCAACGAATACTGAGCAGTCGATGTGAATACAGGTGGTGTTTCATGGTAAGCACGTGACGAGGTGTGCTCAATACCCGAAATGAAAAGTGCCTTAAGCTTTGTGAAGCCGAAAAAGTTATAATCAAAACGGTAGAAAACTTTATAGAATCAAAATTGATTGTTATAGAACGTCAAACATGGTAGGAAATAATAAAATAATTGGGATATTGTATCTGTCCGATGTATTTTTCTGTGATCAATCTCATGAATTTATTCATGATAAAAGTTTTATTTCATGCTTGTATGTGTATGTGCACACATGTACACACAAACATACATATATATATATATATCGTGATGATTCCGCGGGTACCTTTTTCTACAGATAAATGGCATACCAGCGATCAGAAAAGAAGGTCATTCTGACAGTATTCTGAAACGTAAAAGAACCAATCACTATTTATTTCTTTGAAAAACGTGCAATCGTAAACAGTGCTTCTTATTATCAACTCCTTAGGCAAAATTCGCCTTATCAATTGAATGACCCTTATATATATATATATATATATATATATAGAGAGAGAGAGATAGAGAGTGTGTGTGTGTGTGTGTTGTGGCCCCGGAAAGGGTCACTAATGAAAACACAAACACGGATATTAGATAGCAGATTATATTACACAAGAAAGATAGAGTTACATAGAAAAGGTAAGAAGTCGCTTACTGTTTTCATTTTGAAACAGGAACCACAACCACGGTGTTCAACCTGCCAGACAACTTGCACGGTTAAACACATTCTTATAGAATGCAGAACTTTCACTGTTATCAGAAAGCGATTTTTCAAAGTAAATAACTTAACCGATCTGTTCGAGAACGTCAAAATAGATGACATTCTGTCCTTCTTGAGAGAGACAGAGTTGTACCAAAAAATATGACAACTTAAAACTGGTTAATCTTGTGCAAACAAATGAAATCCTGCTAATAGAGAATTTTACCTACCTTAATATTCGTTTTGAAATCTTTGGTTGAATATGTATGTATATATAGACTGAATTTGGCGTTAAATGACCTACAAAGGTTGATATGCCATAAAACCCAAACAACTAACCAAATCGTATAATACCGATAGTGATCTGCCCCTCTGCCAGCGAAAACATTGTACCAATCTAATAACGGTGAGAAGAGTCCATTATAGTAAGATGGATAAGGTTCCCCACAACAGCGAGAGAGAGACAGAGACAGAGAAATTGAAAAACTAAGTGATGAATTTATTGTGAGAAGAGGAGGAATGAAAAAGAATAGAGGGATATATATATATATATATATATATATATATATAAAAGGAGAATTTAATAAATATAGTGAATATATATATATAAAATAAAATCGCCGAACTTTCTGTTTGACCTTCGTCTTCAGGTACACACAAACACATAAACATTAGTACACTAGCATAGATTAGTCAAAATACAGTTGCTATTATTAACTAAATTTTGCTTAGTCAGGCGTAAACCTGAGGTCGCAACAATAGCCGCTATTGCCAAGCGCATAGAGGAAAAGCTAGATGGGAACAACACAAGAATGTGACACGCTGTTTCGAACAAATCATCGAAGCAGCACCCCTCAAAACAGCAGCTGTATAGCCACCAACCTCCCATCTAACAAACTATCCAAATAAGATGAACAATATATGCGGGCCACAGCTAGAGAAGTTAAGACGAACTCATAAGCGACTTTCTTTTTTGGACCCCTACACATGAACAACAGATCCAGCAAAGAAGACCGGCCAGGAACGATAGATGATAGGGACAGATGATAAGAGAGAGAGAGAAAGAGAGAGAGAGAGAGAGAGAGAGCCAAGGAGTTCTGTACTGTCAACAGGACTGGATGAGAATGATGAATAAGTGGTCACTCATCTAAGTACTGAGCAGGCTTATTGTTGCTTAACTTTGGTGATCAAGCAGGAGCCTGTACTTTAAGCAGGACCAAAAGTCTCCCATTTACTGAGCTTAGCTTAGGCCAGACGTATAGAGTACCTAGTGAGAATCAAACTCACACAAGGCACTCGGAGCATTGTCGTTGTTGATGTTATTTTCTAAGCTTTGCATAGTCTGGCATACGGGCCTTTTCCCGCTTACTGTACCAATTATTACTAAATGGTCACCCATTTAAGTACTGAACAGGCTCATCTGTATCTTAACTTGCAATTTACCAAGCTTCGATTAATCTGGCACACAGGCTTTAGATTAATCACAGTAGCCACTGTTACTATATGGTCACCCATCGAAGTACTGAACAGGCTGATTCTTGCTTAACTTTGGGGATCTAGCTGGTTTTTTAAGCTTGACTTGAATGAAAATCTCTCATTTGTTAAGCTTAGCTTAGTTTGGCTCAAGGCCAGAAAAATGGCGCAGAGAATTGAATCCACTGTCTAGCCTGCTAATCATCCGACTAGGTGAGGCACCCAGAGAAATGTTATTGTTTCAAAGGTTGGTAATAGATGAAATAGGGAAATGCAAAAACATATGTCAAACTTTTGTAAATCCTACATCTCGTCTAATTATGTTAATGTTCTTCTTCTTCTTCTTTTGAATTGCACTCATTAGAAATAGCAAGTAAGCATCTGCATTTTGCTGTTACATTTGGGTTTTTCATCTCACAGACCCTGAAATCTTTACGCAACAAACACCACCAAGAATCAACCCGTGGAAATGACATTCCTTGCCTGCACAACCTAATGTTTCAAACGAATATTGCATTCTTTCTCTCTTCCCATGATTCCCGGTACGTTTCTACTTCCGCTTAAAACGTTTCATTCGAGTCGGCTGTTTAGAGATGTTCATTTTCACTGCATGCATAAAAATTCAAGCAACATTTATAATGTTAGCCCACCCTGTGCACGAGGCTTAGGATACCCTGACTATATCCCCTTGCGGAAGGCTAAGATCCCACCATCAAAAAAAGGGGGAGTGTCTTGGGTATGACATTGTACTGCATCTGATGATGAGGCTCGAGTTCTGGAGATCTGGGGAGTGTGGACTCACTTCTTCATTGACATTACTCCCAGATCCACTCTGACTAAGAGTGATAGTACCTACTTTAGTTCCATCGATGGTTCAAAAATATTTATATAAAAATTATTTGTATTAAATGGGAATACTTGATGCCATTTACTTGTAAATTATTTGTATTTAAAATAGTTACTTGAAACTATAATTGTTTACAAAGGATTATCATAATTCATCATCATCAGGTCGCGCCATCAGCACAGATATCCCTGACCCTCTCTTGCCACCCTCCTCAGTCGTCATTGTTTCTTGTAGGTCTTCAGAGAGTATGTATTTTCGAGCTGGTCGTCCTGCCTTTGCTCGTCCATGTGAAGGGGTTCACAGGAGTACATCACTTATGAGTTCGTCTCTACTTCTCCAGCAGTGTCCTGCATGTCTGGTTCGTCTAACTTTGATAGTTTTCATGATGGGTGGTTGGTGGCCGTACAGCTGCTGCTTTGTGGGGTGCTACCTCCATGACTTGTTCAATATTGCTCGCAGCATTCTTGTGTAATTGCCATCAAGCTTTTTCTCCATACGTTTAGTTAGAGTCCATGTAGTGCATCCATACAGCAGTATCGACACGACCACTGCTTGGAAGAAACTGCGTTTTATTTTATCGGCCAGGTCTGACTTCCATATTACCGATAGCTTTTCGATAGCTGTCCATGTCTTTGCTAGTCGGGTATTAATGTCTGTCTCGGTTGATGAGACACTGCTTCCTAGGTAGGTGAACTTGTCTACTAGTTTCATAGAGCAACCGTTTAGTGCGGAGATGTAGCCTGTTTGATTAAAGCACATATATTCCGTCTTTTGTGCATTGATATGGAGGCCTATGCCTGCAGCTGCTCGTTCTAGACTATTTAGTAGGGTTTCGGCTTGGACGGGTGCATTTGCCTATGTCATCGGCGTAGTCGGCGTCTGTAATTGTTTGTGCGGGTTATCTTCTGCTTCTTTACTTTGTTAGCTTGAAACCGTTTTCTTTCATTTTATCAATAGAAGTTCTAAGCACGTAGTCTAGACAGATGATAAAGAGGTGTGGGGCTAATATGTCTCCTTGCAGTACATCTGCTACAATGTCGAAGTAGTCAGTGTCATTATCCGGGGAACGGACTTTTACTTTCGTGTTTCTATATAGCATCATTATGGCTGCGACGGGTTTTTTTTTTATTGGTCGTAGGCGAGTAGAATTTGCTCCATCTGTCCTCTGTGAATGGAGTCAAAAGCCTTGGTAAAGTCGACAAATAATATGGTTGCCTCTAGGTTTTTTGCACGTACACCTTCAAGAATTCGACGGAGAGTTAAAATTTGTGACGTCAGAGATCAATTCCTCCGGAACTGAAACCATATAACTGTGTGCAAACAAATGATTATTATCAAATAGAAATAATTAATTGAAATCATATAATTATTAATATTTCATGGGGATACGTGAAACTATACAACTCTGTGTAGATTATTTGTATTTGATTGGAATACTTGATATTATATAACTGTGCAAAAAAAGAAACAAAAAACTCTTATGAGAAAAAAACAACTCTTAAGAAACAAAAAACTCTTAAGAAACAAAAAAAAAACTCTTAAAAATAACACAAAAGGATCAATTCGCCTAGCATAGTGGCAAATGTACTGTAAGCGATTTCGACCGCCAGTCACGCCATCATGTTTGCTTTCGAACTAATAATCTTAGGAAAGATGTGAACCCTTTTCCCGATCGGCAATAGGTTAAATAGTTCCCCTACTGTTCTACTAAAAGGATGGTATTGGCACTAAATATCCCATGACGGTTGATATGCCATTTAAAATAAGAAACCAAACTAAACCATCTCTACAAAAAATAAATATGAATGTACAATGAATGCAACTCCGTTAAATTCTGGCATAAAATAATCCTAGACGAGTTGACATGCCGTTAAAACGAATGAACGAGTCAATCAATATAAAATTAGTATAAACCGTGGAAAAAAATCATAGACCATCACTTTTAGAAGATATTTATTCTGTACTTTTTAATTCATGAAAAAAAACAAAAAAACAAAGCTAAAAAAATTCTTGTATTTGATGACCAAAATTTTTGCCTTGAAGGATCAAAATAATCTATTTTAATTAATCCTATTTACCAAACCCTCCGCTCGGGTAGGATATGACAGAAGGTCAATTTTTAAGCGGAGTTTAGCAGGTTTGAATTCAGAGTTTTTCCTTCTCCTAGACTAGTTGCCTCACCAAGGCTGAAGAACCTAGTCTGTCCTACTATTTACCCATAGCTGGAGGGAGAATAATTGGATTCATACACTTTCCCAAGGGCATTAGTGCTATGTGAAATGCAATCATTCTCGTCCAGGATTTGAACTCGTATCGCCGTGTCCATTTCATACGACGATAACCATTACACCACGGGCACCTATTCTAATTAATAATCAAGATTTTTCAAACGTAAGGTGGAGGACCGTTGGAGCCATGCTATTGAACAGTAGAGAAGGGAAACTAGACTTTTTGTTCTGACTGGTAAAGGTTTTCCAGGCAGTTCTTTGCTAACTACTGAAAAGAAATCTGGTCATTTTTATGATTGAAATCCACAGGATGAGATCACTTAAAAAAAAAGTACAACAGGATTCCCAGTGCAAGCCCTTGATTTAGAAGTTTTTCTTCAATGTCTAATGATTCCTTTTTCTAAGCTAAAAGTAACGTTCCTCGCCAGTTCAGAACTTGGATGGGTGACCACTTACTAACGACAGATACTGAAACCAATCCAATGCCCGTGTAAGATTTACAGTCAAGTCACCCTTAAAGTACCCTTTCTATTCAGATCACTGAAGGCGTGGGGTCCTTGTGATTAACGTGATGGACTGAGACCAGATCACTGAAGGTTAAGCAAGGATGAGTCTATTCAAGGTAATCTAAGGTCTATGTATTATACTAATCAAAGCTTAGTAATAATCTAATCGATATATTTGAAGAAAACAGGTTTATCGATTATGGATACTCATTTCAGGATATAAAGAATACATTGAAATTAATTTTACTTACATTAATAAAAATGTGTTAACCAATAGATATATATTTGATGTGTTGATATATTCAACAGTTTCTTCAATAGAAAAGATATATTCGGTTTTTGTAAATAAAATAAGTATCTACATATAACGTTTGTGGATAAGGCTATGTAAGAATTGAAAAGTGAAGGGATTTCTAGTGGATCGTCAGCTTCAGTCGATCAACCAAAACGACTTGCAATAAAATTGTTAGTTGCCTTCCGAAAAGCCGCAAATTAATTGTTTATAAGGCAATTCAATACATAGCGCCTGTTCACACAAGTGGTAACCCGAACAATTAGAAAATAATAAATAATCGATCCATCTACTTACTCCAGTTCGCTAAAAGAAAGGGCAGTTTTGTCATAAGCTTTATAGGGGAAACCTGCATCGATGAACTATTTTTTTCTTTCTTCTAGTGATCAAATAAGCATGCGTTAGACTCCATAAAAAGTCGAAGCAAAACAACAAAAAAGTAACTACCGAGGTAATTTCTGTGACTTCAAATAACTCGTTTTCTGGTTGAGG
>OY757929.1:8586448-8606448 GCA_963585895.1 Sepioteuthis lessoniana
CATATATATACATATATATATACATATATATATACATACATATATATATATACATATATATACATACATCTATATATATATATACATACATACATCTATATATATATATACATACATCTATATATATATACACATACATCTATATATATATACATACATCTATATATATATGCATACATCTATATATATATACATACATCTATATATATATACATACATCTATATATATATATACATACATCTATATATATATATACATACATCTATATATATATATACATACATCTATATATATAATATACTTATAATACATACATCTATATATATCACTTCCGTGTGAACTCGTAAAACACTTTACAGCTCTAAGTAAAGACTCTTTAAATTTTCCTTTTTTATTCTGTTTTTTTGAATAGTTATTGTTTTGAATTTTGGGGAGAGTTGAGATTGCTTTGATTTATTGTTTCATTTTTTTTTTTTTTTTTATTATTTTGTGGGAAGGTGTTTATTTGATTGATTGTTTTTTTTGGGGGGGGTTGTTTGTTTGTTTGTTGTTGTTTTTTGGTGGGGGATGTATTTTTTCTTTTGTTTTTTAATTTTTTTTTAATTACTTTTTTTCGCCTTTTTTATCTTGTAAATGTTTATTAAGTTGTCACTCCCTATCGACAAGTGGAAAGCGAGATTATTGCACCTCGTGTCACTTAAAGCAATTTAATTCTTTTGTCAAGGAGTTGCTTGGGTCAACTTTTCTAAATTTAAATTCTCTCGAAAGTATGGATGATTTAAAGGGTTGGGAATGTCCGATTATACACAGGACCTCACTGTGGCTTTAATTAAATCCAACAATGTACAGGTGGGTTGGAAATAAATTATAGACCAAGCATTAATTTTATACATACATATATATATATATATATGTGTGTGTGTGTGTGTGTGTGTGTGCGCGCATGTTCGACCCAGCAAAAAACGACAAATCATAACGAGATATTCAAAACGTTCTAAAGATAGAATACAGTATTTTCTAATCCAATTTGATATTGGAGATAATCTTGTGGGGTCTTTGTCCGCGCTGAACCCCATTTTTAAAATATATCGGAGATGACTATAAAAATATAATTAAACTATAAAATATCAATTAAAATCCTTCATTTGTGAGTTTAACCAGTCGATTTTCACAGGAGTCTGAGAGACTAAAGGTCTCCTCAGTTCTACAGGAATTGGTACTTCAGTAGAAGAACCATTCGACCACAGCACTATCTGGTCCCGATTCTTCCTCTGATTCCCAGTTCTTCCAGTCACCTTTCGAAGCCTTTGGAGACCGTTCCAAGCGCACCAACTACCATTGGCATCACTGACACCTTCATGTTCTTCAGCTTTTTCAGCTCCCTGACAAGCAGTGTCTCAGCGACAGAAAATGATATCAATATCAATAGGTTATTGATCATGTCGAAGTTAGATTTAACCGACAAAATAAAACGGAATTTTTCCAAGCAGCGGTCGTATCAATGGATGCACCACATGGACTCTGACTAACGTATTGAGAAAAGGCTAGACGGGAATTGCACAAGAATGCTACGAGCTATATTGAACAAATCGTGGAAGCAACATCCCACAAACCAGCAACTGTACGGCCACCTACCTCCCATCACTAAAACTATCCAAATAGAATAAACAAGACATGTGGGACACTGCTGGAGAAGTAAGGACGAACTCATTAGCGATGTTCTCCTAGGGACCCCTTCACACGGACGTGCAAGTGTTGGACGGCCAACTAGAATGTATCTGGAACACTCTGTACGGACACAGGGTGTTGTCTAGAAGACCTGCTAGAAATGATGGATGATAGGGACGAACGGCTAGAGAGACAGAGAGAGAGTAAGGGAAACCCATGCTAGCAGCACGACATGATTATTATTATTAGTAGTAGTAGTAGTAGTAGTCGTCATCGTCGTCGTCGTCGTCTCTTCGTGAGTTTTTCTCAATTGTTTTAAGAGTTAGTTTTTCATTGAAGTCTCAGTGACGACAATTACTCTTCTAGATATTCTAACTAATTTTTAACAATGCTATCGTAGGTATTTTTCGCTAGTCTTATTTTTTCTAGGTTCTTTAAGAATTTTCTGCGGGCTACAAATTCAGTTGGTTTCACTGTCACCCTCATGTTCCACAACTTTTGGGCTCTCAAGCAAGGTACTAGTATTCGCTTATTTTTTTTTTTTTTTTTTTTTTTTTTTTTTCTTTAATTTTCACTCTACGGTCCACTGGAACGGCAAAATCTATACGATGAAAAATTATTTTCTTCTTATTATTCAACATTAAATTGGTTTTCAGGCCAGGATTGTGTGATCTCTTTGTATCCAAAAGTCCCAGAGAATTTTATGCATCTACTTTTTAAAGATAAATTCTTGTTTATGCAAATACCATTCATCAGTATGGTCAAATTTTTATCTCTTGCATAGTTCTCAGTTGATTACCTTTCCCACCCAGTCGTGTCCTGTACTCCTTTTATGTCAGTTTGCTACTTTTTATGGTTAACCATTTTATCTCTGTCACCTTATTACCCATACTTTCTATAATCCTACGTATTATCAATTTTTGCTTGATACAATTAATCCTTATTGCCTTTTTTGTGGTGTTATTAATAAAGGTTCAGTTTCTTTGTTCAGGTTTCTCTTTTGTGATTAATTCCTGGTAATCTGACGTGCGCTTCCTCAGTTTGTTACTCGAAGTATCTGCACAGTTGTTTTTCTGCTCATTTTTGTTTTCTCGGTTTTTTTGTTAATTGATGCTATTCTTTTTATCCAAAAGATATTTCTGTTGATATTGCTGTTACTGCAGCTGTAATCAAAATCTCTTCGAGTCACTGAATAGTTGAATTTATGTAATCCTCGATATTGGCGAGTCATCTTCCTTCATTTTTTTCTTGACATGTAGTGTCTGTCTTTATCGTCCCACAGATGTAAGGCCCTTTATATAGTTATCGATTTCCTTGTTCTATGGTCCATCTGAGTTCCTTTTTTGTTCATTTTAGGAAGGATCCAGAGTATCTTCCAAGGGGGACTACCCAGATATTTATTCGTTTAAAATAGCATTTCTACTGCAGGGTTTGGTTTTGAGAAGTTTTCCGGTTCTTTTAAGGATTGGAGGGGGGGGGTTCTTTCATCTCCGTTTGATCGGAAATGTTTGCTGCGAATATTCTCTGGTATTTATCGTTTTATTTTTCCTAGAGTGTTCTAAGGCTTTCCAGAGTGTGCACTTCTATTCCTTCTGTTGTTTTTCTTTTTCCATTGGCCCAGTCGGCTGGGGCTGTAGACTACATCAACTCCTTCTCTGCGGAGGGGTAAGAACCTCCACCAACGAGTGTCCTGCATATGACACTAAACAATCTGATGGTGAGGCTTCAGTAATGCTGAGTACCCCTTCATTGCAATCCGTCCCAGGTCCACTCTGACTCGGAGTGGTAGCACCTGCTTGAGTCCTATCTATGGATCAAATAGAACTCAACTGTGCAATTACGCTAAATTGAATTGTTTGAAATAGAACTGTTTTTATATTCAACAGTGTCAACAAAAACGGGGAACATATGCTAAACGGAATTGTTTGAAATAGAACTGTTTTGACATTTAAATGTGTAAACAAAAACTGCACTTATGTTAGACTGAATTGTTTGAAATAAAACTGTTTTCGACATTTAAACTGTGTACTTATCTTTAACTGCATTGTTTGAAATAGAACTGTTTATATGTATAAAAATGGATTTGGCATTAAATAACCTACAGTGGTTGATATACCATAAAACCAAACTTTTTTTCATTATAAGTATGGAATATTTTTCACTCCCAAATTCCTTTACAACATCTTGGATGAAGATTTTAAGAATTTGTATAAGACTTTCTACTTCATTTTCATTCTTGGCAAATATTTTTATATCATCCATACAGACAGAACGGTTTATCTTTTCTTACGACTTTGTTAGTCTGTAGCATCCAGTGCATTTCCCTTCAGAAGAAGACTCGAGACCATCCAGATCAAAGGACTGTTAATATAAGGTAGAATATTCTGAAGAGACCTGAAAAAACCTGAGGGGACTTCCTGTCACTTCAAGGAAAAGACACCAGTTAAATCTGGTGTGAAAAAGTCGCTTAGAGTGATACACGATTGGGTCGGCAAGGTGATCCACTGGGAGATGTGCAAGAAATTTAAATTTGACCATACAAACAAATGGTATATGCACAACCCAGCACCTGTCCTAGAAAATAACACACAAACTCCTATTGGATCACCTAATCTCGGCCAGAAGACCAGGCCTAATAATAATCAACAAAAAGAAGAGAATTTGCAAAATTGTCGACTTTGCTGTCCCGGCTGACTACAGAATAAAACTGAAAGAATATGAAAAGAAGGATAAGTACCTTGACCTTGTTAGGGAATTGAAAAAACTATGGATCATGCAGGTGACAATTATACCAATTGTAACTGGTGCGTTTGGAACAGTAACTAAAGGATTACTAAAGGGACTGGAGGACTTGGAAGTTGGCGGACGGGTGGAGACCATCCAAACTGCTACATTATTGAGAACGGTCAGAATACTAAGAAGAGTCCTGAAGCCTTGCTGTCACTCAGACTCCAGTGAAAGACCATCATCTAACACTGATGTGAAAAACTCTAAAGGAATAATAATAATAATAATAATAATAATAATAATATCATTTAACACTTTTGAGAGTTTTTTCATACCAGCAGTAGCCGATAGTTTCTTACTGGAGTTTCAGTGACAGCAATTCTCCTCAAGTCACCAGGACTCTTCCCAGTATTCTGGTCGATCTTAATAGTGCTTTAGTTTGAATGATCTCAACTCGTCCTCTAATTTCCAAGTCCTCCATTCCCTTTACCAATCCTTTGGTTATTATATAAATGCATATATATATATATATATATATATATATATATAGAGAGAGAGAGAGAGAGAGAGAGAGAGAGAGAGAGAATTATACGCATATACATGTGAATAGAAATAAACAGATTGAGATGGACGGATCAGATAATATTCTAGACAGGTGTTAGGAATATTTGGACCAGGTATCCATCTGACGACTGTAATACAAACTCGTGAAATTCGGAGTAATCATATCGTCTTGCAAAGTTTATTTTTTTAAATAGAGATTAGATTTTAAACAAACTCTGCAAAAGCACTTTTTTTTTAGAAATTTTCTTACATGTTTTTAGTAATCTTTTTGCTCAAAAGTATCAATAGGTTTGTTTGTTTGTTTGTTTGTTCACGCGCGTGTCTGTACGTGTGTGTGCGTGAGCACATGCATGTGTGTGTAAATGAGACAGATTTTAACTGGCTCCCTTTGATTAGGACAGGAATAGATAGATAGATAGATAGTAATTTAGTAATTTTGTTTAGATGTGGCACAAGGCCGAATAAATAGGGCACCCAATGAGACTCAAACTCACTCTTGCAGGTTTGCTAGTCAAGCTTGCTAACCATTACTCAACCCCAGGCACATAGATAGATAGATAGATAGATAGATAGATAGATAGATAGATAGATAGATAGATAGAGTGAATTTTATTGCATATCAACCCTTGTAGTTAAATCCAGTTAATATATATATATATATATAAGTTGCCGACCTTAGTTGAAGGTGACCTACATGCTCCCTTTTCAATAGTTACAACACCGAAGTGTAGGGGAAGGTGCAACTCAATTCCCTGGATTGCTCCACTTTACCCTTGATCCGCACCTTATAATGCTGAGTGTTAAGCAAGGCGGCATCAAGTACCATTTTTTGAGTCTTTGGTATGACTCGACCTGGGTTCAATCCCAGGTCTCCTGGACCATTGGCGAACTCTCTACTTATTAGATATGATTTGTAAACAAATAGTTGATAGTGAATATTTTAAACAAGCAAGAGCTCATTTGTTTTCACACAAGAAAACGGTTTCAAGTATTGATATCAAACAAGAATAATTCTATTTAATATTAATCATTTGTTTGCACATAGTTAAACGGTTCCAAGTATTCCTATGTAACACTAACAATTCAATTTAACATCAGTTACTTGTTTACATATAGTTAAACGGTCAAACAGTTCCTGTTGACCAATAGATGGGACCCTAACGGGTACTAGCAGTCCAGGTCAGAGGACACCTGGGAATAATTGCATTGAAGGGGTACTCCACATTTGCCAAAACTCTAAGACTGAAGCCTCGCCATCAAATGGTTTTGTATCATAGCCAGAACAGTTGTTGGGGTGGGGCTCTTACCTCTCTGAAGTGATACTGTCGGTGTATTCTACAGCCCTAGCCGGATAGATAGATAGATAGATAGATATGTATGTATGTATGTATGTATTTTAAGAGATTAATGTCAGAATTACACTTGTTCAGTCGCCTGGGGCTGTAGAATACACCGACTCCTTCTCTGCAGAGCGATAAGACCCCACCATCACCACCAATGAGTGTCCTAGATATGACACTAAACAATCTAATGATGAGGGTCCAGTCCTAGACTTTTGGGGAATGTGAAGTATCCTTTCGTTGCCATTGCTCTCAGGTCCACTTTGGCCCGGAGTGGTAGCACCTGATAGGGTCCTATCTATGAGTCGAATAGAACTAAACTGTGTACTTATGCTAAACTTTTTAATTATTTGAAATAGAACTATTTTTAGGTATAAAAAATGGATTTGGCATTAAATAACCAACTATGGTTGATATGCCATAAAACCAAACCACACTAAAAAGAACGACAGGTTAAATCTATATTTTAGAAACTAACATTTATATTCAATTTATTTCGTGTACGTATCTCAGAAATCTCGCCCAACTATACTAATAGAAACAAACAACTTGTCTTAGAACAAACTGCAGCTGTTACGAAGATTCATTATGTAATTCTATCAAGTTATTTTCAGCCTCACTCAAGTTTAAATATTTTACTGCTTGCTTTAGTTTCTTGTCTGTCACTAACTTGTATAACGATATTCACCATTATCAAAGAAGTGATGTCAGATGTTTGTGTGTTAGGCGCATATGCATGACTTTTTGTTAGTCAGCACACCGTTTTCTGGCAACGGAAAAATAAAGTGATATATATATAAAAAAATAAATAAATGGAATAAAATAAAATAAAGGTCGAAGCATGTTCGATTGTCAAAAGAAAGTAAAGAAAGTTATTTAGGATAAAATAAATATACAAATGGCAAAAAAAAGAAAAGAAAAGAAAACGTATAGAAACTGCTGACATTTTTTTTTCGTCCGCAACACATTTTTTTTTATTTGTAAGTTGTTTCTTTTTTGTTTTCTTTTGGGTTTTTTTATTTATCTTTTTTTATTTTTTCTTATTTTTATCTAAATTACAAACTAGGCCAAACGCATACACTCTAATATCAACATTGAATTACAAGTTTTTCTCCTTATAGTTATATCGACGTAAAAATAAAAAAATAGAACTACTACCCCTCCAAGCAAATCCTAATTTCTGATGATTACGAAAACTGTCTGCTGACAATTATGATTAAAAACGAAAACTGGAACCTTGACCAAAAACCTGATATCTAAACTTAAGATTTTTGCTACTGTTTTTAGAATAGCTAATACAAAACATGGGTCTGATCGTCTGAGTGCTGTCGACCTCGTCAAAAATAGAACAATCATGGTGGAAAGAAAAAATGTATATAACATGGGATTTGTAAAATCATGTTTTTACTTTTAAAACATAGTTCCCGGACTATTTTATTTTATTTGTGGGGTTATTTGATTACTTTCATATTTATTGTGATAATTTTACTAATTTTCCTAGAGAAAGTTTTCATCATATTTTAGTGTGCTTAAATTTAGTAGGCGTGGTGATTTTTTTTTCTTTTCTTATATAAATGCAAGTTTTGAAACTCTGCACATTCTGAGAGAGCATAAACGCAGCTTTATTTGCATAATTCAATATAGCAAAGGACGTCCAAACTGCGTCTCTATATCTTGACTGTAAAGCAGATCAAAAGATAAAATGCGTTTATTCATAGATAAATATAAACGCATGCAGCTATCTCTGATATAATGTTTGTTTTTTGGTGGGGGTAGTGTTTATTTGTAATTGTAGATGTGTGCAGTAATTATCACCTACCTGGGTTCCGTACGAACCCAAAGAGTTAGAGAAAATTTCTTTAGAAAAAAGAGAGATTCTCACGGTTTTCGTCAATCAAGTTTGATATAGGAGTTTAATCAATATTAAGTAAAATATATTGCATAAAACCTTACGATTTTTTTGAAAAAAATAATTTTATGAATAATGTCAACCCATTTTTACTTTTGCCAAAATTAGGCAATTTGAAAAAACTACTGCCGAAGTTATCATATCTCCCGATTTTTGTTATTTGAGATAAGATCAGATTTTTCATGAACTTCAAAAGGATTGTACTTAAATGTGGTATTATTTTTGGAAATGGTGAAACAATTTTTTTGATAAAAGAAAATAAAAAGATGTGAATGCATATATCATTTCTATTAGCAAGTTTAATAGCTCTTTCGAAGTCTCTCAAATGGAAAGCATTTTTTTTTTTCCCCAAACATTTTAATATATGAGCTGCAGTCCAGGGTGCTCAAGACTAAAGGGTCTTCAGGAGCCCCTCTAGTTTTGGGCGCCTGATAAAACAATGAAAAAATGTATAAATAGAAAAACTGAAATTTGCTTATGTCTAGATTTAATGGGGTTTCTTTCAATTAATTTGAAACAATTTAAAATATTTTAGTCCTTCTAATTGGAGTGGGTCTTTGAAATTCAATACATATATATATATATTTATAGCCATGAGGGAGGGGTGAACATATGTAATGAAGTGGCCTCGAATTCTATCAACCCAGAGGTCTATTAAGGCCTAAATCCAACCTTATTATATAAGTAAAGTTGGTGACCGTATTCGAGGGCGACCAGAAGGCTCCCTTTTCAATAGCTACAACACCGAGGAGTAGGGGAGGGCGCTACCCCTTTCCCTAGATTGTTCCACTTTACCTTTAATACGTACCTTATATTGCTGAGTGTTAAGCAAGGAAGCATCAAGTACCATTTTTTAAAGTCTTTGGTATGACGCGACCTGGGATTGAACCCAGGTCACTCGGACCATTGACGAACACTCTACCTACTAGACCAATGAGCCAGTTATGTAATGTAATATATTATATAATATTATATAATATAATAAAACTGGAAATTCAAATAAGAAAAGTTTGCGTAAAAAAACACTCGAAACATTATCACAGAACAAGTATAAACCTAAAAAATGATACTTCAATGAGTAAATCGTGTCTGTTAATAGGATTGATTAACCACTTTCCTTATACTTATGTCTTTTGGGTGGGTATTCCACATAAAACAGTCGAATTACGAAATGAAAAGGTTGGAAATCACTGCTATAACTAACCCTGTATTTCTTCTTGAAACTTGTTAAACAAGCACCCGTAGGTACTGGACGATATTCGGGTATATTTTTCTGGATTATTTCACCCCAAAACAGACAGAAAGTCACATTTTTAAGTAGAGTACAACTGATTTGAATTCAGGGTTTTTCTTCTCTTTGATTAGTTGCCATATCAAGTCTAAAGAACTCAGTCTGTATTTATCCAACACAGTAGGATTCGACACAAATTCAATTTTCTAAACTGACTACTGCTGTTTAATTTTTGCGTTTTCCTTCTCCAAGACAGGTCGACTAACCAAAGCTAAAGAGCGCAGTCTAAACTACGAGAAGAATATTTAAATTCATGATATTTCCAGAAGAAATTGTAAATGCAAACAGTCTCATCTAGGTTTTGGACCCCAGTTATCTAGTTCATTTTCTCCGGTGATTACCGTTACCTTACGTTCACTTCTTAATCTATGTCAGGCCAAAGAGAATTTAGTCTGTTCCCTGGCCACAGACATCAAAAAATAACCCAGCTCCTTGAAAGTATTGAACCAACTCCGCAATACTATTTATCTATAGCTGGAGGGAGAACAGATCGAATATTGCCTTTCTCAAGGCAAAGTGAAAAGCTTCAGCTTCGTCCAGGATTTGAACTCGGATCATCGATTCCATTTCTTGTGACGATAATCATTACGCAATCGGTGTATTGCACATGTGACCGTAACTCATTTGAAAGAAGACATTTTCATTTTTTTAAAAATCATACTTCGAATGGTTTCGCTTATTCAATAAAGCCATTTCCAGTCCAATTTGAACCGATGGATTCATGCCTTTCCCAAAAGCATGAGCAGGAAGCAAAATGCAAAACGTTTCCCCCAGGGTTTGAACTCGGCTCACCAACTCCTTTTAATAGCCGTTGCGCTTAGCGCTTACGCATTGTTAGTGTAATGAGGAGTTACTGCCTGGTAGATGGATCCTCGGGGCAACAGGGTCAAATTAATTATTAATTTCCACCTTTAAAGGACTGAGAAACGGTTATGTAAATTAAAGGAAGTGCCTTCCTAATTTGCTTCTGGGTGCATCAAATGACTATGAACGGAAGTAAACTGGATTTAGCGAGGTTAATCGATAGAGAGAGGATTTATTTTTTACAGATTTGATAATAAGTTATTATTATCAGAGAATTTGGAGCATTCATATTGAATATAGAAAAAGAACAGACAGACAACTTTAAATTGCTAGGTGCGTCTGTTTTTTGTTGTTGTTGTTTTTTTCTTTTGTTGTATTTCTAATATTTTTCATTTTTTCATATTCTTAAATTCTTTGGAAGGCGTAGGTCTACAACCCCACCCAAGACTTTTAATTCATAGTTTTTTTTCCTTCACCTAAATGGATGTTTTATGCCCTGTAGAAAGTGCTTAGAATACGCTGACTGCATCACCTTCCAAGGGATATATATTTACCCAACCCCTCCATACTAGCAGGAGGTAACACAAGGTCAATTTGTTCAGCGGAGTACAACTGGTTTGAATTCTGAGTTTTCCTTCTCCTAGACTGGTTGCCTACCAAGGCTAAAGAACCCAGTCTGCCCTAAGGGAGGAGAACTGATGGATTCATGTTCTGCGCGAAGGGAAATGCAAATAGTTTCGTTTAGATAAGCGCCCTAAGTCTGATTTGTGAGGATCAAGTTCCATTACTCCCAGATCCACTCTGATCCGGAGTATCTGGTAGAGTAGCATCTATAGATCTGTTTAAAAGTCATTCGTATTCGAGCGGACCATGTGTGAAATAAAGACCTTTTAAGAAATTGTAATACAAAAAAAAAAATGTATGAACATAAAATGAACGCGATTCCCTAACCTCTTGACATTAAATATCCCAAGCTGAATTAACATGTTAAAAATATTAGGTTTTAGAACCTGTCATGCTTGACTATTTACTCATAGCTGGTGAGAGAAGATATTTTCCTTAACCAAAGATGTTTGTATAAAGTGAAAAGCAACAGCTCCGTTCAGAATTTGAACTCTGCTCGCCGAGTTTATTTTCTATGACAATAACCGTTTCGCTACCCATTAATTCTTTGCGTGCGTCCGAATGATTAAATCTACTTCATGTTGGTATTTACAAACGTAGCAAAGCCAATAAGTTTGTTACCTAACGATGAAAAAGGTTTATCATTCTAAGGTGCCCGTGGTGTAATGGTTATCGTCGTAGGGGATGGACACGGCGACACGAGTTCAAATCCTGGACGAGACTGATTGCATTTCACATAGCACTAATACCCTTGGGAAAGGTATGAATCCAATTATTCTCCTTCCAGCTATGGATAATTAGTAGGACAGACTAGGTTCTTCAGCCTTGGTGAGGCAACTAGTCTAGGAGAAGGAAAACTCTGAATTCAAACCTGTTAAACTCCGCTGAAAAATTGACCTTGTGTCATATCCTGCCCGAGCGGAGGGGTTGGTAAATAGGATCATTCTAAACAGCAAATAATTATTTTTCAATATAATCTCCTTCTGTGTCAATGCACTCAACCTAACGCTTCTCGATTAATCCTATAAATGGAACATTATATATTGAAAGTTCAGATCAAAATTCAGCTAATAACTAACTAGCTGCAGATATACTAATACGTTGCCGGTGGCCGTGTAATTTCTGTCCGTCTGTCTCAGTTTGTTCGTATGTATCTATCGTTTGGTTCGGTTTGGTTATTTAATGGCATATCAACCTTTGTAAGTTATTTAGCGACAAATCCATCCTTCAATAAGAACAGAAGTGGTCTTATTTATCCCATAGCTGGGAAGATAAGAAGGTTCATGCCTTTCCCAAGGATATTTGTCCGAAAGTGAATATAATAACGTGAATTGTGTTTGAACTCGCTTACAACGATTCCACAGTCCAGCGGTTAAACCATTACACCACGAGGAGACCTCGCTCTCCCCCTCTCTCTCTCTCTCTCTCTCTCTCTCTCTCTCTCTCTCTATCTATCTATCTATCTATCTATCTTTCTTTCTCAGTCTGTTTACAATCTATCTATCTATCTATCTCAGTCTATGTGAGATTATTTCAAGTTCGGGGTGTGTACTTTAGGATCTTATTTAGTTGGCCAACATGCTTTTGACTCTTACGTGTATCTGCATACAACATAAACCACACACAGATGATAGAGTACAGACTGGACAACAATGAGGACAAGCGTACTTTAAACAATTGAAATTCATTTTAGAGGGACAAGAATACGTTGTCTTGTTTGATGCGCACATTCCTAGGTTTCTGACATGTTTTTTAATAAAGGTAATTTGTTAGAGCCCATAGGAGCATTCGTATAGTTTCTTTGGTTGATTCATACATTCGCTCGTACATTTTATTTTATACACACACACACACACACACACACACACATATATATATATATATATATATATATATATGTGTGTGTGTGTGTGTGTGTGTGTATTATTCAGTCCAGTTAAACCGGAGTTATTGATTCATATCAATACCCATAACAGTATGGAAATAAATTTATAATCCTAATGTGACCGGTTTTTGTTTTTTCTTAAGGAAATATATATATGTATGTACTTGGAGTAATGGAAAATAAAAAATAGGGAAAATGGAATTGGCAAAATGAATTCAAATTCTAGCTAAGGCAATTTACTTCGAGCTTATGGCTACAGGAAAGGCATGAACTCACCTTCTCAATACAGGTCAACGATTACTTATTTCTATTGGTACCAATCCAGTACGATCTATTGCTTGCTACTTAGAGAGAATAGGGGCACAGCCCAATAAGCTCTATTACGCGGAGAACCCAGAATGGTGAAAAAAGTAACTCGGTTTGACTAGGCGTATCATTATGTGTATCCTGCGTGTCCATTAACTTCCAGTTTTATAAGATCAATGAATGCCAGTCAATCTTATATCGATCACTGTGAGTTTTTTTCTGTGTATACACAAGTACAAAGTATACAAATATATGTCTGTAATGAAAAAAAAAAGGTTTGGGCATTTTTCTAAGTGCGTACTGGTAGTTGTGTATAAATAAAACGGTATGTATACATTTTGGTACACTTCGGTGTACACAGGTTGTTCACGTGAGTATCCAGGCCCTGCCTGCACGTGTGTAGAGAGCGGTGTGCATTCTATGTGTATCTGTGTACGAATGTGTATGAGTGCACACGTGCCTGGATGAAAATATATACGTTTATATTTCTAGTGATATGTTAATAACTGCGTGTGTATGTGCGTGTGTGTATGTGTGTGTGTGTATGTGCGCGTGTGTGTGTGTATGTGCATGTGTGTGTGTGTGCGTGTGTGTGTGTGTATGTGCGCGTGTGTGTGTGTGTGTATGTGCGTGTGTGTGTGTGTGTGTGCGTGCGTGTGGGGGGTGCGTGTGTGTGTGTATGTGCGTGTGTGTGTGTATGCGTGTGTGTGTATGTGCGTGTGTCATTTGTTGCGGAGGAAAGTTTGCATGCGTATATATGAGTATGTATACAAATATCACAATCCTTCCAATAAATAGCACAAATGTTTTACATAACCAACTGCTTGAAGTGGTGGTGAATA
Source organism: Sepioteuthis lessoniana (assembly GCA_963585895.1). Lineage (NCBI taxonomy): Eukaryota > Metazoa > Mollusca > Cephalopoda > Myopsida > Loliginidae > Sepioteuthis > Sepioteuthis lessoniana. The sequence continues at coordinate 8,600,410 of OY757929.1, forward strand.
TATGAAGAAATAACTTTTTCCCATTAATATTAATAGAATATATATATATATATATATATATATATATATATATATATATAAGTTGGCTGACCATAGCCGAGGGTAAACCAAAGGCTCCTTTTTTAATAGCTACTACACCGAAATCAAGGGAAGGATGCCATTCTTTTCTCTTGATTGCTCCACTTACTCTTGATCTGAACCTCATAATAATGAATGTTAACCAAGGAGGTATTAAGTACCATTTTTTAAGTCTTTGATGTGTCTCGAACCGGGATTGAACCCCGGTCTGATCTCATTTTGATTTTGAATTTGTAGCAGCAACAAAATTGTGATTCTCGAAAAACATGCACTGATGTTTTGTAGTTTTATTTATTTATTTTTGCGTTTTTTTTTTCTTTCTTTCTTTCATTTATGAATTTTACAGTTTGTGTATGTGCGCCTGCGTGGTCTCAGCGCGCCTGCGCGTGTAACACATGTCTCATGTTTTACAGGGAAACCAATACGAAAAAAAAAAAAAGACCCGAAAGAGAGAAGGAAAGAAAACATCCAGTTAAGCCTTTAAAAACATAACAATTTAAAAAAATCGACATAACAATACAAAACTTTTATTTTTGCTTGATTGAGTTTTTAACTTTTTTCCTCTTAAAATGAAAACGTTTTTCCGCGTCTACATATGCATATATATATATATATATATATATATACACATGAACATATATACATAAAAATATATACATACATATAAATATACATATATAAATATAAATATAAACACATATATATATATATATATATATATATATATATATATATATATATATATACACATACACACACACACACACACATATACATACATATATATACACACACACATATATATATATACACATATACATACATATATATACGCATGTACATGCATATATATATATATATATACACATACGTACATAAATATATATACACATATACACACACACATACATATATACACACATATATACGTACATAAATACATATATATATATACACACATATACATACATGTACATATATATATATACACATTTACATGTACATACATATACATATATATACACATGTACATATAGACGTATATATATATATATATATATATATATATATATATATATATATATATGGAGATATACATATATGTTGTGATAATGGTGGAATCGTCGATATACTTATACACACACACACACGTTTACATGACTTACATTTTTTTCTTTTAAACCGATTCATGTTTCGAGTAAATCTAGTTGAGTTTGGACTCTTGTATTATTAAAACAGGACAAGAAACATAACACTTAAAAATATTGCAATACTGAAATTATATATATATATATATATATATATATATATATATATATATATATATATAAACCTTCATAAGTTTTAACTTGTTCAAGTTACAAAAATGAAATATATATACATTAAAAAATAGTAGTTATTTATTAAGCTTAACTTAGATGTGGCACAAGGACAGAAGTATGAGGCACCTAGTCATAATCATACTCACTAACAATGGTCTGCAAATCTTGCTTGATAACCATTACACCACGTGAAGTGTCCCCCCCCCCTTTTTTTATTCTTTCGAAATTTTTTTTTAAAAATCAATAAAGATTTGTCTGTCTCCGCAGAACAAGAATTACAAGTTAAGTGCTTAAATTCTTACTCAAGAACAGTTTGCTTTTCGCCCAAATTTTGCTAAACTTATATTTAAATACGTATTGTAAGTTCGTATATAACTTTTTAAAAACTTTTTTAAATTAAAAAAAAGTTTCAAGAAATATTTTCAAATAAATGGACACATCGCAGAGTTTAGTAAAGACAACAGATTGTTTACTATAGTGCGCCTGATTTCCTCTCAGCGCTCTATATACACAGCCTTGTGCCAATCTAACACAAGCTTTATGAAGACTAATGAAAACTAAATGATTTTTTTTAAATAATAAAATCAATGAAAAAAGACAGGCAGCAAAAGTAAAGCCTAATCATATAACTGGTATTATAATTATGCAATTTAATAGAATACAAAACATATATAAAAGGTTGTACAGACATGATCAGTCTCAACCTTTTTTTTTTTCTTTTTTTTTCTTTTTTTTTTTTTTCGTTTGTTTTTTTTTGGGGGGGGTTACTTGGATTCATTAAAAATGTTTTTAAGAATAATATTTTAAAAATGAAAACAGAGTAGCATATCTTCAGGGGTCTAAACATTTACAGTGAAAACTAAACGACCCCTACGTTTTTCGATATGGAGTTTTGAAAACGTGTCGCTGTCTTTAAACAAGACGAGAGAAAACAACAAAACGGTGGGCGCTCAGCAAGAATTTTTTCTTTTTTCCATTTTGTTTTGTTTTTTTGTTTTTTGTTTTTTTTTACATGATAACCAAAATAAGGAATGTCTTACCGATTTGGGCTTCTCCATTATTAGTTGGCTTGGTTCCAGGGGCCTGACCATTTAACTTAGTGGTGGAACCAGAATTTGAGCCCGATGTGTTGCTTGTAGTGCAGCCCATTATTGACGCTTAACTTGTCGGCCGAGCGAACTGTCGACAAACAGTCTTTCTAATGCAAATGTGCAAAAAAAAACTCTTTCTTGCTTCACTTTCTACTCACACTCATACTCAAACTCGCACGTACCGTTCTCTCTCTCTCTCTCCCTTTCTCTATCTCTCTGTCTCTCTCTCTCTCTCACTTTGTAACCTTCAGCCGTCGACCATCACAAAACTGTCCCTGCTGCCCTCACTCGTACCTTTTTCCTTCTTTTTTTTTTCTTTTTTCGTCTTCGTCTTTCTTTTCTTTTATTTTTTTCCTTTTAATCAAGTTTCCAACATTTTGCGACACTTTAGTTCTTTTAAATTTTACTAGTTTTACTTTTTACGGCTTACACCGATTTAGAGAGATTTTCTTTTCGTCTCCATCGTAATTTCTATCTTTTTTTATTTTTAATTCAAAATGCTTTTCGTTTAGCGGAAATAAGGAGTTACGCGCGTGTGCGTACTTCAACGTCCGGTTAGAATTTTTTTGCTATTTTTTTCTTTTCGTTTCTTTTGTTATTTGATGCCCCCTTTCTCCCTATCTATCTATCTATCTATCTATCTATCTATCTATCTATCTATCTCTTTTTCTTTTCTTCTTTTTCCAAAATTCTTTTATCTCCCCTGCTCCTCTCTCTATTTCTCTTTTTTCTTTATCCTTCTTTCCGTGTTCTACCATTTCATTCTCTCTCTCTCTCTCTCTCTCTCTCTCTCTCTCTCTTATTGTATATCAATGTGCTATTCTTTAGTCTGACATTAATAAAGTTTTTGAAGTTTCAATATATATATATATATATATATATATATATATATATATATATATATATATATATATATAGGTTAAGTAAATGTTTGTGACACCTTAAAAGTACATCACTCTACTGCTGTAATTGGTGTTTGGGGGGAGGGTTATTTTTGTTTGTTTGTTTGTTTATTTGGTTTGTTGTTGTTGTTGTTGTTTTTATCCAGGAGATTGTCGAATTTGACTGTTCTTGTGTCCGATAGTACAATAAATGACTGCTACTAATTGTACTATATATTTTGAAACAAAAATATGAAGAAAATCAGCCTAAAAAAAAAGTATACGGACTACTAATTCTCTTGGCTAGCAAGCGGAAAGTTTGTATGATACTAAGGAATGTAAGGGCACCTCGGGTGGTGTAATGGTTAGCAAGGTAGACTAGCAAACCTACACGAGTGAGTTCGATTCTCATTTGGTGCCCAATTCATGCGGCCTTGTGCTACATCGAAGCAAAAAGCTTAGTAAATTACCACTAAGGAATGTAACTTTAGATTTATAATTCTTTGTGAAGGGATTTACCTTAGAAAAAAACATTAAGAAGAAGAAAAATTAGTGCTCGCTGCAACTAAGTAATAATAAGAAAAAGAAGACAATATATGGATAAAAAAAAGGGTACATAATACGTGGTTTTGATAGTGTTGGGTTGGGTTGGTGGAAGAAAAGTGGCTGAGAGAAAGAAAAAGCGTGTGTGTCTGTGAGAGAGAGAGACGGACAGTCAGTCAGACAGAGAAGTCATGCTTTATTAATTCTTTTCTCCGCGATTTGCAGTTGTGGCGGGAATAAAAACGCAAATATATCGCGTGCGTGAAGCCTCACGCACGCGCAAGCACATGCGCACATGCATTCCCAAGGAAAGGTTGACTGGTAAAAATTGCAGAAAAATAAAGGTGCCCACAGACACGCATGCTCACACGCGTGTGCATGTGCGCATGCGTGAACACACACACACGCACATAGAAAATACCTATGGTAAAGAGAATTACAGCAGAAAGAGAAGGAAAAATACAGAAAGAAAAAAAAAAATTAAGAAGAGGACTCAGAAATAAACATACCTTATTTAAATCTAAAGCACATTTAGCAAACATTACACTTCAAGCAGAAATTTCAAAAACTAAAAAAAAAAACATGAGAGTAATTTAAAAAAAAATAAATTCGCGTGTGAAAATATGTGCTTGTTAATGTTGATATGTGTGACACAAGGCTACTCGTGTGTTATTCAGTGAGGATCATATTCATTGCAAAGGTATTTATTTTCTAGTCTTAATTTTATGGCTCCCAAAACCACGACACCATAGCAAAGGGTGAGCGGTTAGTTAGTGAGTGAGGATCGAACTGATTACTCGTATTTACTTACATGTTTTAACGATATGCCCCCCCCCCCCAACCATAATAATAGGTAGGTAGGCACTCTGTCAGGGTTGAACTCATTACTCTTGTATTTATGTACAAGATTTATTGATACGACTTCTAAACCAACAGCAACGTACGGACTGGACTGGCACTCATCTAGAATCGAACTCGTCACTCTTATTTACTAGTCTTAATGATACAACTTCCAAAAACACGACTCTAGATGGGGACACTCAGTGAAGGTCGAACTCATTACCCTTGTATTTATTTGCTAGTCTTAATAATACAGCTCATAAAAGCATAGCAAGGAACTCAGTGAGGATCGAATTCATTGCTCTTGTATCTATCTATAAACCTGAATGATATGGCTCACAAAACCACGACAGGAGGCATACGGGCTCTCAGTGAGAATCCAACTCATCACTCTGCTATTTATTTACTAGTTCTAACGATTGAAGTATTGTGCGAACACTCTGTGTGGATCGAACTCTTTACATATATATATATATATATATATATATATATATATATATATATATATATATATATATATATACTAATCTTGATAATACGACTCACAAGACCAGTAAGAGATAATTGAGCAATCGCTTTGAATTGAAGTGTTGTGCCAGACGAGTTTTAACCATTGCACCATGGTAGGCGCCTATTAGTGTTTTATGTGCGTACAACTATGTGTATGTATGTGGCTGCACGCTCACACGTGTGTGTACATGTGAATAACAACACGAAAATGGTGAAATAACGAACGAAAAATGTTCTTCTTTTTATCCTTCTCACTGACAGATAAAGATGACAGCCAACTAAAAAGAGAAAATTTAAGACCAACTTAATTAGTTTAACAGAAATCGTATATTGGAATAGGCGGGATTGCAAGTTGTAAGGTGGGGTAAGTTACAGCTTATCATGTTGCCATGGTAGACATCTACCTACTCGCACTTTATACACACACAACACAAAATAAATCGTTGGAGGTCCTAGCTGCTATCACTGGGATACATTTACATATTACCCAAACAAGACGACCCCCTCCAGTACTTAAAACAGTTCCTTACATACATCACGCCCATTCTTCAATATTTAGATTCATTTAAATGCCGGGTTATATATACTAGGATTTAAGTTTAGCTTAGTGCAAATCTGATTTGGTGTGAGGAGTTAGGGTTGGAAGATTGTGTAGAGGCAATTTGTTAAAGAAGATACGTCTTGTTTTAAAAATCATTTTTCGGAATCCTGGCTTTTTACCTGGGCCTAAACGCTGACTTCTGACCCCGTTGGGAAGGATTTAACAATCAAGGC
>OY757929.1:8608948-8841448 GCA_963585895.1 Sepioteuthis lessoniana
ACAGAGACAGAGAGAGTCAGACAGACAGACAGTGTGTGTGTGTGTATGTGTGTGTGTGTGTGTGAGAGAGACAGAGACAGAGACAGAGAGAGTCAGACAGACAGTGTGTGTGTGTGTGTATGTGTGTGTGTGTGTGAGAGAGAGACAGAGTCAGAGACAGAGAGAGTCAGACAGACAGACAGACAGTGTGTGTGTGTGTGAGAGAGAGAGACAGAGACAGAGACAGAGACAGAGAAAGAGAGAGAGTCTCCAAAAGAAAATACACCTAGTTAACAAACAGTGAAATAACTTATTGCATGTCTGGTCTACAATGATGGAAATTTACTAAGCTTTTTGCTTAAACTTATCTCGCTAAACTATATCTTGTTACTGGGAGTTAAGTATTTACATAATAAATAGAAAAATGAATTTGCCACTGTTTCAGCTATGAGGCAGTAGGGTGGCTATTTCGAAATGTTCAAAAAAGAAGAAAAAAGAAATTACCAAAAAAAAAAACGAGGACACATTGAAAAGGGACTTGAACAAAATGACCTTCTCAATCGTTTTGACAATGTGACACTTATGAACACTGCGGCTCACCAACAGTGTTAAAAAAAAAAAAAGACAAGTGCATATAAGAAAATAGGTTAACTGTTATTACAGCATTTATTTCCCACTGTTTTGAAGACTCTCTCATAAGTATTTGAACAAATAGACAATTTGCACCTCATCTCTTGTTTTTCAGCCGTTAAAAACAGGAACACTACGCAAGAACTAAATTTTGTCTCAATCGATACAAGCCTGTTTTGTGATACCGTATGCTAAATTCCTTGATTTTTTTTAAAATTAAATTTTAAAATGTAAGAAAAAAAATTTTTTAAGTTTTTTTATATTTCAAAAGAAACAAATTGTCTGTTTTTTCAGTACGACTGTATATCTTTTTGAGAATCGACATAAAAAAAAAAAATGAAAAAAGTTGCGAAAATAATAATTTGATTAGGATCTAACACTACACAAAATCCCTAAGGGTATTTGCTATCTTATGTAATAATAACAGATTCTGTGTTTGTTTAAAAACTTATGACAAGTATTTTCTGTAGCCTTTGTGTCCATTACGCAACGGATTGTTCTGTTGTTTGCGATAAAGTTTGATTTTTGCGTAATGTCCCTTTTTTTAACTCTCCGAAGAAGAAAATCGTCTGTTTGTTCAAATATTATGAGTAGTACTGAATATCTGAGTGACTGACTGATTTTAACGGCAAGTTAACCTGTCTAATGTATGCAAATCCCAAACTTTTAGGCACAAAAGGGGTTAGGGAATCGCGTATATTGTATGTTTCTATTTCCATTTTTTAGTGTAGTTGTTTCTGAAGAGGTGTTGTTTTTTGCTGTTATTTTTGTTTTGTTTTTTTGCACACAGTCTTATGATATCAAGTATTTCTACCAAGTACAAATAATTTGCACGAATATATATGGTTTCAAGTATTTCTATCTAATAAGACTAATAATTTGGTTTCAAGTAATTATTTCAATTTGATAATAGTCATTTGTTTGCAAACATCCATATGATTTCAAGTAACTAATAATAATAATCCTTAGTAAACAATTCTAGCTTCAAGTAACTATTCTTAATACAAATAATTTACAGTTACATGATTTCAAGTAACTAATAATAATAATCCTTAGTAAACAATTAGACCCTCAAGTAACTTTCCTTAATACAAATAATTTCCACACAAATATAGTTTAAAGTAACTAATAATAATAATCCTTAGTAAACAAAGCTTCCAGTAACTATTTTAATACAAATAATTTCCACACAGTTATATGATTTCAAGTAACTAATAATAATCCTTAGTAAACAATTAGAGCGTCAAGTAACTATTCTTAATACAAATAATTTACGGTTAAATGATTTCTAGTTGCTAATAATAATAATTCTTTGTGAAAAATTATTACTTCAAATAATTATTCTTACAAATAATTTGCGGTGTGGGAGAGTTGCTGCGGAGTCGTGGTTTAAGTGGTGGATTGCGACCGCGAAGTAAACAGTTTCAAATACCATTTGCTCAATTATGTTCACTTTCAGACTCGTACTCCTCGAGAAAGATATGAGACTCCTTATACTCCCTCCTCAGCTTTGGGTTAAAATGCATCACTTCTGTTTTTCTACAGGGATAGTTTTAGCATTAGATAACCCACGAAGGTTGATTTGCCATAAAAACAAAGAAATAATTTACATACAATTCATCGTCATCATCATTAAATAACACACACACACACACACACACACTCTCTCTCTCTCTCTCTCTCTCTCTCTCTCTCTCTCTCTCTCTCTCTCCATCTCTATCATCGATCGCTTCTGGCAGGTCTTCTAGACTACGTCTAGGGCCCGCAAAGGGCTAGTATAAGTCTTTACTAACCAGCCAACACTGGCACTTCTATGTGTAGGAGCCAATGAGAGAACGTCGCTTATGAGTTCGTCTTTGCTTCTCCAGCAGTGTTCCCCATGTCTTGTTAATCTTACTTGAATGATTTGTGAGATGGGAGGTATGTGGCCGTATAACTGCTGTTTTATGGGTTGTTGCTTCCAGGATTTGTTTAAGTCAGTGCACAGCGTTCTTGTATAGTTTCCATCAAGCTTTTTCCTGTTGTGTTATGTCAGCGTCCATGAGGTGCATCCATTTAGTAGTATGGACACAGCTACAACTTCGAAGAAATCCCGTTTTAGTTTATCGGATAGATCAGTGTTATGAAGTAAAGCAGTCTCTGAAAATAGACGATGTCTTGTCTGAAGTAGAAGTTTCATTTGTGAACAAAAAATAAAATATGACCCCGGTTGAAATCATGAAATAGTAAAGGATTTGTTTAAAAACAAAAAATAAAATATTACTATATTTCTTTTCGTGGAATGAAGCTCCTAAAAGTAAAATGGCGGGGGGGGGATAGCCACATCCTCTGATCCATTCATGTTTAGTTTTCATAGGCATATCAACCTTCGTGGGTTATTTAATGCCAAAGCCATCTTTCTAGAAGAACAGCAGTGGTGCTACTACTGCCTTAAATAAGTTTCCAGACATTTTTTGTAGAGGCATTTAAAATTGTCGTAGACTCTTGAAAATTCAGTATGTTATTGCTATACATCTTATGAGATGACTGACCAATTTTTATGATTTCAGGTTCAAATCAACAGCTACAGCAGCAATTGGAATACACCCTACTAAAGCTTGATTGTCACAGCTGGTGAATTTCAAAAATGCAATCTGGACGTCAGGACACTTTAGAAGAACGATATGCAATAAAATTGTATTTAACCCATAGCTTGGAAGATAAGGGGGTTCATACCTTTCCCAAGGATATGTGTTCGAAAGTGAACGTAATAGCGCGACTGGAGTTCGAACTCGCTTACTACGATTCCACTGTCCAGCGCTTTAACCTTTACACCACGAGCACACACCCCGACCCATTCATGCAATCCAATAATCCAGTCATATTCATCTTTCACGCTACAGTCACCAAAATACCACAATCGCTCCGTATGAACCAATTCAAAATCCCCCAAGAGGATTTGATACAAGGATAAAAACAAAGTGAGGCTGGGAAATCCAAAAGAAAAATTGAAACAAGGAAAATAACCCATTTGGATGCCAACGCGTTAAAATTAGAAAGCCGATTGTTTTTCCGTGTCCGGAAACAAGCTGGGCAATCCCTACTGGGAATGGGGGTATACCTATCAGAAGGAAAAAAAAAAAAAGGGAAGGATGTGGGTTGGAGCAAGTTAGGTTGGGTCCAGGACACGTTGGAGGGACAGCGAAAGGGAAGCGGTACAAGAAAACAGGGGGTATAGAGGGTCCTGGACGATAATTTATATTACTAACAAGGGTAAGAAAAGAAAATATAAATTACCTGGGATGGAGTTCGGGAGGACCCAGACCATCGTTGCCTTGCGTCGGAAGAGGAAGGAAGAATGATTTTCGTACGACCTGGCTCGCTGCATGCATCCACCATTTGTCGAATGTTACGCAGTCCAAACGTTTTCTATCGCATCTGATTTTGACTCTAAGCTGATATCTGAAAAAAGGATCAGATCACATTTAGAAAAGTTTATTCAGTCATACAATCCCTTCTTTCGCATCGTCCAAGTCACCATTCCTGCTACAGCTAGGATCACCAGAAACACTCTACGTTTCTCACCTTTCCACGGAGGGTAAAATCCGGCTCTCCAAAGCGAAGACATAGAAAAGAGGGAACAGGGAATAACTCTGCCGGACCGACTGTTCGATCGCGAAAGACTCTGAGTGTTTCCGGTTTACTTGCATCGCATGGGAGTTATGGTACTGCTGAACTCCAGTTCGAATCCTGCGGTCTCCAAAACCGTCGCCAAAAAACCGATGGTCAATCCTTGTACAGATCTAAACTGGTTAGCGCGGGTTCAGTGTCGTCTTCTGTCTCCTCAATGACCTCATGAACCAAGTGCAAATTGTCCTGGATCGATCCCCCACCTCAACAGCGTAGTCTTGCTCAGGTTCGATCAGATCGCTGATAATAATTCACAAACGGTTTGCCAAAATCCGAGCCAAAATATTTAACTCTGTGTTTAGCAGAGTTATGGGCCTGTAATCATTTAGTTCCTTCCAGACATTCTAGCTACCTTTCTTTAGTAACTTGATCACTCCCTTAGTAATGCTGCCAGAAATGGCTCCCTAGGCAAACCAGCGGTTGAACACATCCATCAGAATAGGCACAAACACGGGCGACACTTCGTAGAGCAAACCATTCTGTGCAACTTGTCGAAGCCGACCTGCTTCAACACATCACGGACTTCCCACTCTGTAATCAGCCTCTCGCAACAAGCTGCTTTCGCCTCCTGAAGGTGGGGAAGTCGGCTAAATAACTGCGAAATTCCTTAATCAGGAATTCCGGCAAGTGGGTAAAACAATCACAAAAATGCACCCGGAAGTCCTTCGTGAATCTCGTCGCTAGACCAGAGAATGTACCCATTCGGGGATTTGACAAACTCGTTGCATTTCACCGCTTCGTTGGGAACTCATTTTAGCCTAGTTATAACTATAAACCCTTGTAGCGCTCGCTAGCCTCACGCTTAAGGTCCCTCTTAAATAGATCTATTGCTAGGGAATACTCTCTCTCCACTGTCCAGAAAAGCTTATCATCTAAAGAGCTCTCTTTCTTGGCTCTATCTACTTTGAGCTTCCGGCCGTATTTGATGGCAAAATCTCAAATCCTATATTTTAAGTAATTCCACCATCAATTCGCAATTACCTCCACCACTCATGTCCGCTGAATAAGGAATTTTAGCTGGTTCCAGAAGTCCTGTATCGCCAGATGAGGCCTATTCTCCAAACGCAGACTGACCCTAACCATTCTTCTCTCTTGACATTCTGCCCAGTTAGCATGGACAGAGGGCAAACTATCTATTAACGTTCACATCCCCCTCCCAGGGTGATCCAAACGGAATCTGTCGACCAAATCGTGCCGAACCATCATGTAGATCAGGCTGCCTTAGCACCTATCAATTTCGGGGTCAAGGATCACATTCCAATCCACCACAAAAACAAGCCGCTTTGGATCATCAAGGAACGGCCCTCACCAACAGAATTAGGGGCATAAACCGCGACCACTCCAAAAGCGAAACTTTTAACGGCAACATCAGCCACATCCAACAGGCCCCGTCATCTGCAAAGGCAAGATTGACAATCGCGTTAAGGCCGTGTCCAACTAGCAGAGAGACTTCAGCGTTGCAGCGGTTGCCGAATACCGAAAGGACCTCAAAATCGTCTTCCAGCACCCGACAATCCTCAGCTCAAATAAAGAGAGTGTCCTGCACTACGGTGACATCCACACGGAGGTTTGAGAGTTAATCAAGCAGACATGCACACTTGTTGAGGTCTTCCACATTCAAGTTGGCAATGTTTAAAATCATTTTCACTTACCTTCCTACTCACTATCAACAATGGTCTTAAAATCCTCGGAGGTGAGGATGCTGACCGCTTGACCCAGTTATCCGTTGCCAAGTTCAGTCGTGACTCAGCTATCCCTGAACAGACCTCAGACATCCAAGGGGAACCTCAGTTTAATGGTCCTGTAGAGAGAAGGGGACGTAAATCGGGACCCTGCCCGAACAAAAAGAATATATTTTTTTCCATTGAGGGGGTGCTCCAATTTCACCGACCAATTTCACCGACCTGACTGGGGATTCGATTGTTTTTTGGTCTTTTTACGCATTTCGGACTGGGAATGGGGAAGTGATCTGGAAGGAATGGGCGAGGGGGAAGATGTCAGCAAAGATTGGGGCTAAGCGGGGTTTTCTAGGATTTTGTGAGTTCTATTTGTTGTTTTTTAGTGGGAAGGCGAAATCCATTTTTTTAAAGTTTTTTTTAACTTTCTGTCGCTGCTATCCCTACGCCTTTTCTGGGATGCTGCCGGCACAATCTCCATTGGCTCAGCTGTCTTTGTTGCTGTTGGGGTCCAATGGGGGTCATTGGTAAATATGTTCTTCCTCTTTTATTGACTGTGGGAGGAAGGGGCTTCAGGTTCTTAAGAAGGGGCAGCCTACGACCGTAGAGGTTCCCCTTCAGCTCGTCTGTTTTTCTTTTTGTTTTTGCAGGGCGGGTCACTCACTGAGGAGAGACATTTTTCGACTGTCTCCTCAATTTGACCTTTGTCTTTTGGGGCTCTGAGAGGAGCGGCAACCTTTACAGGGAATTCTTTCTTCTCTCGGCTTATGGCTTTTTGGAGAGAAGTACGCTGGTTAGTTCTATTTAACCCATAGATAGGGCCCTTATCAGGTGCTACCACTACAGGTCAGTGTGGACCTGGGAACGATGGCAATGACGGGATGCTCCGCATTCCCTAAAGCTCCAGCATTAGTGGAACCTCATCATCAGATGGTTTAGTGTTATATCTAAGATACTCGTTGGAGGGGTCTTACTCCTCTGCATAGGTGCAGTCAGTGTATTCTACAGCCCAAGCCGACTGGGCAGCCGACTCCCCTAATTAATTACGCCCAGGATTGACGAAAATCCTTCCGTCTTTAAGCAGAAGAGGAAGGAGTTGTCCCCATTGACAGCGCCCGAACTGTCCCTCATTGAATTGACTTCTTCAACTCGTCCCTATGCGCAGAGGAAATAGGCGAGCGCGTTTTCTGGATGGTCAACGGACACGCTTCATACAGTCACATTCATTTTCTGAGTGCCTATGTATTTGGGCGGGAGTCAGAGGAATTTGGTGACTATATTTTCTCTTGCTTGCTTGCCCACTTCCTGCCATGGTGGCAAAACTGCGATAGCCGAAATACCTACATGGGACTCCGCAAAACCGTAGACGGTCCTCGAAATTCTCTTTCTTGAGACCCGCTAGTCTTTTGATTGGCTCCAGGACCTGGGCAAGCTGTGGGATGGGTAGGATCATATTACTCTGGAAATACTGGGTATACTTTCCTACTCTGTCCCTCCCATAATAGCCTGGGTCCTTTTGCCTGGGTCTCCAAGTGGTGGAGGCGTCTGGACTCTCGGCTTGGCTTCTTGTTAGTTCTTCCTTGGGTTTCTAGGGAGAGTCAATCCGGCATGTGTCACGAGTAGCTTTGCCTCCAGGCAGAGATTCTTGCGAGAAGGAAACTGTGAGGGGTGACCAGTCCGCTCCGATCAGGCTAATCAGAGATGCACTACGGTCGGTCACGTGGTCGAGTAGCTCTTCAAGTTGATCTACCACGATCCATGTTGTTCGACGGAGAGTCATTAAACACACTGGGAGATTGGCCATAGGTGGGTGGTCTGGGCTGAGCCACGTCGGTTCCCTTTTCGGTTTTCCATGCGGTCGCGGTATCGGTGAGTGTATCGGCAACGATCGCATTGGACGGGACGTCCTCCTTGGCCAAGGGAATGGTCTTTTGCGTTCTCATCGACGTAGAGGCTCTGGATACTTTGGCCCCGAACGACTTGGCCAATGAACTGACCTTTGGAGCACCCTCCATGGTTGTGTTTAACAACCAGAAAGTTTTTCTTTGCTTGGACTGAGAGCGGAACAGAGGAAACGAAAACGGAAACTCAAGTAGAAGCTTTGTGTAACCCCGGCCCTAACAATAAAGTCTGGACCTGGAAGCTGATGTTTTACCAAAAATTTGAACAAACGAAAGAACGAACAAACGAGCGAATATTTTCCAAGACAGAGGAGTTCTGTGGTAACATATTGACCTTCGACCCAGCCGTCAATCAAGAAACAGATGCATCTGGTCGAAGATATCAAGATATAACCTTGACCGTGGACGGGTTGAATTCGATGCAATTGCGACGCCCACCGGAAGCGGGTGGACGTCAAACCCGGTGCCAGAGTTGGAGTCAGTTGCAGTTGAAGTTCGAGTTGCAGTTCGAAGCAGTGAGAACCAGCTCCCAGCAGAGGGCTTGGGCCCTCAGGACTCCCGGTGGAGCAGCCCAGCAGAATGAGAAAGGAAGTGCTGCTATAGTCGGAGGAACTGGGGTGGGGTCAATATGTTGCAGTCTGTTCAGTCTCCAACACAGTCTCTCACACACAACCCTTTCGCAACCCTTTCTAATAAAGTGTGAGAGGTATATTTTTCTAAAGAAGTGTGTTCATTCGTCATTATTGTTGATTATGTTTCCGCATGTATATATATATATATATACGTATAGTTGTATCATGGCTATACAACACTGTGGCAGGCAAGTCTAAGCCGTTGTCAAACGAAAACTGAAGCAGTCGAACGAGATAAAGAAAAAACGACATTTTTTTTTCTGGAATAGGAGGACACTGCCTTTACTTGAAACGAAACTGTTTTTATAACAGCATCTCATTAATATACGATTTGTTTGTTTGTTTGTTTGTTTGGGTTTTATGGCATATCATCTTTTGTAGGTTATTTAATGCCAAATCAATTTTTATACAAATAAATAGTTCTATTTCAAACAATTCAGTTTAGCATAAGTACACAGTTTAATTGTCAAAAAATTTCAATTTCAAGCTATTCAGTTTAGAATAAGTATAGTTTTAGTCCACACACATTTAAATGTTAAAACAGTTCTATTTCAAACAATTCAGTTTAGCATAAGTACGAATTTATGATGTCAAAACAGTTGTATTTCAAGCTATTCAGTTTAGTCAAACAATTTAGTTTAGAATAAGTATAGTTTTAGTCCACACACATTTAAATGTTAAAACAGTTTTATTTCAAACAATTCAGTTTAGCATAACTACGCATTTATGATGTCAAAACTGTTCTATTTCAAGCTATTCAATTTAGTCAATCAGGTCTTATTCAAACAATTTAGTTCTGTGTGTAAGTATAGTTTTTGTTTACTCACAGTTAAATATCAAACTGTTCTTTTTCAAACAATTCAGTTTAGCATACAAAAATCGTTCCATTTCAAACAATTCAGTTAAGCATAAGTACGTAGTTTAAATGTCAAAACAGTCCTGTTTCAAGCAATTCAGTTTAGCATAAGTACAAAGTTTAGTTCTATTTGAACCAGAGTGGACCTGTTGGCGATCGCATTCCCCAAAGCTCCGGGCCAGAGTGAACTCGGGAGCGATGGCATTCCCCTAAGTTCCAGCGTTCCTGGAACCTCACCATCAGATTGTTTAGTGTCATATCTAGGACACTCGTTAGGGAGGATGGGATCTTACTCCTCTAAAGAGAAGCATTCGGTGTATTCTACAATCCCAGCCGACTGGGCAATTTATATACGATACTACAATTAGACTCCTATATGATTGCTAACCTGTTGATAGCAGTCTACATAGACATATCTTCACGTCACATTCAGTTGATGAGATGTTTCTGCCAAGGTATGTGAACTGGTCCATTAATTTTAGAGGCTTTACACTAGGAGTATAATATTTGTCGCTGCCTCCCACCAGACAGGACTTGACACAAAGTCAAAAGCCCGAAAGCCGAATAAAGTGGGGAAAAGAGGAGGGGAAGGTCGGGAACGAGCCGAGACTCGAACCCTGCTGGTCTATGCTGCTCATTGACCAACTAAGTGCAATGTGGGTCTCATGAGCCAAGCAGTTTCACGATCCCAAATCTGGGTCCGGGCACGTATGCCGGGTTATGGCTTGAACTAGACAGCAAGGTCTACTGCTATACATAAGGTACAAAGGTTGCAGCTCGCCCACCCGAAGGTGGCCCAACCACTAAGAATAGAAAGAGTTGTCTGCGTACTCTTTATCTGTCATAGTTTCTGCTGGATACCCGTTGTTTCTTGCTTTTTTTTAATGTGAAAACTTTCTTTTATTAGATCTATTGACGTTACAAGTACGTTCTTTAGGCAGAGTAGAAAGAAATATGTTGTGGATCTATCTCTTTACAAGACTTCAGAGACTATGTCGAAGACTTCAGGTAAGCGAACCATTGCTTTTGCATTGGTCTAGTGGGTAGAGTGTTCGCCAATGGTCCGGGAGACCTGGGTTCAATCCCAGGTCGCGTTATACCAAAGACTTTAAAAACGGTACTTGATACCTGTTTGCTTAACACTCAGCAATATAAGGTACGTATCAAGGGTAAAGTAGAGCAATCCAGGGAAAGGAGTAGCGCCCTACCCTACACCTCAGTGTAGTAGCTATTGAAAAGGGAGCCTTCTGGTCGCCCACGACTCCGGTAGCCAACTTTACTTTTTATAGCGGTAACAGTTTCTTTGGAAAGACCATGTGCCAGTTATATCTGCTCCATTTTTCCTCTCTATATGGAATCGAATGCCTTGGAGAAATCTACGAACAGTAGTGTTGCCTCGAAATTGTTTGCACTTACTCCTTCGATGATACGACGGATTGTCAAAATCTGTGAGGTTGTGAAGCGATTTCTTCAAAAACCGTTCTGATTTTTGTAAAAAAAATTCTCGATTTCGGGATGGATACGCTTAAAAATCGGGGCATTATAAACCTTAGCAGCAACAGCAGTTTGAGTTATGCACGGTTGTTCTTAGCGATTCCGAGGTCGCCTTTGTTGGGGAAGGGGAGGATGCAACCTTTCGTCCATTTCTCTATTCTGTTTTTTTAATTGACTGCGTTGCATAAGCGGAGAATTATGTCGTCAAATTTCGTAGTCTTTCAAATTTCCTTGTCTTTCAAATTTCAGGGGTATTTCAAGGCCTATAGCTTTTCTATTTTATTTTGTTTTTGTTTCTTTTTTTTTTCTTTTTTTTTTTTTTTCAATCCTACATCAAACTCTTCCTTCGTAAACTGTCCTAGTTTGATGTCCAGTTGGCCACTGCTAATTTTTGGGATAGGTTTGTCAGTGATTTCAAGGGGTTTATTAGCAAATTCTTGAAATGTTCTTTCCACTTCAGAGGTCTTTCTTCTTAACAGGTAGCTTTTAATTTTGACTTCCATATGATTTTCCCTCCGCTCTCTTTACTTACTGTCTGCCATGCTATTCGTGATTGTCTATCTTCTATTAAATTTCAAATTTTATCGATTTGGCCTTGAATGAATTCTAATTCCTCTTTTTGATAAGTGTTAGTTCAGGACTTTCTCAAGTTTCTTTGCGTTGGCATTTACTGTTTGATTTTTTTTTTCTTTTTTTTTTGTAAGGATGATTTTTTTAGGTTATACACTTGTCTCTTGGTTTAGTTGCTATGTACCCTGCTGCTGCTTCCATGTGGGCAGTGACAAAGTTTTCATATTCGTCATTCGGCGTATGTCTTTCAGATATCTTTTAAAGTATATCGAATTTGTTTCTTGCAGTTCCTGTATATTTATTACTTATATCTCTATTGGTAAGGGAGGATCGATCGTATCATGTGGTTTTGACTGTTAGTTTCAGTTATATGGTACAGATATTCCTATTTAGTACAAACAATTTTCAAAACAGATCTTTTTGCTCTATAGACGGACCCCTAACAGGTACTACCATTACGGGTCAGGGTGGACCCTATTACCCTGGTCTTTAGAAAGGGAGCCTCACTATCGGATGTTGTTTAGAGTTATACCCGGGACACCTTTTTTTTAGTGGGAGGTCTTAAATCTTTGCAGGGGATGCAATCAGCGTATTTGAAGGCCGCTGACAAAGGGATGTATATCTTAGGTAATATGTACTTACATATATATATATATATATATATATATGGTTAAACCCCAAAAAGAAAAACATTAAGATCCGATGTGCTGGACAGAATACAGCCTAGAATCGGATGTCTGACCTTCGTACGAGACAGATCCTTGGTCATGTGCTATTCATTATACCCATTTTAGTGTTGTTTTGCTGTAGACGTACATTTTAGAGATAATTCATATCCAGAGATCCCATGTTACAGTTTTATGAGCTGAAAGTGGTTATAGCCAATACACAGTGGGCAACATCTGAAATATCGCAAAGATAAACGCATGCATGCACGGACACACACACATACACACACACACTCAAACACAAACACACACAAGTGCGCGCACACACACACACGCATATATAAAGCACACACACACATACGCATACACACACACATTCTTCTACTCTCGCGTAACTTCACGCGCTTATACATATTTTTTGACTTTCATATATTTTCAGCTTTTTTCTTTCACATGCACGCGCGCACACACATACATCTGGTTTATTTACCTTCTCTCGCTCACAGACTGTCTCTTTCTCTCCCATACAGCCTGTCCCACACGCACTATTTTTCTTTCATACACACATACACTTTCTCATACTCTCTTTACACACATACGCACGCACAAAATTCGTCTGTCTGTCTGTCTGTCTCTCACACACACACACACATGTATACATAGAAAACGCACTATCTCACACGCACACACATTTTCATTCCCGCATTCACTTTCTCCTAATCTCTTTACATAAACATAGCCTAGTCTTTTGGGACTGTAGAATACACCGACTGCATCTCTTCAGAGGGGTAACACACCCCCTCGAATGTCCAGGATATGACACAAACAATCTAATGATGCGGAGAATGCTGAGTACCCCTTCATTGCCATTACTCCCAGGTCCACTCTGGCCCGAACTGGTAGCACTTTATAGGGTCCTATCAAATAGAACTGTTTGATATTGTAGGGAATAAGTAATAAATATATATATATATAGGATTTACACTCCTGTATTTTAAAATGGCCGTGATACCACTTGTTCCCGAAACAAAGATGGCGGACGTCAGTAAACTAATCAGTCTCGGGAACCTATTGGTCTGGAAAGTCACATGGTTAATGTTCACAACTAAGTCCGCAACTTTGATTTTGTCTCGTGCATTTGGAGACGACTGCATGACAAGGATTCCCTATATATACTCTCGTCTTCCAAGCACTCTCTCTCTTACATTTTTCACATACAGAGATAGCAAACACACACACACACACACACACACACTCTCTCTCTCTCTCTCTCTCTCTCTCTCTCTCTCTCTCTCTCTCTCTCTCTCTCTTTACATTTTGACTTCCAGCAGTCAACCCTACGAAAATGCATATATTCTGCAACCTTTTTCTTTCTTGTTCTACCTTTTCGGTTAGGCTTGCTCCAACCTCGAACACAACCACAGAAATTTCGTCAAACCCCGAAAGAGACAAACAACCAACATGGGAGAAGACACATGCCTTCTAGCACACGTTGCTATGTTTCTATATATCGATATCTTATATGAAATATTTAGTTCACATACATTTTATAGTCTACGGGAGGACACTTTCAATATTTCGTCTTTTATCATAATATCCGTGTTAGTTACACGCACACACGCAAAGGAATATTCAACGGATTACAGTTGAATATTTGTAATGTTTCCTTTTTCATGTATTTCTTGATATATACATCTAATTTTGTTTGTTTTGAATGTTCTTTTGTACGCGTCGTTTCACATCTTTACTTGGGAGTGTCCTCCTGGTGTAATGGTTAAAGCGATGGACTGCGGAATCGTAATACGCGAGTTTGTACTCCAGTCGAGCTATTACGTTCACTTTCGGGCAAATACCCTTGGGAAAGGTATGAACTCCCTTATCCTCCCTGCTGTTCTTCAAGGAGAATGGCTTTGGCATTAAATAACCTAAAAAGAGTTGATATGCCATTAAACAAAAGAAACCAAACCAAACCAAACATCTTTACTTTATTTGCCTTTTCAAAGTTATAACAACATAAATTGTAGGGGTCCAAACATATTCACCAAACACAGTACCCCGCAACATTTAAACTGAGTAGAAATAAATGACTTATGTTAAACTGAATTGTTTGAAATAGAACTGTTTGATCATTTAACCGTGTGCAAACGAATTACTAATAAGTCATATATGTATATCCATTTAACTATGTACAGACAAATGACTGATGTGACGTTGTTAGTGTTACATAGCAATACAAAAAATACAACTTAACTGTGTGCAAACAAATGATGAATAATAGAAATATTCATGATAGAAAGAAATATTTAAAACCATTTAACAGTGTACAAAAAGAGTTAGCCCAGGCTCGTTTAAAAAATGTATCGACCAAATGACTTTACAAATCAAATATATGTAATATATATGTAAAAACAGGATTTACTATTAAATGAGCAATATTGGTTAATATGCCAGAAAACCCAAGCGAACCAAACTAAATTAAATTATTGGTATAGCAATACTTGGAACCGTTACATGTGTGTAGATGAATGAATAGTGTTGAAATAGAATAATTAGTGTTTAATAGCAAAACTAATGGCCACTTTATTGTCTGTGAACAAGATTAAAATTGAATAGAATTATTAGTGTTAGATAGCAATAATTGAAACCATTTAACTGTGTGCAAACAAATGACCACAAGCTGGTTTAAAAATGTTAACAAAATATGTTTACAAATCATATATATTTAACACATATGTATAAAAAGGATTTGGCATTAAAAAACCTACAATATCTGATATGCCATAAAACCTAACCAAATCATATATATTTAATATATATGCATAAAGAGGATTTGGTTTGGACGTGCCTGTGGTGTAATGGTTATCGTCGTAGGAAATGGACACGGTGACACGAGTTCAAATCCTGGACGAGACTGATTGCATCTCACATAGTACTAATACCCTTGGGAAAGGTATGAATAAAATTATTCTCCCTCCAGCTATGGGTAAATAGTAGGGCAGACAAGGTTCTTCAGCCTTGGTAAGGCAACTAGTCTAGGAGAAGGAAAACTCTGAATTCAAACCTGTTAAACTCCATTTAAAAATTGACCTTGTGTCATATCCTGCCCGAGCAGAGAAGTTGGTAAATATATATAAACTTAATGTTCTTACTTGACTAGGATTACTACTATTATGTATGACTTTTTACCTATGCTCATATTCAGATTTTTTTTTATCTAACCTTTTTAATTATCGGTTCCCATATTGTATTCATCTCTATACTTGGTCTACTCAGCTGGTCATTGTAGCCCACCATATGTACTGATTCCTTAAGGTGTCTAATCCTCCAATGTTCAGCTCAATCAATTATTTCAACTTCATCCCATAAGGGCAGATGGTTTCCCTTTTCCTTCTATATATGGTCCGCTAGACTTTTCAATCATTTGCTTGCACACAGTTAAATATAAGAGATTAGTTTAGCATAATTCAAAGTTAAATGGTTCCAAGTATTGCTATGTATCACTAAAAATTCAATTAGACATCAGTCATTTGTTTACACACAGTTAAATGATCAAACAGCTCTATTTCAAGCAATTCAGTTTTGTATAAGTAATTTGTTTGCACTTCTCTTCGTGTTTCACTTTCGTGTTAATGCACTTGAGAAAGACACGAATCCATCTACTCCCTTCATTTATGGTTAAAATTGTTGAGCATACTAGGCTCTTTAACCTTGGTATGACAACCAGTCTAGGAGAAGGAAAACCCCGAATTCAAACAGTAATATGGCTGGACATCGATACTCAAGAGACTCCTCACTTAACCTACATCAGGTGGATGCCGTTTAAGAGAAGAGATGCACCTGGTACACCAAAAACTTTTATTGGAAATCCGATATAACACACACACATATTCTCTGTCTCGCTCTCTCTCTCTCTCTCTCTCTCTCTCATCTCTCTCTCTCTCTCACACACACACACACACGCACACATTCTCTCTCTCGCTTTCTCTCTCTCTCTCTCTGTCTCTCTCTCTCTCATACACACACACACATTCTTAGTACATCACTCGCTAAATATACATATATGTATATATAAATTTTGTTAGACCTTTATCAATACTACTACTAATAATATTAATAACAATTATGATTATTATTAGTAGTAGAAGTTGTAATAGTGGTAGTTGTAGTATTTCATTTTTTTACGAGCTTTTCACAGGAGTCTGAGCAACGGCAAGTCTCTCCAGGTTTCCCAGGACCCTTCTCAGTATTCTAAATGATCTTAATGCTGTGGTCTGCAGAGTCTCGATTCTTCTTCTTGCAGTTTTTCTTCCAGCCCTTTCAGGACTATTCCAAGTGCACCAACTACTATTGGTATTACCGTCACACACGTGTTCCACGGCTTTTTTAGTTCTCAGGCAAGGTCCAAGTATTTGTCCATCTTTTCGCTTTCTTTGATTTTCATTCTGTGGTCCGCCGGAACGACAAATCTAATTAAATGGCAAGTTCATTTTTTTCTTGTTAATTACGACGAAGTTTGTTTTTTTGACCGGTACTAGGTGATCCGTTTGCTTCTCAAAGTCCTAGAGAATCTTATGTCTCGTTTTCTTGGACAGATTCTGGTTTACGCAAATACTATTCGGAAGTATTGTCAAATTTTAGTTCTTTGCACCGTTCCCAGTGGTAGCCCAGTCTGCTCGGATTGTAGAATATACCAACTGCATCTCTGTAAAGGGGTAAAACTCCACCAACGAGTGTCCTAGACATGCCATTAAACCATCTGAGGGTGAGGCTCCAGCCTTTGAGATTTGAAGAATGCGGAGTACGTCTTTACTGCCATCACTCCCAGGTCGACTCTGGTCCAGAGTGATAGCACCTGATAAGATCTTATCTATGGGTCAAATAGAACTCTTTGACTATTTTAACCGAGTTCAAACAAATGACTTATGCTAGATTGAACTGTTAGAAATAGAACTGTTTGACCATTTAACTGTGTGTAAATAAATGACTGATGTTTAATTGAATTGTTAGTGATACATAGCAATACTTGAAACCATTTAACTGTGTACAAAAAGAAAAACAAATGAGCTCAGCATCGTTTAAAAATGAGTACTTATACATCTATGTTACCACGATAAAGCCAAACTTTCCCGAGCGTTTCCGGGCCGATAACGGAAAGAATCGGAATATGCCGAAAAAACGCATGAAGACCAGTCTGTCAGGGTATGTACTGAGTTGATGCCGCACTCTCGTTTTATATTTTTGACTGTAGCCATCTCGCGCAACCACAGATATATCAATTTTAATATTTGAGCAATGGCCAGTTTGAACCGGGAGAAAAACGTCCCTTTGCGCAATGCAGTCCACGTCCTGCATTTGGTATTTCGACATCTCCAGGCATAGATTTTTCTCATTTTTTTTAAATGGCAAGGATACTCGCATGTCCGGCAACTTTTAATCTTGCCAATAAGTTTTTTTCTTGGCAGAATTGTATCACCTTTTCCACAGATTGTAGTTTGTCGCTTAGCTGCGAGAAATTCATGTTGTTTAAAATTGCTTGAATAATACTGTTCTCGTAACTTTGTCAACAAATTGATTGAATTATTTTATCGTCTGCTTGCTTAAATTTGATTGGTTAGGCGTTTTGTCGGCATATTCGGATTCTTTCCGTTATCAACCCGGCAACTCTCGTGAAAGTTCGGCTTTATCGCGGTAACATAGATGCATAAGTACCTAAAAATGTTATCAACAAAATGTTCACAAATCATATATATTTAATATACGTATGGAAGTAAAAAAATAAATAAATACCAAATACATTCTTACACGACATCTAACGTGGATGACTTCAAAACGATGTGTGAATATAAAAACTTACCTATCTCTGTATATTTCTTTAAAACAGCAGGACTTTTCTGGTCTCTTAAAAGAATCCAACATTTTTAAACATCATTCCACGTTCCAAACACATAATTTCAAATTATGAACGCTAAATGTACGTAAATATTTTTCGTTATATACATTTTCTGTGGGGTTTTAGGGCTTTAAAGGTTAGGGGCTAAGGGCAAGGCTGTGTTGCCGTAGATATCTGACTCCATATTCTGGTTATATTATTTTACCCCACGTTGACTGGCCGGGGCAATGCCTTGCCCATAGAAAGTCCCAAAAGAAATATGCAAAAAGAAAAGATAGAAATAGATAAGAGACGAAAACATTTCTTCTATACTTTCCTTTATTTACTGGGTGAAGGGACTAACCGACGCTACGTCCCAAGACGTAGGTGTGGTGCCCAAAACACCAGACAGCAAAATGGTGTTGTTGGTTCGACGGACACTGCCTGAAAGAGAAAGATAATATGGTCTCCTTTTTCAAGAGGAATGGGTTTTTTCTTTTACGCATGCGTCATCTCCTTTTCCGTTAGAGACCTCTGGGAGTTTCTTCAAATTTAATAGTTTTCTTTTTATCTATTTTTTTAATTTAATTTAATTTAATTTTTTTAAATTCTTTTTTTAATTATTTATTTATTTATTCGTTCCCTACATTTCTTCGCTCCTGTTATCTCCATCGCTATGTGAACAATTCTCATGATATCAAAGTCCAGATGTAAAAAATAATTTAAAGGTTAACATTTTATATGAAGGAAATGATACTAAAGCCAAATTTAGTATTTAACAGGGTAATGTTTTTAAGGAGCTTTAGTGTGTAATTTTAAACGGTAATTTCAAACGGTAAGTTCCACAGCTTTCTAGTTCGGATACTGATTCAAAAAGATAACACAGACAATAAATTTTTCAAAAGTGAATTTTATACAAAAGAAACAAGAAAGAAAGGGATAGAAAAGATAAAATGTTGCAAATTTTTGTGTAATTTGCGGGAACTTATCTGAGAGAGTGTCCGGGAAACAAAGTTCTTTGAATTTGAGTATTTTTTTTTAGTTTTGTCGAAATGTTTCAGTTTTTATTTAATGTTGAGCCTTCTGTAAAGTTATCTTTTCAGCAGAATTCTCGGGTTAAATTTTCTTTCAGTTGGTTTGATTTGGTAGAATTTCAGTAGTCGACTTTCGTTTAATTTTACTTTTATTTCTTGGGAAGTTTCTTATCTGTTTTAAATACTTATTGGCTGTTCAAGAAGCAAGTGACGAAACCTTTCTGCTGGCTATTTTTCCTGCTTTGACAGTCTGGTCCCCGAATTCGTACTGAGGGACCCAATAGTAGTTCTCGACAAATAGTAGGAGGTAGCTTTTTGGTGCCATATTGTCTGGGACTACTTCTCGCTTTTCAACTCTGACCAAATCATGCGGCGCACGCGGTCGGTTTGATTCCTCGTTAGAAATAAATTTTTATAGATGAAGGTTATTAAAACCGAAACTCGCCAATGGTCCGGGAGACATGGGTTCAATCCCAGGTCGAGTCATACCAAAGACTTAAAAAATGGTACTTGATACCACCTTGCTTAACACTCAGCAATATAAGGTAAGCATCGAGGGTAAAGTGGAGCAATCCAGGGAAAGGAGTAGTGCCCTCCCATACACCTCGGTGTAGTAGCTATTGAAAAGGGAGCCTTCTTGTCGCCTTCGACTATGGTCGCCTACTTTACTTACTACTAACATCAAAATAAATTCGACTAATTTGGATTATTCTGTTTTTCTACTTTCTTCATTTAATAAATGTATAAACAGGATTTGGCATTAAATAACCTACGGTAGTTGATATGCCATAAAACCCAACCAAACAATTCCTAGTGAATCATCTTTCCCACCAAGTTGGGCCAAGTCTTGTACTTCTTTTATTCTAGTTTGCTTCATTGAATTGTGTAATTCAACGTTTCTTCTCTTTCTCGACATTATTATTATTATCATTATTATTATTTACTCCTTTAGAGTTTTTCATATCAGTGTTAGCTGATGGAGTTTGAGTGACAGCCAGTCTCCACAAGTCTCCAGGACTCTTCTCAATATTCTAGCCGTTCTCAATAAAGCTGTCGTTTGGATGGTCTCCACCCGTCCGCCAATTTCCAAGTCCTCCAGTCCCTTTAGTAATCCTTTAGTTACTGTTCCAAACGCACCAATTACAATTGGTATAATTGTCACTTTCATGTTCCACAGCTTTTTCAATTCCCTAACAAGGTCGAGGTACTAATCTTTCTTTTCACATTCTTTCAGTTTTATTCTCTGGTCAGCCAGGACAGCAAAGTCGACAATTTTGCAAGTTCTCTTTTTTTTTTTTTTTGTTGATTATTATTAAGTCTGGTCTTCTGGCCGAGATTAGGTGATCCGTTTGAATGTCTAAGTCCCATAGGAGTTTGTGTAAGTCACTTTCTAGGAGAGGTGCTGGGTTGTCCATATACCATTTGTTGGCATGGTCAAATTTAAATTTCTTGCACATCTCCCAATGGATCACTTTGCCGACCCAGTCATGTCTAGTCTTATATTCCTTCTGCACTTTATTATTATTATTATTATTATTATTATTATTATTTAATTTTAAGTTTTATTTTTGCTTTCTTACAATCCTTCACTGGGTCTTTACTCAAGACCTAGCCTGAGGGAATTGCCGTTGTCGTTTCGAACCTGAGATTGTACTTTTTAGTCTTTCGTTCAAGTCACACTGAAAGCACCCGTACGCATCAGATAGTTTGATTTGGTTTCTTTGTTTAATGGCATATCAAAATACGGGGTTATTTAATGCGATAATCATCCTTACAGAAGAAAAGTAGTTGTATTATTGAACCCATAGCTTGTAGGGATAAGAAGGTTCATGCCTTCCCCAATTATATTCATATTTACCTAACCCCTCCGCTCGGGCAGGATATAACACAAGGTCAATTTTTTAAGCGAAGTTTAACAGGTTTGAATTCAGAGTTTTCCTTCTCCTAGACTAGTTGCCTCACCAAGGCTGAAGAACCTAGTCTCTCCTACAATTTACCCATAGCTGGAGGGAGAATAATTGGAGTCATACCTTTCCCAAGGGTATTAGTGCTATGTGAAATGCAATCAGTCTCGTCCAGGATTTGAACTCGTGTCGCCGTGTCCTTTATATTAGTCTGAAAAGGAACATAATTGCGAGATTGGTGTTCGAACTCGATTGATACGATGTCGCAGTCCAGCACATTAGCCCCCACACTGCGAAGACTCCCCTCTTTGCGACATCTGAGTATATTCAGAACTTGGATGGTAGACCACTTAGTAACAACAGATACTCTTAGTAACTAAGGACTGTTTGCCTGACTCCATATTTATTGCACCCAATGGCAGGTTTTAACGTATATTTTTTGTTCCTCTTTGTGTACAAAGTGATCTCATCTAACCTGTAACAACAAAAACTATTAAGTGGGAAACTATATTCTAATAGAAATAATCGTGCAGAATTTAAATGTCCAAATTTCAAAAGATAAAAAGAAATAATAAAATATTTGTCTTGCTAAAACAAGTATTCAGAATTAACTACACATTACTTTTTAAGGACATATCAACCTGTTTGGTTTGGTTTGGTGTAGTTTCTTTGATTTATGGCATATCAACCTTTGTAGGTTATTTAATGCCAAAGATATTCTCCTTGATTAACAGTAGTGGTACTATTTAACCCATAGCTTGGGGGATAAGGGAGTTCATACCTTTCCCAAGGGTATTTGCCCGAAAGTGAACGTAATAACGCGACTGGAGTACGAACTCGCTTACTACGATCCCGCTGTCCATCGCTTTAACCATTACACCACGAAGACACCCCCATATCAACCTGTCTCGGGTTATTTCATGCATAGGAAATCACATTCATTGTACATTTATATTTACATTATAGTGTAATTGTTTCTTAAGAGTTTATTCATTTTTTTTTTTTTTTTACATACAGTTATGTGATATTAAGTATTCCTGACAAATACAAATAATTTGCTCTCAGTTGTATGGTCTCCAGGTTGATTGGTTGGTTAGGCTTATGGCATATCAACGTTTGTAGGTTATTTAATGCCAAATCCATTTTTATACAAATAATCAGTTCTATTTCAAATAATTCAATTTAGCATGAGTACATAGTTTAATTGTTAAAAAAATTCTATTTCAAGCTACTCAGTTTAACTCAACAGTTCTATTGCAAACAATTCAGTTTAGCATAATATTGCAGTTTAGTTCTATTTAACCCATAGATAAAGCCTTATCAAATGCTACCATTCCGGGACAGAGTGGACCTGAGAGCAATGACAATGAAGAGGTGCTCCGCTTTCCCCAAAGCTCCAGTATTACTGGAACCTCTCCATCAGATTGTTTAGTGTCATATCTCGGACATTCGTTGGGGGTGGATCTTACCCCTCTGCAGTGAAGCAGTCGGTGTATTTTACAGCCCTAGCCGACTGGGCAATACACAGAGTTAATGTTAAAACAGTTTTATTTCAGATTATTCAGTTTAGCATGAGTACACAGTTTAGATGTCAAAACAGTTCTATCTTGAGCAATTCAGTTTAGCATAAGTACACAGTTCAGATGTCAAAACAGTTCTATCTTGAGCAATTCAGTTTAGCATAAGTACACAGTTTAGATGTCAAAACAGTTCTATCTTGAGCAATTCAGTTTAGCATAAGTACACAGTTTAGATGTCAAAACAGTTCTATCTTGAGCAATTCAGTTTAGCATAAGTACACAGTTCAGATGTCAAAACAGTTCTATCTTGAGCAATTCAGTTTAGCATAAGTACACAGTTTAGATGTCAAAACAGTTCTATCTTGAGCAATTCAGTTTAGCATAAGTACACAGTTTAGATGTCAAAACAGTTCTATCTTGAGCAATTCAGTTTAGCATAAATATATAGTTTAAATGTCAAAATAGTTATTTTTTAAATAATTCAGCGTAGCAGATATTCGCCGTTTAAATGCAAAAAACAGTAAACTCAAGAAATCACGGTTTAGTTCTATTTAACCCATCGTTAGGGCCCTTATTAGATGCCACCATTCCAGGCCAGAGTGGATCTGGGAGCGATGGCAATGAAGGGGTACTCTGCATTCCCCAAAGCCTCAGCATAACTGGAATCTCACCATCAGATTGTTTAGTGTCATATCCAGGACACTTGTTGGAGGGGGGCTCTTACTCCTCTGCAAAGGTGCAGTCGGTGTATTCTATAACCCAAGCCGACTGGGCAAGTATGGTTTCAAGTATTCTTATCTAATACTAATAATTATATTGTTTCAAGTAAATATTTCAATACAATAATATTCATTTTTGGCGCACAGTTATATATCAACTATTCCGATCTGACACAAGTAATTTGCACGAAATTGTATGGTTTCATGTATTCCTATCTAATACTAATAACTATATGGTTTCGAGTAACTATTTCTACTTAATAATAGTCATTATTTGGCACACTGTTATATGGTTTCAATTAACGAATAATAATCCTTAATAAGTAATTATAACTTCAAGTAACTATTCTTAATCCAAATAATTTACAGTTATATGGTTTCTAGTAACTAATAATCCTTAGTAAATAACAATACCTTCAAGTAACTATCCTTAATACAAATAATTTATAGTCATATGGTATCAAGTATTCCAATCAAATACAAATAATTCTTAATCAGCCGTAAGCAGAGAACAGTTACGACCTTTTGGACAAGTGGTGGTGGGGGCGGATTGTAAGGCTGGATATTTTTCGCTGCCTCCCACCAGACACGACTTGACACAAGGTCAAAAGCCCGAAGGCCGATTAAAGTGGGGATAAAGGGGAGGGGAGGTCGGGAACGAGCCGAGACTCGAACCCTGCTTGTCAGTGCTGCTCATCGGCTCACTTAGTGCAATGTGAGCCTGATGAGGCAAGCAGTTTCACGAACCCAAATGTGGGTCCGGGCACGTATGCCAGTTTGCGGCTTAAACTAGACGCATGGTCTAGTGCCGTACAAGGGGGACAAAGGAGACAAAAATGCAGCTCGCCCACCCGAAGGTAGCCTAGTCGAAACTAGGTGCCTAATTAAAGGCCCCAAGTCTGCCATTGTTCCTTTTCCAGGGCAACGCTCCGGACCGAAGTCCAGAACAGGTCCCGGCTTGTAAGGCTGCCTGGTACCAGTTTCCCGTGAAAGAAACACGAAAAAGCAAGGCTTTCTGGTGTATCTCCATATGGTGTAAATCTAAAGATATCGTTGTGAGCAGTTCCCTGTCTATCCGACTCTCTCTCTCTCTCTCTCTCTCTTTCTTTCTCTCTCTCTCTCTCTCACACGCGCGCGCACACTCACATACACACACACAAACCAATTTCACCACGACTACATAATAAAAAAAGAGAGTTTATATTTTTCTACAATAAGTGTTAGTGTCTCATCATTCCGGGAAACACTACAATGCTTCTACATTTTTTGTTTATTTTTAGATATTATGTAAAGTAGAATTTAACTCTAGGATTTAGTATTGAAACTGCCAGTTTCCCCAGGGTGTTTTGTGAGCCTTGCTTGAAACAAAATTACAGTATTTGTCCAAGTAACTTCTTGCTGAAATGGAAATTTATTCAAAATATTTTTTTTGATATCTTATTTCAAGAATGCTTCAAAGAAGAAAAATTGCAATAGGATTTCTAGAGAAAATGAGAATCCATCAAAATATCATTTTTCTTAATATCTTATTTCCAGAATACTTCAAAGAAGAAAAATTGCAATAGGATTTCTAGAGAAAATAAGAATCCATTAAAATATCATCTTTTTATAGCTTATTTCCAGAATACTTCAAAGAAGAAAAATTGCAATAGGATTTCTAGAGAAAATGAGAATCCATTTAAATATCATTTTTTTATATCTTATTTCCAGAATGCTTCAAAGAAGAAAAATTGCAATAGGATTTCTAGAAAAAATGAGAATCCATCAAAATATCATTTTTCTTAATATCTTATTTCCAGAATACTTCAAAGAAGAAAAATTGCAATAGGATTTCTAGAGAAAATAAGAATCCATTAAAATATCATCTTTTTATAGCTTATTTCCAGAATACTTCAAAGAAGAAAAATTGCAATAGGATTTCTAGAGAAAATGAGAATCCATTTAAATATCATTTTTTTATATCTTATTTCCAGAATGCTTCAAAGAAGAAAAATTGCAATAGGATTTCTAGAAAAAATGAGAATCCATCAAAATATCATTTTTCTTAATATCTTATTTCCAGAATACTTCAAAGAAGAAAAATTGCAATAGGATTTCTAGAGAAAATAAGAATCCATTAAAATATCATCTTTTTATAGCTTATTTCCAGAATACTTCAAAGAAGAAAAATTGCAATAGGATTTCTAGAGAAAATAAGAATCCATTTAAATATCATTTTTTTATATCTTATTTCCAGAATGCTTCAAAGAAGAAAAATTGCAATAGGATTTCTAGAGAAAATAAGAATCCATTTAAATATCATTTTTTTTATATCTTATTTCCAGAATGCTTCAAAGAAGTAAAATTGCAATAAGATTTCTAGAGAAAATAAGAATCCATCAAAATATCATTTTTCTTAATATCTTATTTCCAGAATACTTCAAAGAAGAAAAATTGCAATAGGATTTCTAGAGAAAATAAGAATCCATTAAAATATCATCTTTTTATAGCTTATTTCCAGAATACTTCAAAGAAGAAAAATTGCAATAGGATTTCTAGAGAAAATGAGAATCCATTTAAATATCATTTTTTTAATATCTTATTTCCAGAATGCTTCAAAGAAGAAAAATTGCAATAAGATTTCTAGAGAAAATAAGAATCCATTAAAATATCATTTTTTTTTATATATCTTATTTCCAGAATACTTCAAAGAAGAAAAATTGCAATAGGATTTCTAGAGAAAATAAGAATCCATCAAAATATCATTTTTCTTAATATCTTATTTCCAGAATGCTTCAAAGAAGAAAAATTGCAATAAGATTTCTAGAGAAAATAAGAATCCATTTACTAACATGGTGTTGGAGTCTTGTTTTGGCTTCTTTTTTAATGGCATATCAACTTTCTGCCAAAACATTCTTTGTTGAAGAATCGTGGTGCTACTATTTAGCTAAGAGAATAAAAGATGTCATACTTTCGTTTTTTTTGTTTTTTTTGTTGTTGTTTTTTTTTTTCATGGCATATGAAGCTTCGGGGTTTTGTGGCAATATATAACCTCGGGACATACATTTTCCACCGCAGAATAAAAACCTTCGTCGCTTTATCGTCAGACCCCACCCCGCTTTGTTGTGTTGTCTTTCTCGATAAGCTGGGTTGAAATGTTTGCATGGGAAGATCCCACAAAGAAAGAAACAAGGCGAAAACACAAAAGGGGTGAATAAATGTTTTGGGAGAGAACAAGTATGACCCTTTGCAACGAAATCTCTTAACTTCTCAGCCTATCTCCGTGTCTTTCTACCAGGATCATTAAATAAGATTCCAGACTTTTTTCGTATGGGCACTTTTATTGATAGTATACACATGAAACTCTAGTCCCCTTCGATATAATCTCCTCCAACTTTTGTACCGTTCCAACAACTTCTGGAAGGCCCCATGGAAGTCCTCTTGTGTGAGCGTGTCAATGACCTTCCTCACAGACTCTTTCATCTCCTCAATTGTCTCATAATGACAGCCTCTGAGCTTAGGGAATAACCAAAAGTCACAGGGAGCAAGGTCTGGACTAGAGGGAGGGTGAGGAACTGTCTTGATGCCCATCTTGGTCAAATAGTCTGCGACAAGGATGGACTGGTTCATTGTCCTAGTGGAAATGCCACTGACCCGATTTGAAGAGTGTTGGCCTCTTCCGAAGGAATCTCTTACTGAACTCCCTTAAAACCTCAACATAGTAACCCTAACCCTTTGACCAATCAACTCTTATGTATTGATTTCCTTACTCCTCCCACATCTCTCATCATCCCTCACAGACTTCCTGCCTTCCTAGAATCTCTTATGCCACTCAAAAACTGATGCTTGATTCATGCAAGATGGTCAAAAAGCAGTCTGAAGCATTCCATATGTTTCTGTGGCATTTTTTCCAAATTTAAAACACAATTTTATTGCATATCGTTCTTCTAAAGTGTCCTCACGTCCAGATTGCATTTTTGAAATTCACCAGCTGTGACAATCAGGTTTTAGTAGGGTATTCGAACTCCTGCTGTAGCTGTTCATTTGAACCTGAAATCATAAAAATTGGCCGGTCATCTCATAAGATGTATAGCAATAAGATACTGAATTTTCAAGAGATTATGACAATTTTAAATGCTTGTACGAAAATGTCTGGAAATTTATTGAAGGCACCACGTATCTCTGATCCTTTCTTCTCTATTTCCCCCACCCATCTTTTCTGTCTTTATATTTTCCTCGGTACATCTCTATCTATCTATCTATCTATCTATCTATCTATCTATCTATCTCTATCTCATAGCCGACTAAATTCTTGTGTCTTCTGACTGACGGGTCATTTCCAACTGCTGTTCTGTTCAAATCCTTTCTCTGACAGCCTGACTGACTTCTCTGCGTCTCTCCTCTTGTGTTGGTCTCTCCTCCACTACTTCCGGTAACAGATTCCCTCCTTTTTTTTTACTGTTCTTTGGTTGACCTCTGCAGAATCTGTATAACCCTGTTCTTCTGATTGTCCCTAGGTTAACCTTCTGTATGTATGAAGAGGCAAACATTCCATGGCTAATCCACAGCTATACACACACATACACTCACACAAGCAGTCACGCACCCCACCCCCATTCTAAATCTGTATACCACCAGCAATAATGTCACAGGTCAATAATGTCACCGGTTATTTCATACCAAAGCCATTCTTGTAGAAGAATTTGAGTGATACTGTTTAACCTGTAGTTAAGAGGATAAGAGGGTTTCATACTTTAGATTTGGTTTCTTTATTTAATGGCATATCAACCTTCAGGGGTTATTTAATGTCAAAGTCATTCTTGCATGAAAACAGTATCAGTACTATTTAACCCTTAGCTGAGAAGATAAACAAGTTCATACTTTTCCCAAATGGGCATTAGTCCAAAAGTGAGCGTAATAGCGTGACTGGAGTTCGAACTCGATCACACCGTTGTCGCAGTCCAACACGTTAGCCACTACACCACGGAAACACCTTCCTGTAGTGAATTGAATTACCATGACCAGAAAATCAGCCGAACACCTACGCACGATATACGGGAACACTGGACAGCAGTTTCGACCTTATTAGGTCTCATCAGCAATGTATACCATAATGAACAGGTGGTCCAGTTGTAGAGTTTCGGCACTGCAATCTGTGGTCGCTGGTTCGATCTCCAGTTGTGGAGATTATGATATACACTGCTGATGAGACCTAATAAGGTCGAAACAGTTTAATGATCAAACAGTTCTATTCTTAACAATTCAGTTTAGCATAAATCAACAAAGTTAAATGGTTTCAAGTATTGCTATGGATTACAAATAATTCAATTAAATATCAGTCATTTGTTTACAAACAAATGATCAAACAGTTCTATTTCTAACAATTCAATTTAGCAAACGTCGTTTGCTTGTCCTCAGTTTAAATATCAAACAGTTTTATTTGACCCATAGATAGGACCCTATCAGGTGCTACCATTCTGGGCCAGAGTGGACCTAGGAGTGATTGAAATTAAGGTATACTACACATTCCTCAAAGCTGCAAGACAGGAGTGTCACCGTTAGATTGTTTAAAGTCATATACAGGACACTCGTTGGGGTGATCTTCACCATTTGCAGATATGAGAATTTGGGATTTTTCATGAATGAACTTTGATAATAAACAAAATTTTTGTGAATGAAATTTTGTAGTAACTTGTGGATGCTATCATAAAGTGTAGTAATTCTATAGTGGGATATTTTTTCGTGTGTCTTTCAATTCCGAGTTTCGGAATTCCGGCATCAACGATATATTTGTCTGGAGAATGCTCATATACCTTTGGACTGTGGGACGGGTTCGATGTTTGGAAAAGTTGTGGAAATTGGAAGTGTTCTGTGAAGTCTCCCTAGAATGGGATCGATATTTTGGGTACTGGTAGAAGCCATGCAAGGTTTTGTGAAGGTCTTCCCCTAGAGAGGGGTCGAGACTTTGAGGTAATGGTTAGTGGCCAGGCCAGCGTTTTGTGAATTCCCCTTGGAATGGGGTTGAGATTTTATTTGAGGTACTGGTTAGTGGCCAGGCCGGGTTGTGAAGGTCCCCCTGGAATGGGGTTGAGAATTTTTGGGGTTTGGTTGGAAGGCAGGCCGTTGTGTTGAAGAGAATATTTTAAAACAGGAGGCGGGAAATTAGGGAGTATGTGTGCAAAATCTTGACGTATCTCGTTGTATGTACCGAAAAATTTATGGACTCGGTTTTGAATTGTTCTTGAGGAAGAAATATAGTTGACCAAATAGATGAATAAATAAAGTAACCTGGTTAACTATTGAAAAAGAGTAAAAGACAGAGTAAAAGAACCCCCAGTATATTTTAACCCACCTTTGGAAGTAAGCAAGAAACTATTATTGTATTGTCGTGGTCGGAATAAGTAAAAATCAAGAAATGATGGCTGGATACGAGCCATGCTTTTGTAGAGATACTTGCTGAAAAAAAACGAAAAAGGTACGCGTTAGCAATTGAAAAGGTGGGAGATGGTCCGATTGACGGTGGTCAAAAGTTGAAGAAAAAGGGGACGAAAACGGGAACGGTTTGTGTTGGTTGGAAAGAAAGAAAAAGGTTCCTGGAAAATTTTAACCACATTTCTTAGTTGTAAAGGACGCTTTAATGGAAAATGCACAAGGGTACGGACAATGATAGGGTGCGTTATTAAAATATATGTATGTAAATTAATGACAGAGATTATGAGAGAAAAAAGGTTAGAAGTAATGAGTTACGGATGTAGAAGGAAGGCAAAAAGAGTAAGACAGATAATGAGCAATTGATCTGTGAAAAAGAAATAAAATAAAGGCTGAAGAGAAAAATCCATGCCAATTGGTAAAGAAAACAAACACGAAAACAAGAAAAGAAGAACCGGAAAATATTTTTTTGAATTAAAAAAAAAAGAAAATGAAGGACGATGCGAACATCTTTTTTTACTGACTTTTAGTTTTCGAACGGTTGAATGATTTATTGTGTTGTTGTTGGGTTTTTTTTTGTATTTGAATTGTTGTTCTTGTTGTTACTGTAATTTTACTGGTCAACTCGACATGAGAAAGAGTGTTACATGGCATAATTGTTACAGATTATGAAATCGGTTACAGATAATGAAATCGGAAAGGAAGAAAATTGGGAAAAACAAAATGAAAATCCTTTCACATCGATAAATTAGTTTAAAAAATATTTTGTCATTTTCTATAACAAAATAATTTTTTGTTGGGGAGGAAATGTATGTTATATAATTAAGGAATGATTTTTTATATTAATCATTTTTCGTTAATTATATTTCATCATTCAGTTTGGTTGGGCTTGAAACTATTCGAGTCTCTTAGTTCAGGTGCATAGTCATTGGGTACAGTTTTACGCTCGCGCGCAAAGGATATAACAATCACCATTGTCATAATAAACTCCCAGACAGGAAATGAGGCTGGAGTGTTGATGATGTCATGCCCGGAAGAGATAGTCCTGAGAATTTGAGGATTTTGAAAAAGAGTCAGTTGGGAGTTGACATTGGACCATGCAGGCAGATTATTGAGTTTCTGCCATTGGGGCAAAGACTTGAGTTCTCTACCGTTGCAGCGGCGGTTAAGTTTTTCGGATCTCTACAGACAGAGATCTTAAACATCACAAGATGCACCGCGCGTTGATGGGGTCAGATAGTATGGTCAGCATACTAAGAATTGTGTCTCTCTCCTCGTGTCGAAGAACCGAGGTCAGAAGTTAATAAACCGAACGTGTCTGAACAACATTTGTATTCCTCTTTATATGTATTTGCCTGTGTATTTGCAATTGTATATGTACCGTTGGATTGATATCATTATCGTTATGGTTATACAACACAACTGGGCGATTGTTAGAATGGTGAAATTTCAGTTTCTTGCCCAGTGGATCACCTTCCTCACACCACCATGACTTTTTTTTTTGTTTTGTTTTGTTTTTCGTTATAAATGGCCGCTTTAACTCATGTGATTAACCTTGATTTATAATTACAAAATGATTACAAAATCATAACTTCTTCAAATTAATCCAATCATTTTTTTTGAATTTCAGCCTCACAAATTTATTACTCATGTTTAATTTGGTTGATTGATTCATTTCTTTAAAGGTATGTCAACCTGTCAAGGGCTATTTTATAACAAGAGGTAAGGGAATTGCGTATATTGTATGTTTATATTTACATTTGAGTAAATAATTTGCAAACAGATCTATTTGATCGTAATAGGTACTACCACTCCAGGTCAGAGTGGACCTTGGAGTAATGGCAAAAAAAAGTACTCTACACTCGCCAGACCTCCAGAAGTGGAGCCTCACGCAGCGTCATTCCCAGGACCTTTTGGGGGGGACTCAGAGTGGTAGTATCTGTTAGGGTCCCATACAGGGGTCGAAGAGATCTGTTTGAAAATTATTTGTAACAGATACGAATACTTGATAGCTCCGTCAGCTGGGTCTTAAGAATACACTGACTGCATCTCTACAGAGAAGTAAGACTTCCCTCAACGAGTGTCCTAGATATGGCATTAAACCATCTGATTGCGAGGCTCCAGCCTCAGAGTTTTAGGGAATGTGGGGTACTCTTTTATTGCCATTACTCCCTGGTCCACTCTGACCGGGAGTGGTAGCACCTGATAAGGTCCTATCTCTCAGTCAAATAGAACAAACTAAGTCTGCAAACAAATGACTGATATTAAATTGTGACTGTTACGTATATAGCAATACTTGAAACCATTTAACTGTGTGTGCAAAAATATCTCATGTTCGTTTAAGAATGTTACTTACAAAGAGTGTTTATAAATCATATATATCTAATATATATATATATATATATATAAAGAGGATTTGGCATTAAATAACCTACAAAGTTTGA
Organism: Sepioteuthis lessoniana; assembly: GCA_963585895.1. NCBI lineage: Eukaryota > Metazoa > Mollusca > Cephalopoda > Myopsida > Loliginidae > Sepioteuthis > Sepioteuthis lessoniana. The sequence continues at coordinate 8,640,922 of OY757929.1, forward strand.
TATGCCAACAAATACTTGATATATCATCGTCATCATCATGTCGTGCCGCCAGCACGAATATCCCTGACCCTCCCTCGCCACTTCTCCCTATCGTTGATCGCCTCTGGTAGGTCTTCAGGGCAACATCCCGTATCCTCATATAGCTGCTGAATGTATATTCGAGCTGGTCGTCCTGCTTTTGCCCGGCTATATGTGGGGGTCCATAGGAGTACATCACTTATGAGCTCGTCCCTGCTTATCCAGCAGTGTCCTGCACGTTTGGTTCGTTTAACTTGGATAGTTTTCGTAATGGGAGGCAGGTGGCCGTATAGTTGGTGCCTTGTGAAGTGTTACCACCAGGATTTGTTCAATATTGCTCGCAGCATTCTTGTGTAATTGCCGTCTAGCTTCTTGATATATAACTAACAAGTAATAGTATACTAATGATTATTAGTAGTTACTTGAAACTATATAACAGTGTAAATAAGTAAAAGTAAAGTTGGCGACCGTAGTCGAGGGTGACCCGAAAGCTCCCTTTTCAAAGGCTACTACACCGAGGTATAGGGGAGGGCGCTACTCCTTTCCCTGGATTGCTCCACTTTACTCTCAATACGAACCTTATAATGCTGAGTGTTAAGCAAGGAAGTATCAAGTACCATTTTTAAAGTCTTTGGTATGACGCAACCTGGGATTGAACCCAGGTCTCCAGGACCATTAGTGAACACGCTACCCACAAGACCAATAAGCCGGTACAGTGAAATAAATGATTATTAAATTGAAATAATTACTTGAAACCATTAAATTTTCTAAAAATTAGTATTAGATAGGAATACTTTAAACTATACAACGGTAAATTATTTGTATAAGATAGAAATGACTTGGTAATTTGGCATCGATTGTGTGCGATGTGAACCAGTAGGTCAATGGAAGAGTTTCGACTCTGTGGTCGCTGGTTCGATCTCCTGTGGGGGAGATTACGATACACACTAGTGATAAGACCTAATAATGTCGAAACAGCAGTCCAGTGGTTCCGTATATCGCACACAGTGCTTGCCGGATTTTCTGGTTATGGTAATTTATAATATAATTTCTCTATCTAAATAAAACAATGTATATCTAGATAGGAATGCTTCATATCATATAACTGTGTGCAAAAAAAACTCTTAAGAAGCAATTACACAAAAAATGTAAACATACAATGAAAGTGATTCTCTAGGCATAAAATAACCCCAGATAGGTTGACATACCGTTAAAATAACTATAGATAGATTTCATGTTAGAATCAATAAGTCAAAATAAAGTAAAGTTGGCGACCGTAGTGGAGGGCGCCCAGAAGGCTCCCTTTTCAATAGCTACTACAGAGAGGGCGCTACTCCTTTCCCTGGATTGCTCCACTTTACACTTGATACGAGTATTAAGCAAGACGGTATCAAGTACTATCTTTGAAGTCTTTGGTATGACGCGACCTGGGATTGAACCCAGGTCTCCCGGGCCATTAGCAAACACTCTACCCACTTGGCCAAATCATGCCCGATCTCAAATTTAGGCCAAAAATCTACATTTTCAAAATTTGAACAATAGACGAATATATACAATAGACCTTGTTGTAGATTATTTTAGTTCAAACCAATTTTTATCCGGCATAAAAGAATACTCTAGTTTGGTGATATCAACTAGTTGTAATAGTCTTCTTCGTGGGAGGAAAATAAAGTCATCAGAAGACGTAAAAAAAAAGGATTCGGTAATAAATAACCTACAACGGTTGATATGCCATAAAGATCAACCACCCAACCTGAAAGAAGGTACTAGATGATATATACAGCACTGTTCATTCTATTTTATCAACACTCAACAGTGAATGGAATGAATTAGATGGGAATCTAAAAGATACTACCACTCCAAGTGAGAGTGGACCTGGGAGTAATAGCAACGAAAAGGTACTCAACACTCCCTAGAGCTTCAAAACTTGAGTCTCACAACTAGACACAATTTAGAGTCATATCTAAGACATGCCTTATTGGTCTGGGAAAGGTCTTAACCCACTGCAGGGAGCACAGGCAGTGTATTCTAGGGAAAATAACGTTATCTGGTGACGTAAAACATTTTTTTAAAAAAAAGAAAAAAAAAACGAACAAAAAAAACAAATGTGTCGCTTTATTTTACTGTGCATTTTGTTATCTAATTTATATTTTTTACTGAGTCATTGGGTATTTCATATTCGGCTTTTTTGTCTGAGGTCAAACAACTCATGTTGAAAAAGATAAAAAAAAAAAAAGAAAGTTTTCTCAGCTGGCTGAAGCTCGTAAGGCAAGAGTGACCTCTGTTTCACTTCAATTAATTTAGGTCGAATAATTCACTGAACAAAGGAACACACAAGATATTTTTCTAGGCCTTCCATACAATTCAAATTTGAATTTGGTTAACAATTTAATGATACAAAAACCTGTTTAGTGACTCATAGCCAGAGAAAAGAAACAATTTTTGAACCATATTATCGCAGCTCCTTGAAGCTTTTTTCTGGTTGAAAATTAAAACACAAGTTACCACTGATGTTTGACTGAATACTAGATTTATTCTACTTCAATTAAAGACACCGCGAAATACTGAAATAAAAAGGGTTTAAACAATAATTAATAGTTGATATTCTTACAATAAGGAGTCTTATGAAATACAAAAATTTCACGGGAAAGTTAGGAAAATAAATCTACCTGTAACCAGAATCAAAAAACGACTAAGGTCCAATTTTTAACAAACAAAATTCCCTCTAAATCTTACATCTGGTCCTAGCCTGGGCGGAAGTCACTTTGCATTCTGGGATTTCTAACAGATATGGGTCCTTATATAATTGTTTCCCTTACACTGTCCACGTTTATCTATCAGGAAGGGGTAAAGGATACATGTCTAAACTATGGCGCACTTAGGGCGACAACAGCAACAACAACACACACACACACACACACATATATATATATATATATGTGTGTGTGTGTGTGTGTGTGTGTGTGTGTGTGTGTGTGCGCATGCGCGTGGTTAGTGTTGACAATCGAGATTAATTTTTTGGTTGGCAGCTCACATTGAAAACCAACTGATCAATGTCGACCTTGAAATTGTGTGAAATGACTGATTTCATGTTTGCATCACAAAAATGCATGTTCACTTGATTGATTGATTTTAATGGCATATCAACTCGTCCTGGGTTATTTTATGCCGAGAGGTTAGGGAATCACATTCATATTTACTATTTTTGTATGTGTAAGAAATACGATTGTTTGATTTTTTTTTTTTAAAAAGGTGGCGTCATCAGTTATGTCATTTTGCTGGGTCATTTGGGGGGGGGTCTTTCAACATAATACCCACCTCGCTTGCTAGACCTCACTCGGGGTGATCAATACCGGTTCGCAACTCAAAAATTAAGACACTGCGTACCAATTTTGATTTTTAAAGGTTTGCCAACATAGACCTTCGTTTCCACGCATTTGATTGACCATTGCTTTAGCCAACCAGCTTGCCAGGAAGTTAATTTAACCAGGTCTACGTGGCGGTGACACTTTTTCTTCCTTCCTCCCCCCACCGATAATTCTTTGGACACATCTATTTGACCAATAGATGAGACTCTAATAAGTACTACTAATCCGGGTCAGAGTGGGCCTGGGAGTAATGGCATTAAAGGGGTATTCCACATTTCCTAAATATCCAGAACTGGTGCTTCCACACCAGATGCAGTTTAGTGTCATACTCAGGATACCCTCTTTGTTTGATGGTGGGAGGGGGGTCTTACCTCTTTTCAGGAGATACAGTCTTCATATAGTAAGCCGTTTCGATAGGGTTAACAAAAAATGAATAAAAGATGGTGAAAACTATTTCTCCAGAAAAAAACGCTTTACATGGTGCAATGGTTCATGAGCTAGGCTCGTAGACCATTACTTGTAAGTTTGTTTCTCAATGACTGCTTTGATTGATTCTATTTACCCAACCCCTCCGCTCGGGCAGGATATGACACAAGGTCAATTTTTAAGCGGAGTTTAACAGGTTTGAATTCAGAGTTTTCCTTCTCCTATACTAGTTGCCTCACCAAGGCTGAAGAACCCAGTCTGTCCAACTATTTACCCATAGCTGGAGGGAGAATAATTGGATTCATACCTTTCCCAAAGGTATTAGTGCTATGTGAAATGCAATCAGCCTCGTCTAGGATTTGAACCGTGTCCATTTCCTACGACGATAACCATTACACCACGGGCACCTCCAAACTGTTTTGATTGATAGTATTAAGGTAGTTGGTGCGCTGACATGTTGTGCATAGTACAGATGAATACCCGATGGAGTCTAATTCGGGTACTTACGCTTTATTAATTCAAACTGGGCAATAACGTCGAGAGAACAACCAAAAACATTTGTTGTGCAAAAGGCGAAGGTGCAGTTGATCGCAGTGCAGTAACTGGATAGTTACAAGAACCTTGAAGATCAGGCAAGGTCAAGGAGAGCTATGAATGTGGATTGCAAGGCTGTACTCCAAGCCATAGAGGTAAATTCAGTGAGTAACACTTGAAATGGTGTAATGGTTATCGTCGTAGGAAATGGACACGGCGACACGAGTTCAAATCCTGGACGAGACTGATTGCATTTCACATAGCACTAATATCCTCGGGAAAGGTATGAATCCAATTATTCTCCCTCCAGCTATGGTTGAATAGTAGGACAGACTAGGTTCTTCAGCTTTGGTGAGGCAACTAGTCTAGGAGAAGGAAAACTCTGAATTCAAACCTGTTAAACTCCGCTTAAAAAATTGACCTTGTGTCATATCCTGCCCGAGCAGGGGGGGGTCAGTAAATTGGGTAACACTTGAAAAGACTCAAGCAAGTTCAACATTTCACAGTCTTATTTTGTTCTTCCACTCAACACCTTCAGTAAAAGAATCAATATAATTCTACCTCATATTACCAAAATATTCCAATACTTTTGAGTTACCCAGGTAATCATCATCATCATGTCGTGCCGCCAGCTCGGATATCCCTGACCCTCTCTCGCCACTCCTCCCTCCCGTTCATCGCTTCTGGCAGGTCCTCAGCGCTACATCCCGTATCCTCACAGAGCTGCTGTATGTCGGTTCGAGCTGGTCGCCCTGCTTTTGCTCGGCCATGTGAGGGTGTCCACAGGAGAACATCACTTATGAGCTCGTCCCTGCTTCTCCAGCAGTGTCCTGCATGTCTGGTTCGTCTAACTTTGATAGTTTTCAAAATGGGAGGTAGGTGGCCGTTCAGCTGCTGCCTTGTGGAGTGTTGCCGCCAGGACTTGTTCAAAATTGCTCAAAATTGCTCGTAGCATTCTTGTGTTGCCGTCAAGCTTTATATATTTTTAAATAGAAAGGTCCACGAAGAGATTTGTATTTTTTAAATTTATTTATTTTGTTCTTATATACGTGTTATATATATGTATGTTTCCTAAATAAACAAGTTTGACCAACCAAGGGTCATTTGTACTGGAAATTAGAGTTCAAGTCTCATTGAGTACCTCATTAAAAAGACCTTGTGCCACATATGTTCTCTGACGAAAGCAACAAGCTGGAAACATATATATAATACGTATGAAAGAACAAAATAAATAAATTCGAAAAATACAAATCTCTTCGTGGACATTCCTATTCTTAAATATATCTTTATTCTTTCTTTGGACCTACAACAACCATCTATATATATATATCTAAATTATCCAGTCAGTGTCCAAGGACAGTAGGTGTGGATTATTCTTTATATATATATATATATATATATATATATATATATATATATTCCTCTTCGATGAATCCGACAGTGTGAAAAAAAACTGATGATACTATTTGTAAATAAAAAAGATATTATACAAACTGATATTTGGGGGAAAAATCCCATAAAAAAAGGAAAAGACTAAAAACATTCGTTCTGCTTGCAAATAATCCATCATTATCGCAATGCCTAGTCAAAAGAAAAAAAAAACGACAGAATACCTTAAGCTAAACGAAAGAGGACTCAATACACTTAGTAGGGCGAGATACAAATACCTACAGAGTCAGAAGTAATCTACCTAGGTTTCACCTCATCGGATCATCAGGATAAACTCTGAGTCAGAGTTGTGTATATAAGTATCTTGTAATTAATTTGCTTGAAGCATTGCATAAATTATCTTATTCCATTGTATTGTATGAAATTAGAAAGCTATTGCAATACGAAATAACAATTATTTGAGTCTAATTAATTAAAAGTAAAACCTTCATCGTCAGAGACTTGTTTTTAAATGAACACGATGTTGAACGCTTAAATTTTTTTAACGTTATAAACATGGTGTCACGTGGGGTGTTAGAACGCCATGTTTGGTGTTGTAACCATGGTGCAATGAGGGGTGTTTAAACGCCATGCAGAATAGACGTGACTTCAGTTATCCTAAAAAAAGTAAAATAAAGTTGACGACCTTAGTCGAGGGCGACCAGTAAGGCTCCCTTTTCTATAGCTACTACCTCGAGGTGTAGAGGAGGGCGCTACTCCATTCTCTGGATTACAACACTTTACCCTTGATCCTTACCTTATACTGCTGAGTGTTAAGCAAGGAGGTATCAAGTACCATTTTTAAAGTCTTTGGTATGACGTGACCTGGGATTGAACCCAGGTCTCCCGGACCACTGGCGAACACAATTTAATTTTTTTTAAACTTAGATATGTATTTAAAATGTGCATGTTAATGATATATTGTAATTAATGATAGGGATGAAGGAAGAGACCACCACACGTGATCATAAAAATATAACTCTTTATTCTTCTTGGGGTCAAATCTTCTGTGGTGTGAGAAAGAGACAGGCGGACGGAAGGAGACGAAGACAGACTGCCATATTGATCCATTACTTCTTCTCTTGACCTACCACACTGTGTTATCATCAAAATCCCACTTAGCACTTTTGCTGCTTCTTGGCTAGAGGAGGTACTGAACCGGAGGCCCTGTTGGCCGTTGCCCCGGCGGGTGCTCTCAGTGACTGCAAACTGGGTCTGACACTGACTCCAGCTGCCAAATAACATGGGCATCTACAGATATCATTTCATTACGCCCACGACTTCGAATAAACCACGTGACTGCTTCTGCTTATTTACACAAATCTTATTTACACATGTGCATGTCTGATTGACAGCTCGGTAATTCTCTAAACTAACTGATACTCACATCCCAAAACTCATTAACTAGTAAACGTACCAAATAAACAATCCCATCATTTGGTTTCTTTGTTTAATGACATATCAACCTTTGTGGGCTATTTAATGCCAAAGCTATTCTCCTAGTAGAACAGTAGTGGTAATATTTAACCCATAGCTGGGAGGATAAGGGGGTTCACACCTTTCCCAAGGGTATTTGACCAAAAGTGAACGTAATAGCGTGACTGGAGTTCAAACTTGCTTACTACGATTCCGCAGTCCATTGCTTTAACCATTACACCACGAGGACATCATTTATGACAAATACCCTGTTCATATTATGCTTGCGTTTTGCTACAGTTTGTTCCTAAAATAAATGGCACACGGATAGTTTGCTGTAAGATGGTACACAGCCAATTCAGTACGAGTTGCACTTAGCTTTGCTCGGCCAATTTGTCCTTCATGAAAACCTTAGCCTTCTTAGATCTTTTTATAATCCTATACTCACATCAATTCTCATGACTTCCAAATCTGATTTGTTATGTACCTGAACTGAAGAGGTAATAACGCTTATGTGTAAAAATATAAACTCTCTTTTTCTTGTGAGGAAACGGCCATATGAGAGAGAGAGAGAGAGAGAGGGGGGGTCAGTCAGAAACTTCTATGATTTACACCAGGTCAAGACAGACATATTCAAAGCCTTGCTTCTTCATGCTTCTTGCACGGGAGACTGAGAAAACTCATTCTCAATCTGGGAGCCGCCTGGCACCCTCTGGCTTAATGCCAAAATGCAATGACATGTCTACTCTGCTGAGTCTGACTGACTGCAGAGGTCAAAACTTTCATATTATATATTTTTCTGATGCCCACACATTCCCTTCTGGTTCTCCACCAATGCAATTCTTCCTTCATAATTCACATGGCATTTCCACTGTCTCTTGCTTACCTTAAGACACAGCTGCACATCCTGTTTTTGCAATCCACACTATCCAGCCTGTTAAAGGTCAGTAGGTGACAGATCTACTGAATAAGGGATGAAATCAAACAGCAAACAACAGGCAACTAAAAAAAAATTGTGATTGTTGGTGACTAAAAAAAATGAAAATTCTGGTTTATCCAGATCTTTTGCATCAGTTAAGAGATTTTTTTTTTTTGTAACAGGTTTTATAAAATTTTGTTTCAGAAGAAAATATAAGAAACTTTGACTGGTTTGATTTTGTTTTATCATCATTAAAAAATCAACAATAAACAAAAAGTAACCAAAAAATCACAAAAAAGAAAAATTGACTAAAAATGAGAAAAATTAATATAATTTTCTTTAAAGTAAAAAAAAAATTCTAAAAGAAAAATTAACTTAAAATAAAAAAAAAAAAACCAACTTTTTTTTAAATTGTCCAAATGTTTTAGATGAACCAGACAGAACTTCTTTTTTTTATCTTAATACAAAATTACATTTTATGGTCGATTATTCATTTTTCATAATAGATTTAATATCAAATTTCTGAAATAAATAATACCAGGTAAGCACAAAAACACTCCTCGATTTCAAGTCTAAGGTTCATTCAAAAAGTTCTAAGCCTCACCAGAAATAAGAACATGATAAACATTTTTGTTATGGCAACATATAACCACTTCTAATAAAATTAGTTTTTTCTAGTTTGATAAGTGGTTACTATAACAAAAATGTTTAGCAATGTCTCGTCTTTCTTGTGGCTTAATACTTTTTGAACAACCCTTTGAGTCATAACATCAAAACTTATAGGAATATGTTTGTAAATTAGGTGACACCACATACAATAACTTAAAATATTTTTTTCTCACCAGCAGAATCTCTTTGCACTCCTCCCTCCTACTGTTAGAGGATAGTGAAATCCAAGATAGCGCTCAACCCACAGCAATGTCTTTTTGTGCTCACCCCGTATTATAATGATAATGATAAATAACAGCATCACAAATAGTTTTTAAAATAAATTAATATAGTCTATATTTTGTTTAATGTATCATGTATATAAGAATGAATATATACACACACATTTATCTTCAGCGTTTAGTAATATTTCACCAGCTCCAGAAAATAACAACCAGTCAGTTAGAGCTGTAGAATACACCGACTACATCTCTGGAGAGGCATAACACCTCCCCACCCAATGAGTGTCCTGGATATAACTCTTAACAACATCTGATGATAAGGCTCCAGTCCAAAAGGTTTAGGGAATATGGAATACCACTTCATTGCCATTACTCCCGGGTATACTCTGACCCAGAGCGGCAGTACCTGTTAGGGTCCCATAAATGGATCAAATAGAATTTGTGTCCAGGGAATGACAGTAAACTGCATCTGATGGCGAGGCTTCAGTCCGGGAAATTTGAGGGATAGTGGAGTACTCCTTCATTGCCACTACTCCAAGACCCACTCAAACCCAGAGTGGTAGGACCTGTTAGGGTTCCATCTATGGGTCAAATAGAACTTTTTGAATGCGTGCAAACAAATGACTAATGCTAAATTTAATTTTTAGTGTTATATAGTAATACTTGGAACCATTTAACTATGCGCAAATAAATAATGTTGAATAGAATTACTACAAAAAAAATTGAATTATTGGCATAACATAGCAGTACTTGAAACCATTTAACTGTGTGCAAACAAATTAGCTCTACTTTTTTTAAAAATGGAATTACCAACAAACTATTCACTTACAAATCATATATGTATATCCATTTAACTGTGCGCAAACAAATGACTGTTGTTAAATTAGATTGTTACTGTTACATAGCAATACTTGAAACCATTTAACTGTGTGCAAACAAATGAGCTCTGGTTGATTTAAAAAATGTTGCCAACAGATCATTTGTTTACAAATCATATATATTTAATATATGTACAAACAGAATTTGGCATTGAATAACCTACAAGGGTTGATATGCCATAAAAACCAACCAACCAGAAAGTAGCCACCAGATGAGATATATAGCACTATTCATTTTATGGACACTCAACAATGGATGAGGCCCAGTCGGCTGGAGTTGCAGAATATACCGACTGCATGTCTGCAGAGGGGTAAGATTCCCCCAACGAGTGTCCTGGATATGACATTAATCAATCTGATGGTAAGGCTCCAGTAATGCGTCTTTGGGGAATGCAGAGTACCCCTTCATTGCCATCGCTTTCAGGTTCAGTCTGGCTTGGAATGGTAGCGCCTAATATCTATGGGTGAAATAGAACTGTTTGATATTTAAACTGTGTATTTTTGCTAAACTGAATTGTTTGAAATAGAACTGTTTGATCATTTAACTGTGTGTAAAGAATGACTGATGTTTGAGTTGTTACTGATGCATAGCAATACGTGAAAACATTAAACTGTGTGCAAACAAATAATTTATAGTAAACATTATTAGATTGAAATAAGTAAAAGTATTTATCTGCGTAAAAATATGAGCTCAGGGTCATTGAAAAATGTTATCTAAGAAATGTGTTTAGAAATCATATATTTAATATATATGTTTAAAGAGGATTTGGCATTGAATAACCTACAATAGTTGATATGCCATAAAACCCAACCAAACATAAAACATAAATATCAACAGATACTACCACTCCAAGTCTGAGTGGGGCTGGGAGTAATGGCAATAAAGAGGTATTCCACACTCTTTTTTGGGTGGGGAGTCTTACTCTACTACAGGTGACACAGACAATGTATTCTAAGCTCCACTGATAGAGCAAAAAAAAAAATAGAGGTACTACCTTAGTTAGTTGAATATAAACGAAAAAAAATAGTCTTGAATTTTTTTTCTTTTTTCTTTTGAATAAATTAAATTTTGCAACTGACAAAAATATCTGCACCAACTCTTCCCTCGGGGAAATGCGTGTAGAAGAACTGTGCACATTTGGAATAGTTGTGTTTGTTCAAATAAGGCAAAAGAGTCTCGTGAAGGTTTGAATAGTAGGCAATATGTGTCGGTTGCTTGTATGCAGCTAATTGACTGTACTCTGCATTCAGCCATCCAATTGGTTCACGGAAAAACTGTTCAGCTTCATCAACATAATCTGCATCATGATTCAAATTTGGTTCACATGTCAAGAATCGCATCTTGATATAACGGTGCAGGTAGCTAGAAAAGAAAACAAACAAATGGAAAAAAGAGAAAATGAGTAAAATTCTAGTAAGAGTTTGCTTCTCACTGAGTGTCCCTCACATCAGAGCTTGAACTACGAGTAAGCCCAGCTTAGTAACTAAAAGCCTCACAGGCTGTAAAGAATAGTTAGCTAGGTTAGCAGACCAATTGCTAGTGTTTGTAATTAATTTGTGTGGATTTAAATGGGGGGCCTGGGGGGGGCATCTACAAAATATATACATTAATTTTAATGAATTTAAGTGGGATGGGGCTACTAATGACATCTACAATACATTAATTCTTTTGGATTTAAATGGGAGGGGGTCTATCTATGACATAAGTAAGTAAAGTTGGCGACTGTAGTTTAGGGTGGCCTGAAGTCTCCCTTTTCAATAGCTACTACACCAAGGTGTAGGGGAGAGTGCTACTCCTTTCCTTGGATTGCTCCACTTTACCCTTGATCCGTACCTTATAATACTGAGTGTTAAGACACATCTATGACATAAATACATTAATTCTTATGGATTTAAATGGGGAGCGCCACCTATAGCATAAATAGAACATTAATTTTTATGGATTCAAATGGAGGTGGGGTTTATCGACAAGGTAAATCCAATAACAAAATAGTCTTTGACTTACTATCATTTCCACCATATAACAAGAGTTATCTACCCTTGGAGGTAATGTCTCCTAAGATAAACACAACGGTTTCAATGATGTCAAATTCAGCTTAAAGAAAATCAAAACACAGGACATAATTCATGAAAAAAAAAAAATCAATAGAAATTCAGAGACCTTTTTGCCATTGTCATTATTCAGTAAACAGGTTCACTATCCATGTAGGTCCTTGCATCTAACACCAACACCAATTCTTCAGAGCAACAGTTCACACCAACGGCAGTTCTCCAGAGCAACAGTTCACACCAACACCAGTTCTCCAGAGCGACAGTTCAAGAGCAACAGTTCAACACCAACAGCAGTTCTTCAGAGCAACAGTTCATACCAATGGCAGTTCTCCAGAGCAACAGTTCAACACCAACAGCAGTACTCCAGAGCAAAAGTTTACATCAACGGCAGTTCTCCAGAGCAACAGTTCAACACTAAAAGCAGTTCTCAAGAGCAACAGTTCAACACCAAAAGCAGTTCTCAAGAGCAACAGTTTAACACCAAAAGCAGTTATCAAGAGCAACAGTTTAACACCAAAAGCAGTTATCAAGAGCAATAGAATCAGAATGTGGCACAAGGTTGGTTTAGAGGCAGGCCCCTTGCAGGAAGCACTCAGCTTGGCCCTATTCCCTTTTAAGTAAAAAGGGAAGCTGCTAGCTGAGAGAAAGGCCCCTGAGAAGATGACCTGTTGGTCCCCACAAAGCACGAAAGCCAGGTGGCAGAATCACCAAATAGTTCATGCCAATTACACCTGTGAAGACATTAGTTTGAATCTTATCTACCTGTGGTCCTCTCGCCCAGGTCAAGCTAAGATAGGCAAATCGCCCAGTAGAACCCCACTGTGATTCAAATATATCAACAAAGCCATCTACGGGATGTTTTTCACAATTGTTGAAGGAAAGCAGAGGTTTTTCAGATGTTCCATGTTGAGTTTATTCTCTTTCTCTTTTCAGATAATCGCTTGGAAATAGTTAACATTTCAATATATCTAACCAAAAAAGTGAAATCGTACCTTGGACGATGGAGAAGAAAATATTTTATGTGAAAACATGTAACAAAAATAAGTTTTTCAAGATTGTTCAAGCAAGATAGAAAAGGAAATTCAATTTCAACACATTTCCAAACAGGAGTTAAATTTTCAAGTTAATCAAAAATTTCAAAGCTCATAGCACTTGTGAAGATCATAGAGCAACAGGTTCCTCGCCATTTAGGCCTCTGATAACAATCCAAACACGGCGACACAAGTTCAAATCCTCGATGAGACTGACTGCATTTCACATAGCACTAACACCCTTGGGAAAGGTATGAATCCAATTATTCTCCCTCCAGCTACGGGTAAATAGTAGGACAGACTGGGTTCTTCAGCCTTGGTGTGGCAACTAGTCTAGGAGAAAGAAAACTCTGAATTCAAACCTGTTAAACTCCACTTAAAAATTGACCTGGTGTCATATTCTACCCGAGCGGAGGGGGTGGTAAATATGGATAACAATCTAAACATCCAAAAATGTCTCCAGTGTTCAAGAGTCGGTTAGTCAAAGTCTGTTCAGGTTTTTGTGACAAACGTCCGGAGGATGTACTCTCGGGTTGTACTTGATATTTTTGGTTCCCATTTGAGACTAAACGGTTGCAGATGCAAAAATGTTATCTTCTTTCCTTTCAATAAAGGTGATTTCCATTACTCTATCATTTGTGGTCCTTGATTTGTGTCCAATCATTTTCTTTCAAAAATTGTGAAACACCCTCTGTGCATCTCAACCTCTTTCTCTCAAAATGGTCAGTTGCAAAAGGGGCATAACTCTTATCTTGGAAACTATTGATTAAAGGAATAACACCTCCTCTCAGTCTTCTGAACCCATAAAAAATAAATTAATCTTAAATTTGATAAATTCCTTATGTAGACAAATTTCTTTTAAATGGAGAGCAATTGAAATTATTTACAATGATTTCTCAAAGATTTTTTCAATGTCAGAAAAAGAAATGGGATATTGAGTGTTTTATTTGTTGAGTGGCATGGCTTTAAAGTTTTAGATTATATTATTAATCCTCATCAAGGGATGCTGACAGCACAAATTTTTGATTCTCTCTTGCCATCCATCTCTATCGGTCATCACTCTTGCTAAGTCCTTTTGACAGCGTCCAGTGTCCACACAGTTTTTGCAGGTTGGCCAACACTGGTGCGTTCAGGAGTAAAAATTCATATAGGAATATGGCTTCTGAGTTTTTCCTTACATCTCCAGCAGTACCCAGCATATTTTGGATGATTTGTGAGATGGGAGGTAAGTGGCTCTACAATTGCTGTTTTGTAGGGTGCTGCTTCAAGGATTTGATCAAAACAGCATGCAACATTTTTGTGTGGTAAACATCTAGCTTTTTCTTCAGGCATTTTATTAAAGCATGTGGTGCAACTATACAGTAGTGCTGACATGGTTACTGCTTGTAAGAATTTCTGTTTATATTCCTAATACACTTTAAATAAAAGACCATGAATTTTCAAAAGGTCAGACTAAGAATAATCAGAAGAAATGGGATTTTGAGTTCTTTACCTGTAATAAGGTGTTGAGTGGCACGGCATTAAAAAGAGGACATTTGCTGGTTTATTTATGTCTTCATCATGTAGATATTTCATAATCGTGACAGCACCTTTTTGATGCATTAGGCTGAAATACAGTGCTACCGGCCCGTTGGTTACAACCAGAAGAATCAGCAGGAAGTAGGCCTTAGATAGACGTGATTTGTGCTTGTCGTCTTCCCTATAGCTTGCCTGTCTACGACCAGATGGTTGGCGCACATTGTCACTTGCCAAAGCCCTTTCACTTTCACCATCAACCAATTCCAGAGGCTGACACAGTGAGTGAAAGAAGACGCCACAGTAGTGCATGGACAAAGGAACAATGGGTAATAAGAAGCGGAACTCTTTATGACTGAGAAAACTGGAAAAGAAAAAGAAAAAATACGATAGAACATATCTAGATTATAATGATCTGGTTTTGTATGTATATTTCTGTAACATGAAAACAACAAAAAAAGAGGGCACATCATAGCAAGTTATGGTTAGAGCAACAGGATTAGCTTAGAATAAAGCAATTTTCTGTCCAGTTTGTAACTTAGTAAGTGTGAGATTTTTGTTTAGACATTATAATTTTCTAAAACTGTGTTAAAAGCTTCAATTTTAGATTATGAGTCTACAAAATGGTCCACAGTTACTTACAGTAGGTGTGTTTCATGTAACAATTATTGTCATAGAAATGGAATCAGTGACCCGAGTCCAGATCCTGGATGAGGCAGTTTGAATTTCTCTTCATGCTAATACCACTAGGAAAGGTATGTTCTTCCCCACTACCCATCTATGGGTAAATGGCATACGTGCCCGGACCTAGATTTAGGTCCGTGAAACAGCTTGACTCATTAGATCCACATTGCACTTAGTGGGTCAATGACTCGCAGGGTTCGAGTCTTGGCTCGTTCCCGACCTTCCCCTCCCCTTTGTCCCCACTTTAATCGGCCTTCGGGCTTTTGACCTTGTGTCAAGTCCTGTCTGGTGGGAGGCAGCGACAAATAACCCATCTATGGGTAAATAGTAGGGCAAAATGGGTTGCACGTTTCATATAAGAAGTGACCATTGAAGCATTTATAAAAGATCTTTTCACAGCTGATAAGGTCCTTGTAAAAAAAATTGACTGAAACAGATTTATATATCACAATAAACACACGTGTGTATATATGTTTTTTTTCCAAGCAGTGGTTGTGTCAATTCTACTATATGGATGAGCCATGTGGACACTAAGTGTATAGAGAAAAAGCTAGGTGGTAATTGCACAAGAACACTACGAGCTATATTGAACAAATCCTGAAAGGAATATCCCACAAAATATCAGTTGCATGGCCACCGACCATCCAAATAAGACAAGTCCGCTCTGATTTGGAGTGGGAATACTTGTTAGGCTCCTATCTATGGGTCAAATAGATCTGTTTAAAAATTATTCATAGTCAACAGAACCATGTCCAAAAAAAACTCTTAAGAAACCTTCAACCTTAGTCAAGGATGACCCAAAGGCTCCCTTTCAATAGCTACTACACCCATTCTCTGGATTGCTCTACTTTACCCTTGATCCTTACCTTATAATGTTCAATGCTAAGCAAGGTGGCATCAAGTACCATTTTTTTGAGTCTGGAATTGAACCCTGGTCTCCTGGACCATTAGCAAACATTCTACTCATTAGGCCAATGGCCTGGTTTTTTAGTTTAAACTTTATAAAACAACTACACAAAACATGTAAACATGAATGTACACTGAACAAGATTCCCTAACTTCTCAAATGAAACAACCCAAGACAGATTGACATGCCATTAAAATCAAACAATCAATCTTCCTTCTTATCTTCTCCTTTTTTCACATAGTTTTTAACCTCTGTTTTTTTTCCTATCCTCACCTTCTCTTTCACTACCCTCTCTTGTTGCGACAGATATGCTTCAGCTCTGAAGTGAATCTGTTCACTGGTTTGTACAACCCCACTGTGTCTTTATTGCACAGAGTGCAAGTGGCGTCAAAAAAGAAAAAGTTGAATTCAAGGTTTGAAGAACTGAACTTGCTCTCAGATAGAGAGTTGTGTGTCACTTTGGACCTTCCTTTGGTTCCAGTAAAGTGGCAAAAACAAAACAGGCTCATATTTTTGGCGAATCAGTATACATGAATATTCTGTTGTAATATTCGGTTGTTGTCAATTATTGTATTGTAAACTTTGATAACTAAAAATTATTGTTATTTCATAACAATTATGTCAATTTTTTTATCTTTATTGTATTCTTATGTGATGGCACACCTCAGCTCTGCCGTGCATCAGCTCACTATATTGTGTGACTTCACATTGTGTTTATGACACAGCCTGAGATGGGGGTTACAAAAGACAAAGAAAAAAAAGATAAGTTAAACTCAAAGGTTCAAAGGGTTGGACTGGTTATAAATGGAGGGATGTGTGTTACTTTGGACCTTCCTTTGGTTCTGTTCCCTCTCCCATTCATCTGGCACAAATTCTTCTTTTCCTGATCCTAACCGATTTCCCAAGCTCTTGGGGTGCCAGCAGACTGAGTGCATCTTCGACTCTTGTCTCTTCCTCTGACAGCTCTAACTCTGACTACACTTGTATTCATGCAGGGGTGAATATTTCCTACTTCCGAATTTTTGCCACTTATAGACTGGACATAAAATTATTGCCAGACTGTATGTCTCAGGGCCACCCTAAAAAGTGTGACAATAAAACTGGAGTCTTTTAAGTTAGGGCTCAGCTTTATCTGACCATCTCCACTTAGGCTGGGAGAAGAGGATGAGAGGTCCACACACAAAATACATACAACCAGAAACACACAAACACTCGTGGAGATATATCCAGGCCTATATATAGATATAGACATGTATACACACATACATATATATATATATATATATATATAGAGAGAGAGAGAGAGAGAGAGAGTTGACCATAGGTGTATATATATATATACCTATGGTCAACTCACAACCATACACATATGTATACACATGCATATACATACATACACGCATACATACATGTAGCCACATGTCTACTGTGATATGCATATACATACACATATATCTAACTCTATATCATTATCATCATCATGTGCCGCCAACACGGACATCCCTGACCCTCTCTCGCCACTTCTCCCTATTATTCATCGCCTCTGGCAGGTCTTCAGGGTGACATCCTGTGTCCTCACATAGCTGCTGTATGTAAGTTCGAGCTGGTCGTCCTGCTTTTGCTTGACCATATGTGGGGGTCCATAGGAGTACATCACTTATGAGCTGGTCCTTGCTTCTCCAGCAGTGTCCTGCATGTTTGGTTCATCTAACTGGTATAGTTTTCATGATGGGAGGCAAGTGGCCGTATAGTTGGTATCTTGTGGGGTGCTGTCGCCAGGACTTGTTCAATATTGCTCTCAACATTCTTGTGTAATTGCCATCTAGTTCCTTCTCCAGCCGTTTAGTTAGCGTCCATGTAGTGCATCCATATAGCAGTATCGATACAATCGCTACCTGGAAGAAACTGCATTTCATTTTATCGGTCAGGTCCGATTTCCATATGATCGAGGGCCTATCAATAGCTGTCCATGTTTTCGTTAGTCGTGTGTCAATGTTTATAGTGTCACGTTTTAGTCCTATCATGTAGTGGCTAATGTGCTAGACTGTGACACCTTAGTATGTGAGTTCAAACTCCAGTCACACGATTACGTTAACTTTTGGGTTAATACTCCTTAGAAAAGGTATGAGCCCCCTTATCCCTCTAGTTATGGTCTAGTTATGGGTTAAATAGTACCACTACCACACAAAAACTACCAAGATGAGGACAAAAAGTCTGCAATAAATAAAAAAAATTAATTCTCACAAATCATTTACATTTAATATATATGTATAAAGAGGATTTGGTATTAGATAACCTACAAGGGTTGATATGCCATAAAACCATGCCAGTCAACCAAACTATATTTGAGACAATCAAGTAAAAAAAAGTCTAATGGAATAAAAGAAATGTCTTACCTGTAGATTAGTATTGTCCATAGAATAAGTACTAAAAGGACTTTGTTCTTTGCCTTTAAAATACCAAGAATGAAAGGCACAAGGTGCATTGCCATGACAACAGGGTAGCCTTGTACAAAATACCAGTACCAAGGATGGGAACCATAAAAGGCACCAAGATCAGACACAACATTAAAATGGAAAAAGTTATAATGTACAAGTACAAGTCGACCGTAACCAACAAAGTCGACAAGAATCGACAGTAAAAGGGCTGTCCCGCTGAAAAACAAAAAAAAAAGAAATATTGCAATGAAGATCTTCAGAAATTTATAACTTTGGGCTTTCATAGTTTTGATAAATAATTAATATTAATTCATTGTAAAATTATAGAGGAAATCACTCCTTCAAAATAATTGCTTTCAATCAGAGGCGGACTGAGTTTTCTAGACAATGCACCAAGGAGTCTAGATAGTAAAAGTTACATTTTTGAAGTGTCCTCAAATTAATGCCGTATAGCTAAAATCTTTTAACAGAAAAAAATCCTAGTTCTATCAATATAATGTTGTATTGTCAGAAAATGAAAGTCTGCAGCATGCTCAGTGGTGACAGCTGAATCATTGAGGCTGTTTGTTGGCTAGGGAGAGAAACACACAAACCTAACTCGGCTTTCAGTGCTGGGACTTTTCATCGTTTAATCCTTTATGGAGGTGCCCGTGGTGTAATGGTTATCGTCGTAGGAAATGGACACGGCGACATGAGTTCAAATCCTGGACGAGACTAATTGCATTTCACATAGCACTAATACCCTTGGGAAATGCATGAATCCAATTATTCTCCCTCCAGCTATGGGTAAATAGTAGGACAAACTGGGTTCTTCAGCCTTGGTGAGGCAACTAGTCTAGGAGAAAGAAAACTCTGAATTCAAACCTGTTAAACTCCGCTGAAAAATTGACCTTGTGTCATATCCTCCCCGAGCGGAGGGGTTGGTAAATATGATCGTTTAATCCTCACACCATTTGGTCTCTGAGGCTGTGGAAACTGGAAGAAATGAACAACGGACACTACATACAGTAAGTATGTTTACAATCCTAGAGACAGACTGCTTCCCATACCTTTGCTTCATTCCTCATTCTGTTTTCACACCCCAGCCACCAAAAGAGGAACAGAGAGTAAATCATAAGATCCCATGATATATATACAAGGGTTCACAGAAAACGCCATGTCTACTTCTGCTTTGGATGGGTGACACCAAATCATGACCTCTGCAAGACCAGTCACGGAGTGCTAGATTGCCGCTAGTATAATAAAAGAGAGATTGCACTCTACTCACCTTGTGCCCCAGTAACCTTTAATGCAACAATAGTCTTCGAGATATGTTCATAATGTTATTTCATATCACTGAGAATAAACAACCAAATAAATATATTTTTTAAACATGGAGCTAAAGAAATTTAAGATTGGACATATCTTTGCGAATGAACACAACTGATGCTCATCACATCATATATTTTTTACCCTTGATTCCGATGGATCTCTAAATGTCAGGAGGACCTTAGTTGAGAAAGTATCTTCTAAATCAAGCGTAGCCAATCTTATTCTGAATGAAGAAAAAAGAAACTTAGCAATACTCACATTGCAAAACAATAATGAAGGAAAAGTCTAATAGAAAATTGTCGTTGGATGTGCCAACCGCACATAAGAATCCAGGTGACAGCAGCAGTTGGTCGAACAATCACAGAGAGGCCAGCCAGCAAAAGAAATTTAAGGGTGGCATTTCTACCCCTGAAAAAAAATATCCATAATTGATTTATCCAAATTCCCACCAAGTCAAATTTTATATGAAATCAGTTTTAAAGTTGGGGTGGGCATGTATGAATCAAGACTCATGTGTCAACATTATAAAAAATGCTGGATCCTTTTGGCATTCACCTTTAGGAGTGCCTCAGGTACTAAACCCTGTTCCTTTTAAACAAAGAGGCAGGTGTTGACTGGGAGAAAGTCCTTTTGAGACCAGGTAATTAACTTTAAATCACCAACCCAGTATGACCATTAAGTGAACCCTGGAATAACTGGAAAGAAAATATTGATATTATTGATAAAATAAAACATGAACATATGTGTTTGAATGTTTCACCATCATCACATAAATAATGGACTATTCTGTTTTGATTATGAGATAAGAAAGAGCAGTAAAAGAATATTCTATATGTCAGGAGAAAAAGAAATCAAATATAAGAAAGAAATAGAAGGAAATAAAGAGGAAGTGATGAAGCTATACATCAGATGTTTATCATCTGCTTTAATGGAAGGAAAAAAAGAAAAAAGTAATATAGATTGATTATTGATTTAAATAGCATGTCAATCCATCTAGGGTTATTTTATGCCAAGAGGTTAGGAAATTGTGTTCACTCTACATTTATATTTAATTTTTTTCTTTATTTTTTTCTTAAGAGCTTTTTTGTATAGCTACATGATATCAAGTATCTAATACAAACAATTTGTACACACCTGTATAGTTTCAAGCATTCCTATCTAATACAAATAACTATAGGTTTTCAAGTAATTATTTAAATTAGATAGTAGTCTTTTGTTTGCAAACTGTTGTATGGTTTTAAGTAAATAAAATAATAAACCTTTGAAAAGAATTATAGCTTCAAGTATTCTTAATACAAATAATTTGGTTACATGACATCAAGTATTCCTATTGACTATGAATTTTTAAACAGATCTATTTGACCCCCAGAGATGGAACCCTAGGAGATACTACCACTCCAGGAGAGAACTTGGGAGTAACGGAAATGAAAGGGTACTCCACATTTGCCAGATTTCCAGAATTGGACATTCAATATCAGATGTCACACCCAGAACACAGCCTAATTTATATGGGGTCTTACCATGTCTACAAGGGAGAGAATTAGCATATTCAAAAAACCCAGCTTACAGTGAGTGGGGAGATAAAGAGAGAAAGAAATAGAAAAAATAGATATATGGAAGATAACCGAGTAAAAAAAACGAAATAAAGAAATGAGAATATTGTCATAAAATAAAATAAAGATCAGGATATTAGTCTATATACAATGTGTGCAATTTTTGCCATAAAACTTTACTAAGTTTTAGAAATCAACCTCCAATACATTTAACCCAAGTGGCAAATTGTCTTTCGGGAAAAAATGAATAGTCGATGGTCAAGAATTAATGCAAGCATTAATGATCAATTGGAGCTAGTTGAATGAGTCACTGTCAAGGCTGACAATAAATGTAACAGATTTATTCTGTTACAACTGCCTGGACAGTAATTCTGGTCTACACTAATGCTTACTAATTGCAAGAGTGAACTAAAAAAGTTCATAAAATGACATCATATCTGCTGTTGATGAATTTTTTGATCAACGGGATTCAATTGCAACACTAATGGAAGAAGTGATTAAACTGCAAGAAGGAACTTTGTTGAAAATAAAATCTCATTTAGTTACATTTCATGAGAGTACCTTAGTTAACCTAAGAACTTTTGAGCCAACCCTCTTACATTCTCTTCATCCATCAATATGACATGCCAGTAATGAGACAGGGGGGGTTCTCATGGCGTAATGGTTAAAGCACTGGATTGTGGAATCATAGTAAGCAACTCCAAACTCCAGTCACATTATTACATTCACTTTGGGACAAATACCCTTGGGAAAGGTATGAACCCCCTCATCTTCCGAGCAATAGATTAAATTATTCCACAACTGTTCTTCTAGAAGAATGGCTTTAGCATTAAATAACCTACAAAGGTTAATATGGCATGAAACCAAACCAGTAATGAGATATTCTCTTCAGGATATTAAACAATGGGAGAGAATACAGAGATGTGGATTAATACCTTTCTCAAGGGCATGCTACATGTCAGAAATAAAAAGAAAAAGAAAGAAGGAGCAGGAGAGAGAGAGGAAGCGATAATGCTATACATCAGATGCTTATTGTCTGGTTCAATGGCATGGAATGAAAAAAAGGAAAAAAAAAAGTGACCCATTATTTCTATTACTCCCATGTCTACTCTGAGCCAGATGGTAGTACCAGTTTTTAACTGAAGACCCCTAACTATTATCAGACAGATCCTCAGATCCATGGACCACATTTTTAAAACTACTGCTCTATTTCACAAGCACATATATCTTAATGTCTTAATGTTAGCAAAATAATCTTGCAAGCCATTGTCAGTGAATTCAGTATGATGTTGGAAGACCCAAAACTTGTAAGGACTCCAAGAACATTACTGACAAGGTGATTCTGCACACTTTTTTAGGTGTGTGACTACAATACTAAATACTCTAAAATTACAGTCTTAAGTATAACATTAAACATTAGATGGTGAGACTCTAGTTCTAAAAAGGTTGATGTGCTATCAAACCAAACCATGTCATTCTAAAACTTTAGAACGTGTACAGTCATCTCTTAGTTGACTTAACTCTCTAGCTCATTCAGACACAGAGTGTTAGTACTTGATATGATCCAATCTATGAGTGACCCATTATTTCTATTACTCCCATGTCTACTCTGAGTCAGATGGTAGTACCAGTTTTTAACTGAAGACCCCTAACTAGATTGTCTTTTAGATAGATACATTGTTGTATCATATATAATTAGAGTTCATAATTGTTAACCTGACTTAGCATAAAATAACCCAGAAAGGGGGGTTGACATGCCTTAAAATCAACCAACCAGCCTAACAACTTTGATTAAATTAAACTTAGTAAATATTTATAAATGAAGGTATTGCAAATTTTACAAGTACACACATCCACTAAAGAACATGAAGGCTGTGTAGCACCAGATTTCCAACAAGGAATCAGCTCTATTTTATTTCTTCACTTTTTTCATGTATATTTCTGCTTCTTAAAACAATTCAATCTGTTTTTGTTTTTTTATAACCTTTTGCTTCTGGTATTCGTCTTTGGTCTTGTCTTCTCCTTTGAAATGAGCCCGGTCGGTTAGGACTATAGAATAAACCGACTGCATCTCTGCAGAGGGATAAGACCCCTCCCCAATGAATGTCCTGGATATGACACTAAACAATCTGATGGTGAGGCTCCAGTAATGTTGGAGCTTTGGGGAATGCTAAGTAACCCTTCATAGCCATCGCTTTCAGGTCCACTCTGGTCTGGTGTGGTAGCACCTTATAGGGTCTTATCTATGGGTCAAATAGAACTGTTTCACATTTAAACTGAGTGCAAGCAAATGACTTATGCTAAATTAAATTGTTAGAAACAGAACTGTTTGATCATTCAACTGGGTGTAAACAAATGAGTGATGTTTAATTGAATTGTTAGTGATACATAGCAATGCTTGGAACCATTTAACTTTGTTGACTTATGCTAATTTGAATTGTTAGAAATAGAACCGTTTGATCATTTAACTGTGTGTAAACAAATGACTAATGTTTGATTGAATTGTTAGTGATTCACAGCAATACTACAAACCATTTTACTTGGTTGCCTTAAGCTAATTTGAATTGTTAGAAATAGAACTGTTTGATCATTTAACTGTGTCTATCTACAAAATACGTTAACAAATCATATATTTAATATATATGTAAAAACAGGATTTGGTATTAGATAATCAGCAATGGTTGATATGCTATAAAAACAAACCAAATCAAATTCTTTGAAACGAAAACTCTTTGAAAATGGTAAAATTCTTACACAGGTTTCGTGGCTGGCCACGGATAATAGTAAAGAGCAATAACAGTCAGTGCCATCTCAGCTCCATTGGTCAGCGTCCTAGTGCAGGTGTAAAAAGTAAACCAAGATAAAAGGTGACACACAAGGGTCCACTGAGCAACACCCTTGTTACTTAAGCGAGATGATAATTTGTATAAATAGAAATCTCCTGTAGCTGCAAGAATTCCTTGTAAAATTCTTGGCAGTTTAATCTGAAAAAATAAACAAAAAGACAATTTAGTCTTTTAGATAAATAAGTTTAGCATCAAATGCATAAAAAAAGTCATAAGTAATCTTACGAGAATTCACTTGATATCTTTGGCTGTTAATTATATAATTCAAATATGGCTAGATTTATCGCTATTACAGGTTCTGTGGTTGATAATGGAACGCTGAAGAATTGGTTTAACATTTTTAGAAATAATGGGAGACGGTAAAAAGAAAGAAAGGAAAAAAGAAAGAAAGGAAAAAAGAAAGAAAGGAAAAAGAAAAGAATGAAGAATGGTAAAAAGAAAGAAAAGAAAAAAGGTTTAAAAAAAGGAAAAAGAAAGGAAAAAAGAAAGAAGGAAAAAAGAAAGGAAAAAGAAAGAATGGAAAAAAGGAAAGAAAGGAAAGAAAGGAAAAAAGAAAGGAATAAAGAAAGGAAAAAAGAAAGAAAGGTAAAAAACAGGTAAAAAGAAAGAAAGGAAAAAAGAAAGAAAAGAAAAAAGAAAAGTAAAAAGAAAGAAAGGAAAAAGAAAGGAAAAAAGAAAGGTAAAAAAGAAAGAAAGGTAAAATGAAAGAAAGGAAAAAAGAAAGAAAGGTAAAAAGAAAGAAAAGAAAAAGAAAGAAAAAAAGAAAGGGAAAAAAGAAAAGTAAAAAGAAAGAAAGGAAAAAAGAAAGGAAAAAAGAAAGGTAAAAAGAAAGAAAGGAAAAAGAAAGGAAAAAAGAAAGGTAAAAAAGAAAGGTAAAAAAGAAAGAAAGGTAAAAAGAAAGAAAGGTAAAAAGAAAGAAAAGAAAAAAGAAAGAAAAGAAAAAGAAAGGAAAAAAGAAAGAAAGGAAAAAAGAAAGAAGGGAAAAAAGAAAAGGAAAAAGAAAGAAAGGAAAAAGAAAGGAAAAAAGAAAGGTAAAAAAGAAAGAAAGGTAAAAAGAAAGAAAAGAAAAAAGAAAGAAAGGGAAAAAGAAAGAAAGGAAAAAAGAAAGAAAGTATAACTTAATTTACAACAAATGTTTTGTGTTTGCTAATTGAACACTAAGGGATTTTGTTTTAACATTACTTTTTGAAAATTCAAAAACTTTTATGAAATAAGCAGTTAAACTGTCATTTAAAATGAGTTCTAATTATCAAATTGACTGGAAAACTTGATCATTTTCAGGATGAACTAAGGACAATCCTCATGGCCTAGTGGTTAACGTGCCAGGCTGTGGCATACTTGAAAGCAAGTTCAAACTCCAGTCACGCAATTACATTCAATTTCAGACTAAAACCCACAGGAAAATAATAAGCGCCCTTATACCCCCCATCCCACCCCCACAGCTATGTCTTAAATAGTACCACTACTATTCTTCTACAAGGATGGCTTTGGCATTGAATAACCCAAAAAAGGTTGATGTGCCATTAAACAAGGAAACCAAATCAAACTAAGATTGAGCTATATGAAGATTTAGTATACAAAATCAAGAAAGTGCTCAAATACTTGTCTGTAGAGCAAGATAAATTGTGATCTCACCTTATGTCACTTTCATGATTAAAAATCTCATGTACTTGGAAAAATATACACTCTTCAGGTGAAATACACTTTTTTGGTTGGGTGTTGGAATATTTTTTAAAGAATTAAAATTAATTTTGTCCATCTTAATGGGGTTAATATTTGAAATTAACAAAACAAAAAAAAAAAAAAAAAAAAAGAGAACACAAAGAAATGGTTGATAATTATTTTAGAGCTTTTAAATGACGTAATGAACTTGTTATAAAAGCATTTTTTTCTTAAATCAGAAAAGTGCTCAAATACTGGCCTGCAGAGCAGGATAAAAACAAAAATAAATAAAATGAATAACTCATTCGAACTGGATATCAGAATATATTACAAAGAGTAATTATACTGCATTTTGTTTATCATCCTAATGAGGTTAATATGAAAGTCTCTAACAAAGTAAAAAATATATATCATCTCATAATATATGCAAATGCACCAACTATTATAGGACAGAGGTTGTCACTTTTATGACTTCTGTCCTAGAATAATTGTTATATTTAATGCATGAAATTTATTTGCAAATGTAGCAACAATTATGGGACAGAGTTTCTATGTTTTGTTACATCTGTCCTATAATAATTGTTACATTTTAAGGTATGAAATTTATATGCAAATGTACCAAGTACTATGGGACAGAGTTTCTATGTTTTGTTACATCTGTCCTATAATGATTGCTAAATTTTAAGGTATGAAATTTATTTGCAAATGTAGCAACTATTATAAAGATATTAATCAAAAACCTATGAAATATTTAAACAAATAAATGAATTATTACCACATTCAAATTTTTAGGAAAGAAATGCCATTTGAAATAAACACAAAAAGCAAATAATGGCACCTGCAATCCTTACCAGCAGAATCCGATAATCAAGTCGGAAAAGATCCAAAAACTTAAATAGGACAATGAAAACAGAAGGGTAGAGATAACCACGAAGTCCATTTTTCCATTCCCATGTCTTGTAGCCATAACTAACAAAATAAAAGAAACATTTAATTCAGTTGCAAAGTGAATTGTATTAACATTTAGATAATCTTGTTCATAAAATGAAATTTCATTTTAGATTAAAAATATTTTCCCCTAGTAACACAGTAATCTAGTAATATATACAATATAAACTTCAATAAATACAACAATTTTTTTAATAAAAATTTGATTTTCTTCTGAACCAA
This sequence comes from Sepioteuthis lessoniana, assembly GCA_963585895.1. NCBI lineage: Eukaryota > Metazoa > Mollusca > Cephalopoda > Myopsida > Loliginidae > Sepioteuthis > Sepioteuthis lessoniana. The sequence goes on from OY757929.1 coordinate 8,667,968, forward strand.
ATATAAAGTTGGCGACCTTAGTCGAGGGTGACCTGAAGGCTCCCTTTTCAATAGCTACTACACGGAGGTGTAGGGGAGAGCGCTACTCCATTCCCTGGATTACCCTTGATCCTTACCTTATAATACTGAGTGTTAAGCAAGGCAACATCAAGTACCATTTTTAAGTCTTTGGTATGACTCGACCTAAGATTGAACCTCCAGTCTCCCAGACCATTGGCAAACACTCTACTCATTAAACCAATGGTCCAGTTATATCAAATAACCAAATATACGAGGATTTTATTATTTGAAGAAGAACATTATATAATTATGCTTTGTTCAAATACCATTTGTTAACATTAACATGATCAAATTTTAATCCCTCGCGCAATTTTCAATCCAATAAGGCTAATCTTATAAATTCAAAATAAATTTAATCAAACATATAAGATAAAACACTTTCTTTTTTCTTTTTACAAAATTCTCTTGTTTTATGAAGTACCAGAAATTAAGCATTCCAAGAATAAAACAATGAAGAAAAAAAAACAACTATCTATAAGAAAAAAAAAATTCAGCTGAATGCAGATAAAATACCAGAATATTGTTTTAATTGAACGAATGTCTGCATCAGTAAAGTTCTGCCATTGGGGGGGGGGTGATTTCAACCAAAATTTCAGGGATTGTTAAACTTATGCCTGGAAAGGTTTTAAAATCTACTCATTGATCTAACAAAGATATTTTTAGGCAGGATCTGTTTCTATGTGTAATTATGCTAAATTGAATTGTTTGAAATAAAACTATTTTGATATTTAACTGTGTGTAAACAAAAAACTATACTTACACTAAACTGAATTGTTTCAAATAGAACTGTTTATATGTATAAAAATAGATTTGGCATTAAATAACCCACAATGGTTGATGAGCCATAAAACCAAACCAAACCAAATTCAAGTAACTATTTCTATTTAATAATTGTAATTTGTTTGCGCATAGTTATATGGTTTTAAGAAACTATAATAATAATCCTTAGTAAACAATTGTAGCTTAAAGTAATTATTCTTATTACAAAAAATTTACAGTTATTTGGCATCAAATATTCCTATCAAAACCAAAAACTGTTTAAACAGATATAGTTGACCCATAGAGGGGACTTAAACAGATCCTACTACTCCGTGTCAGAGTGGAGTAATGGCAATGAAAGGGTACTCCACATTCCCCAGAGCATCACCATCAATTGCAGTTTAGTGTCATATTCAAGACAAAACTTTTTTGTGACAAGATAAATCTTACTCATCAACAGAGGATATAGACAGCATATTCTAAGCACTTAAAACAATGCTACTCTTGTCGTAAGTCCTACTCAAAGACATAACAGCTTATATCATAAATATGTAAATAAAACGATATTTCTAAAAAAAAGAAAAAAACTTACCCAAACACGTAGGAGTGTGCCACTTCAAGTGATTGCCAATATTCATCGGGGACATACTGCGTTTGGATCATGAATGCATTCAAAAAACGGAATGCTACTAACCCCATGAACAATGCTTTTTCACTATGGAACAAAAGGCGCAATTTGGACATCTTCCCAAGAATGTGTTGATCAAACAAATAACATTCTGCATTTTCATCATGGACCATTTTGCTGCCTTGGCTAGATCTTGTATTTGATCGATTCAAACGTTGGGTAGTTGTGAAAGATGAGCCATGATTTTTACTTCCCATAACTGATCTGAAAAACAAAAACAAAAAAAAAAAACATTTTTTGTATTTCTAAAAATTCTTCCTCAATTGTTTAAGCACATTTTTATTGATTTAAAAATGTAAAAATTAACTCCCAAAATTTCTAGTTACCATATAGGTTTTGGGCTATACTCCCCATATAAGACTATCCCCTCCAAAGCAGCCACTCGACTTATACAAGATTACGTATGAACTGAACATATGATGGTCTTAAAATTCTATATTTCTAAAGTCTGATTTTAGAATCTTAACTAAAATCAATATGACTTTAAAATCAAAAAATAATAAAGCCCACACTACTTCTATTCTTGCCTACCATTAATTAATATACCACTCACATATATTCTTGGTATATATATACATATATATATATATATATACACACAATCGTCTGAGATATATATATACATATATATATATCAGATGATTGTGTCGTTGACACTTCTCAACACATATCATACCGGTTGCAATCATACACACACAGTACATTACATGTTCTGATCAGCTTATGCATCGAGCTTCACAGTGTCATATGACACTCCTCAACAGATATTATACTGTCAAATGGTCAGCCTCTAAGTCATGTTTACATTCTGTTTGACCGCAGTGGATGGAGGTGGGGCACCCCTGCTCAGTACAACAAACCTTTATCCTTGGTCTGCAAACATCTGTCAATCTCCCACTTGCTTCCCTCAATATCTGGAGCTTGTGCTTTTGGAGAAAGAACCCGAAATCTTCTCAAAGTACTTAAAAGAATGATACTCTTACGTGCTTAGAACATTGATTGATAAAATCAGAGAAAATGGCTTCGAGCTGACAAAGAAAAGAAGCAGAAGGTACCCCACAAAAACAATTACCGACGCCGACTACACCAATGACATAGTGATACTGGCAAATATGCCCAACCAAGCTGAAACACTACTGCATAGTTTGGAACTGGTAGACAAATTCACCTACCTAGGAAAAAGACATCAACACGCAGCTAACAAAGGCATGGACAGCTATCGATAAGCTATTGATCATATGGAAATCAAACCTGACCGATAAAATGAAATGCAGTTTCTTCCAAGCAGCAGTCATGTCGATACTGCTGTATGGATGCACCACTTGGATGCTAACAAAATGGCTGGAGAAGAAGCTAGATGGCAATTACACAAGAACATTGAAAGCAATATTGAATAAGTCCTGGCGGCAACACCCCACAAAGCACCAACTATACGGCCACCTGCCTCCCATCATGAAAACTATCCAAGTTAGACAAACCAGACACACAGGACACTGCTAGAGAAGCAGAGACGAGCTCATAAGTGATGTACTCCTGTGAACCTCCACATATGGCTGAGCAAAAGCAGGACGACCAGCTTGAACATACATACAGCAGCTATATGAGGATACGGGACGTAGCCCTGAAACCTGCGTGAGGCGATGAACCATAGGGAAAAGTGGCGAGAGAGGGTCAGGGATATCCGTGCTAGTGGCACGACATGATGATGACTGACCTCTTATTGTACTAGTGCTGAAGACCAGTTAAAAAACTAATCCTTTCAAATTATCATTTAATAAAATCTGCCGACTTTCTATTTTTTTGATATTCCATACACACACACACATCCATGTACATACATACATATACGCTACCTATACTCACACACCCCTACAGATTGCTCACTCCCACATGGACATATATATATATATATATATATATATATATATATATATATATATATATATATATATATATGTTTATATGCAGACATATTTGTATAGACATGCTTACACTTACACACATGCACCTTATTGCACCAAACTATATGCATTAAGGAGTAGAAGTAGTATATGTAGTCTTATTTCTTTAGTGGCTTAAGTATACTTGAAGTAATGTCTGCCTACTATTAAAAAATAATACACCTTAAAGTTCTAGACATTTTATACATTTCGGTATAATTTTTTTTTTAAAACAAAATATTTAAAATGCATGTTAAGAAAAAGAGAAAGATTTTTTGCACTATTTTTACACATGGTCATGCATAAATATTTTTTAATGTGTTGATTGAACCGAGCAATAACCTACATGACACAAAATTGTTAAGGTTGGCCAGGATACTGAGAAGAATCCTGAAGAGACTTGCTGTCACTCAGTCTCTAGTGAAAGACCACCAGTATTATAAGGAGCAAAATAAGAGAGAAAATTCTTCATTTAAAAGATTTCAAAGAAATAACTTAGTTATAAACTTTGTTTAACAGTAGCAACATACAAGGATAATTCAATAATAACATCTCACATGATATCAGTTTTTTTTAAAACACCCTGTATACAGACAGACAGTTTGTTTTTGTTGTCCACATTTTAAAAATAGCAACAGAACAACGATCGAATTTTATCTAAACTCTGTGGACAGGATACAGATTAGAAACGAATGAACAAGTGGCTCAAGTGCCATCCAAGGATTTTGAGGCTAAAAATGGACAACATGACCAGACCTGTTTCACACTGTCTCTGATGGAGTCACTGCAGTTAGCACAAACGAGATTAGTGAGAAATGGTCTCTCAAGAGAAAGCAAATATAATATGTTTTTACCCAACCTCTCAGCCACAGGTAGGATGTAAGACAAAGTCAATTTTTAAGTAGAGTAAAGCTAGTTTTGAATTCAGAGTTTTCCTTCTCCTAGATTGGTTGCCTAAGTAAGACTAAAGAACCCAGTCTCCTATACTATTTACCCATAGGTGGAGGAGGCAGGAAAAAAGAGATAGATTCATGCATTTCTCAAAGACATTACTGTTAAGTGTCACACAACGGCATCAAGGATTTGAATTCGGAAAAGAGTGTACTGTTATATAACAATGGGTCATTTTCATTATTAAAGATTCTTTAATTTGTCATAACTTTTGAGAGAAAAAAAGGATACAATAAATAAACAGGGAAACAAAAACTATCCTTATTCTTTCAAATCTTGCCAGCACAGTCGTAAGACCTCCTCAATGAGTGTCCTGCATATAACATTAAGCAATCTGATGATGAAGCTCCTGTAATGCTGGAGCTTAGGGGAATGCAGAGTACCTCTTCATAGCCATTGCTCCCAGGTCCACTCTAGCCTGGAGTGGTAGTACCTGACAGGGTCATATCTATGGGTCAATTAAAACTGTTTCACATTTAAACTGAGTGAAAACAAATGAATTATGCTTAATTGAATTGTTTGAAATAGAACTGTTTGATCATTCAACTGTGTCTATCTACAGAATGTGTTTACAAATCATATATTAAATATTTATGTAAAAACAGGATTTGGCATTAAATAAGCAACAACAGTTGATATGCCATCAAACCAAATCAAATCCTGCTTTAATTAATGTTTGGCTTTTTTTAACAGATTTTCAAAACCAACCTATCAGTGAAGCATAAAATACATTGACTGTATTCCTTGCAGACAGGAGGTGCCCGTGGTGTAATTAGTATTGTCGTAGGAAATGGATACGGCGATACGAGTTCAAATCCTGGACCAGACTGATTGCATTTCACATAGCACTAATACCCTTGGGAAAGGTATGAATCCAATTATTCTCCCTCCAGCTATGGGTAAATAGTAGGGCAGACTAGGTTCTTCAGTCTTGCTTAGGCAACTAGTCTAGGAGAAGGAAAACTCTGAATTCAAACCTGTTAAACTCCGCTTAAAAAAATTGACCTTGTGTCATATCCTGCCCGAGCGGAGGGGTTGGTAAATATGGTATTCCTTGCAGACAGGTAAGACAACTATCCCCAAAAATGCTTGTCTTGGGTTTTAAAGTAAAATGTATCAAATCCAGAGATCCTGGGAGAGTGGTGTACCTCTTCCTTGCCATTACTCCCAAGACCACACTCCCCGAGTAATAGTACCTGTTAGGATACCATCTATTTGTCAAATATATCCGTTTCAAAAATTATTTGTATACAATAGGACAGTATGTAAAAAAAAACTTTTAAAAAACAACTACACAAAAAATACAGCAGGACACATAGCATATAGGCGCTGGTTCCCTAAGATTCTAAGGAGACAATCATCTGGAGGTTGCAGGTTCAATCCTGACTACAGGCAAGTAACAATACACGAATTCTTAACACTTGTACCCGGGTATAGTTAACGGAATCAGAACAGGCGACCCTCGTGGATTCAATAAAGGGTGTAGTTCGAAGTTCCGTGTAGGTTGCCGAGTTCGACAAACACCTGAAGAAGGTCGGAGGACATATCGGCCGAAACGTTGGGGAAATAACAATAAAGATGAAGACAATAGTCCGAAAATCCTTAATGATAAAAAATGTAAATATTAACACACAATATACGTGATTCTCCAACTATTGACATAAAATAATCCTAGAACTGTTTATATGCCGTTAAATTCATTCAATCATTTTTTTTAAATCATAAAAAATAAAATAAAGTCAGTCGAATGGTCTATAAATTTGAGAAGAGTCATTTTAGACAATTGAATGTCTTGATGTTTGACTTTTTTCCCTCGCTGATTACACATTTAACGAAGGCTGAAGAATGAATCGGTATTATACAATTCATTATATTAAAATCAAACAAAGAAGAGTTTCAATTGCCCGAATAAATTCTGGAGCAGTCAAATTTCTGAAAATTTCGTTGAGAGAGTTTGTTTTTAAAAGGAACATAAATATAACGTTAATATCTACCCCTAAAAAGTGTCTGTCGTTTTTAAACTTCTTATTTTCAAAAACATAATTAACTGAATTTTTGTTTGAGGAAGAAAAAATCACAACCACCTCGAAACTCTACCTGATCAAGCAGTCATTGATTTTAAAATAATGAAATGTAATTGATAATAATAGCAAAACTCACTTAACCAAAAAAAGAAAGATGAAGATATATTTTATCGACTCAAATCAAATGTTATGAGTAAGCCTATATTTTCTAATAACAAAGACTAAAATTTAAGACTATAACACGGAACACACTTTCATATTTTCATCAATAAAATAAATCCGTAGATAATTATCACTCAGGTAAACAACTTACCTTTCCTGTTCCGTTCAATAGCACGCCTTAGAGATTATGACGCTTTCTCTAGAACTTATTTAATTTTAGAACACAGGAGAGCTTCATACGGTGTAAGGCCAAATATTTACCTTACAAATAATATTCCTGAATAAGACAATCAAACATTGGCGCTTTTTGCACATATTACTCAATTGTTTGTAACGGTGTGGAAATAATAAGTTTTCTTAGCAGACGCTTGAATTATTACAAACAACGAGAAAAAAAGGGTATCATTCAAAACCTTAATCCTCTAAATGTTTGTCTGCCCTGTCGGTTGGGGCTTAGAATTCGCTGACTGTATCCCATGCACAAAGTCAAGACCTCCCCACCAAAAAATGACACGAAACTGATGGTGAGGCTCCTGTTTTGGGGAGTATGGAATATCTCTTTATTGCCATTACTCCCAAGTCCACTCCGACTCAGAGTGGTAGTACCCATTAAAATCCCATCTAAGGTTCAAATAGATTTGTTTTAAAAGTTGTTCGTATTCGAAAGGAATGGTTGGTACTTGTGGGGATTTAGGAATTAACAATAAAACTCCCAACCGGATATTGAATCGTCGGCTGCCAGATACAAAATGTATAAACGCGTCGCCACGCATAAGGCTCCACGCATCCATCCGGTTAAAATCAGAAAAAAGAAAAATAATAAAATGTAAAGTAGCTGTTATATTCTGAGTTGTGGGCGAGAAATGCGTATGGTTGCAAAACAAAGAACGTATAGATACTCACAATAACACAGTAATGATGTTATAGAAAATTTTTTATAAATAGATTAAGTACAGAGAGTAGAATGGAGAAATATGTTCACAGTTAAGGAATGAATTCAGTGGTAGTAGTTACAAAGTTCACATACTGTCCTTGTCTCGTGGTGAAGGGATGGTTTTCTCGGAATTAGGACAGCGTTGGTAGCGGCGGCGATCGTTTGATGTATCGGATGACAGGCGCCGGACGGTGGCGAAGAATCTTTAACACGGGTCGTGTGAAAGAACAAGCCTGTCTGATGATTATTTGGTCCGTCTATTTATATATTTTTGTAGGCTCACAAACGGCAATTTTTGTGCCCCGCGGAAAGCGTTCCGATTGGATATTTATTAATGTATTTTTTTTTTTTTTTTTTTTGTTAATTTATCGCAAACGGAAGTTCTGCGTGGAGCCCATGCGTGAGCGACTAACTTTTCATTTTGAGTTGAGAACTCGAAGTGTTAACTTCCGTTTTTTTTTTTCTTTTCTTCTTTTCTTTCTTTTTGTTTTTTCAAATCAAGGCAAGATCTCGTCTTGTAACATAGCCAATGGGAAGCGGTCGCGCCAAAATTAGAAGGATTTTGGAGTGGCGAATTTGGAGCCGGTGAAGAGAGATAAATACTCAGGTTTTCTGTGAACCGACCTCTCTCTTTTCGGGTAGTGACGTCGAACCGACAACACCGATTTTACTGTCGGGTGTTTTGGACACCACGCTATGTTTTGGGACGTAGCGTTGGTTAGTCCATTCACCAAGTAAATAAAGGAAAGTATGAAAGAAGTGTTTTCGTCTTTTATCTGTTTCTATCTTTTTTTTTTTTTTTTTTTTGTATATTTCTTATGGACCTTCTTTGGGCAAGGCATTCCGCCGGCCAGTCAACGTGGGGTAAAATAAAATAACCAAAATATGGAGTCAGATATCTTACGGCAACACAGTCTTGCCCTTAGCCACTGACCTCCTAAAAAACCTTCAAACCCCACATTAGTGACCTCGACGCTAAAAACCTTTAAACCCCACATACTATATGATAGTAAATTATTTGTATTTGAAATAATTATGTGAACGGATAAATCGCTATGGTGTAATGGCTAACATGCTGGACTGCAATATCGTAGGAAGTGAGTTCGAACTTCCATCGTGCTATTACATTCAGTTTTGGACAAATAATCTTGCGAAAGGCATGAACCTCTTTATCTCCCAGCTATGGGTTAAATAGCACCACTACTATACTTCTACCAGGATGGCTTCGGCATTAAATGACGCATGAAGGTTGATATACAAACTAAACTGTAACACATTTTTTGGAGAAGGACTTTTTCTCGGAGGGAAGAGCAACAGTCTGCTTTTCTGATTACAGAGTTGCAGATTGTACAGGTCTTTTTTTTTTCTTTTTTTTTTCACCCACCTACAGTGTGGCAGAATGGAACAGGGTTGTTCTTATTGGCATCGGATTGGCTGAAACGTTGTGGGCTTGCTGCTGCTGTTATGGAGGGGGAAGAGTCAAGGGTTCTTTTTTTGGTAGTGGGATGAGGGATAATTTCGGTCTCTTTTCTCGTTAACACACCGTAGGGTGATGACGCACCGGAGATAGATCGTGACAGAAGTTTTTTTTATGGCCTAATAGAGAGACGGAGAGTTTCTGAGAGGTGCAGGCTAGGAGAGTTTTGAGAAGAAGCTCACTTTTACGGTCAAGTAGAGAGACGAGTAAGCCTCTTAGACGTGCTGACTAGAAGTTGCCAATTTGTTTGTTAGCTATCTCTCTGAAAAACTAACCGGAATAGTTCAGGTCAAAAGGACCAGTAGATTCCGAACAGAAAGAAAGAAAGAAAGAAAGAAAGAAAGAAAGAAAGAAAGAAAAGAGAAAAGAAACGAAAGAAAAAAGAAAAAAGAAGAAGCCTCCGACCAAGCTGGGGGTGTCCTCGTGGTGAAATGGTTAAAGCGTTAGACTGCGGAATCGTGGTAAGCGAGTTCGAACTCCAGTCGCGCTATTACGTTCACTTTCGGGCAAATACCCTTATGAAAGGTATGAACCCCCTTATCCTCCCAGCTATGGGTTAAATAGTACCACTACTGTTCTTCTAGGGAAATAGCTTTGGCATTAAATAACCTACAAAAGTCGATACGTTTTAAACAAAGAAACCAAACCAATCCGACCAAGCCCCAAGCTTTCCCCACAGACAACGACGAAAGAAAAAGAAAGAAAGAAAAAGAAAAGAGTAAAGAAACTAAAGAAAAAAGAAGTCTCCGACTAAATTACAATCTTTTCCTACCGACAAGAAGAAAGAAAAAGAAAAGAGAAAAAGAAAGTAAAGAAACGAAAAAAGAAGAGGTTTCCGATTTTGGTTATGGCCCCCAAAATTCCGACAAAGCCAAGCTAAACCAAACCAAACCAAACCACACCATTCCTTGAAGCTATAATTGTTTACTAAGGATTACAGTTAGTTACTTTAAACCATATAACTGTATGCAAATAAATTACCATTATTAGAGAAAAATAATTACTTGAAACCACATTATTACAAGAATTAGATAGGAAACCATACAACGTTAGGTTTATAAGTCCCAAAAATTCACTCTGCCTTGTCTGGCAAGGGTACATAGCGCAGTGGATAAGGCGTTTGGTCGGAAAGTGCTTCTGAGTGAAATCATCAGGAGGTTAAAACAAACAAGGAATAATTACTTGAACTTAACACTTGTAACCGGTTATGATTAAAGAATTGGAACAGACTACTCCTGTGGTTCAGATGAAGGGTTTATAGAATACACATTTTTTCTAGTCTTAAAATAAGCAATAAAAACATACTTAAGAACATTCTAGAAATTTTGGATCAAAACTGCATTAGCATTTAAGTTGCATTTTTATATTTTTCAACCAATCAGCTAAAAACATAGAATAGAACATTCTAAAAAAATAGGATCGGAAGTGAACTAACAGTAAATATTTAGGCTCGAAAATAAAATAGTAAAATACAAATCTGATTGGTCAATAAATGTCTACGCGCCAAAATTTTAGGACGATTCTTTGATCCACCTGTAGGATATAAATAGCACAGAGTTAGGGAGCCATTAACTCAGACTTACACACAAGCTTACTCACAAACGAAGACACAGATGAAGACAAGCCACTAAGCCCGTAAAGCAGTAGCCGATACTGTGTCCGGCAAATTCCTTTCCTTCATCAACTAAAGTTCATGACATAGCTTCAGATGGCCGCGAATCACATTCAAAAGAAAAACCTGACAAACTTTCTTTCATCAACGCGACACGCTGTCGCCACAATCATAAAACCCGCTATAAACTTAATGTAAGTAAGAACGACTTATTTACGGACTCCGTTAACATACACACATCTTTAAACAAACTTATTTTCTTCTTGCCAAACTTTATTTTCCAAAAGGCCATTTACACATCATATATTTTATTTGTTTTCATATTCTGTTATATGCATATTAAATTGTTTGTTGTTTAATGTTCGTTGTGTTCTATTCCATTTCTTTTACGCCATTGTAAAGTTTTGTGTTGTATTTGTGGTGGAAATAATTTAGAGAGCAATACCCGTAAAGTACGGATGCACATCTACTGAAATAACCAAAATACATACAACCCCCCACAGGTTCAGTTCGAGATTTTGTGTGGACTCTAGAGTTCGACATGAAACACCTGAAGATGGCCGAAGGACTTATCGGCCTAAACGTTATAATTATAACAATAAAGATGAGGTCAATAGTTCGAATATTCAAAGAATAATTATCAAACTTCATCTTAGAAATTTAAACAAAAAATTGACAGAATCTCTCGTTCAGGCTTTCTTTGTAACCCAAAGTTCTTAGAATTTGTGGGAATGAGGTTGGTATAGAACATGGCCTAAAATTCAGATTTTGGGGGGCTGTGAGTTTTCAGTAAAATTCTCGTTGGTATCGAACATCGCCTAAAGTTTTGTGTTCTTTTTGTATACTTATCTGGCCACTGGAACCTCACATGTTGCATGGCCACCCAGTTATGTCTAGTCTTATACTCTTTCTGGGCTAATTTGCTGCATTCGCTTATGTGATAGATCGTTTCGTCTCTATCACCTACATCTGCTGTTTTGTTGCGTCTTATCTATTCTTGCTTTGATATGGTTGGTCCTTATGGTGTTGTTTTTTGCCGCTATTAGAAGAGATTCAGTTTCTCTCTTAAGGTGTCCCTTTCGTAGCCACATTATTATTATTATTATTATCATTATTATTATTATTTACTCATTAGAGTTTTTCACATCAGCGTAAGCCGATGGTCTTTCACTGAAGATTGAGTAACAGCAAGTCTCCTCAAGTCTCCAGGACTCTTCTCAGTATTCTGGCCGTTTTCAAATAATGCTGTTGTTTGGATGGTCTCCACTCAGCCGCCAACTTCCAAATCCTCCAGGCCCTTTAATAAACCTTTAGTTACCGTGCCAAAAGCACCAATCACAATTGGTATAATTGTCACCTTCATATTCCATAGTTTTTTCAATTCTCTAGCAAGCTCGAGGTACTTGTCTCTCTTTTCACATTCTTTCAGTTTTATTCTTTGGTCAGCCGGGACAGCAAAGTCAACAATTTTGCCGATTTTATTTCATTTATTTTATTTTATTTATTTATTTATTTTTTTTTTATTTTTTTATTTTTTTGTTGATTATTATAAGGTCTGGTCTTCTGGCCGAGATTAGGTGATCCGTTTGTATGTCAAAGTCTCATAGGAGTTTATGTGCGTCATTTTCTAGGACAGGTGCTGGGTTGTGCATATACCATTTGTTAGCATGGTCAAATTTAAATTTCTTGCACATTTCCCAGTGGATCACCTTGCCCACCCAGCCGTGTCTAGCCTTGTACTCATTCTGTACCAGTTTGTTGCATTCGCTTATTATGTGATTGATGGTTTCATCTCTGTCACCGAATAGTCTACATTTTCTATTTTGTTGCGTCTTATCTATCCTCGCCTTGATATGATTGGTTCTTATGGCGCTGTTTTGTGCTGCCATAAGGAGAGATTCTATTTCTCTCTTAGTTTCCTTTTCTTAGCCATGTCCAGGTTTTGTCATGTGAGATGTTCCCTATTAGTCGTTTAAACCGCCCATAGAGTTGTTTTCCTTCCCATTTTTGTTTCCTAGTTATTGTCATTCTGTTATCTATCGTGTTGTCAGTATTGTTTCTGATGGCGTAATCAGTCCTCGTTCCTGGTTTTCTATGTAGTCTTCGAGCCGTTGTATCGATGTGTCAACGCTGTCTTCGATGCTGGCAAGTCCTCTTCCTCCCTCTTTTCTTGGTACATATAGTCTGTCAACGTCGTCTCTAGGATGTAATGCCTCGTGCATGGTCATTAGTTTTCTTGTTCTTTGGTCCATTTGTCAAAGTTCATTTCTGGTCCCCTTGAGAAAGGGTCCGGAATATCTAACGCGGGGTACAGCCCAAGTATTGATTCCTTTGATAAGGTTTCTGCTAAAAAGCTTTGTCTCGAGTAGTTTTCAAGTTTTCTTGAGATATTCTTTTTGAATTTTGTTTTTCATTTCCACTTGTTTGATGGTGTCAGTCTCCAAGATTCCTAAGTATTTGTAAGTCTCGTTTTCTGCGAGCGTTATTATTATTATTATTATTAATTTATTTCCACGTTCAGCTCATGATACACTTGTCACTGATTTTAGACTTCATTCCACTGTCACGCTATATAGCGTTTGTTTGTTTAACTTAGCAGCTATTTTTTAATCGACCATAAGAATATCCTATTTAATCAGAGACTATATTGTTTCATCAGTATTCAACTTCTATTTTATTTTATTTATATCTATATTTTAGTTTCAATTGTGTAAAATAGCCGTTTCTTGATAAATACAGGATTCTTCTTCTTCTTCTTCTTCTTCTTCTTCTTCTTCTTCTTCTTCTTCTTCTTCTTCTTCTTCTTCTTCTATATATGAATATGAATAAACTGATTTTATTGACTCGCAGAAGACGAGTAATCGATCAATAATAAAAGAAAATTTATCAATTAATAACAGAGTTATTTCCCTTACATTTTGAATGGCAAACTTCTCCCTCCTTAATTTCACCTTTCTAAATGTTATGCATTTGATTTTTGATGATATTTTAAAATAAATTCCAACACTTTGAAAGTTGATGTCAGTCCTGTTATATCACTTGCACGTTTAATCTTGAGTAAATTCAAATGCATACAAGGTGTGATTAAAAAAAAGGATTGAAACGAACGCTTTAATTTTTTTAAAATTCAAATTGAATTATTCCCACCACAAATACAACGCAAAACTTTACAATCGCGTAAAAGAAATGGAATAGAACACAACGAACATTAAACAACAAACAATTTAATAAGCATATAACAGAATATGAAAACAAATAAAATACATGATGTGTAAATAGCCTTTTGGAAAATAAAGTTTGACAAGAAGAGAATAAATTTGTTGAAAGTTGTGTGTATGTTCATGTTAACGGTGTCCGTAAATAAGTCGTTGTAACTTACATTAAGTTTATAGCGGGTTTTATGACTGTGGCGACAGCGTGTCGCGTTGATGAAAGAAAGTTTGTCGGGTTTTCTTTTGAATATAATTCTCGGCCATTTGAAGAGAGTTCATGAACTTTAGTTGAGGAAGGAAAGGAATTTGTCGGAATGTATCGGCTACTGCTTTACTGGCTTAGTGGCTTGTCTTCATCTGTATCTTCGTTTGTGTATAAGCTTGTGCCTTGTGTGTATGGCTTCCTAACTCTGTGTTATTTATATCCTACAGGTGGATCAAAGAATCGTCCTAAAATTTTGGCGCGTAGACATTTATTGACCAATCAGATTTATATTTTACTATTTTATTTTCGAGCCAAAATATTTTCTGTTAGTTCACTTCCGATCCTAATTTTCTAGAATGTTCTATTCTATGCTTTTAGCTGATTGGTTGAAAAATATAAAAATGTAACTTAAATGCTAATGCGGTTTTGATCCTAAATTTCTAAAATGTTCTTAAGTATGTTTTTATTGCTTATCTTAAAACTAGAAAAAATGTGTATCCTATAAATTAATTAAATGAAGACGTACCTTAGACTTAAAATTTAGAATTTAAATAAAGACGTGTGAACTATGTGCACAGCTGGGTAACTTATATAATACATTGATGATGTCGAGACGATTCAGTTCCAATTTGGGAAAAAAATGTATCCAGTCTTGATTCCTTTGAAACGAAATATTTTGGGCGAAACACAGAATGGTTGAGAAGATCTCCGTGGCGTATTGGTTAGTATACTGGATTGCAGCCTCGAAATAAGTGAGTTAGAACTCTGTTCGCGATACAACGTTCACTTTCCAATTAATATCCCTAAGTTGGTCTTGAACCCCTTTGTTCTCTCTCTGCTGTAGGTTAAATAGTATCGCTGGTATCCTTCTAATAAGGATAGTTTTATTATTAAAAATATATCAAAGCTGATATGTCATTAAGCAAAAAAAAAAAAAAAAAGCTAAAATTGTTCAAGTGTAGTAAAACTTTATAGTCCTTTGTCATTCAGCCTTGTGCGGATATTTCTTGTTTTCTAAGCAAAAGATTAATCTAAACATTAAAATTTAGCAACCTTGTTAGAGAGGATATGGGACCCCAAATTCAAAACCTTTTTTAATAGACTTGCTGTCACTTGTTCTCAAGAGAAGAAAGACTGATTTTTTTTATCAGAGTTAAATGAATGATAGTAAATGTAACAAAATTGGCACCAGTAAGTCCAGAGAAAAACCCTCAGTGCTAGACCAGTTTTCAGAAGAAGGATTTGATTTATGAACCTTTGTCACTTCCTGTTTAGAGTTTAGAGATTTCCCTTTCCTAATAGAAAATTCAGTTGAACTCAGGACTCCGGACAAGTAAGATGGTGAAGGAACTATAAAACAAAGAACGAAGGACCTTTGATGAAAATAACCTTGACGATTAAATATATATCCACAAGATTATAAACTCATTATAGGACTTTGTAAGTAACCATATTTACTAGATGCAAAACCTTTAAAATATTCTTTTAGATATAAAATTTTTTACAAGAAGAGACCAAAAGGAAAACCATTTATCTCTGTCTGTAAAATATCCTCATTGTAGACGTACAATTCATAACCCCTTGCTTCACATAAAACTCATATATGTATATAGACCTACCAATTCTTCTTATTGTTGTTTGTTCTTTTTTTTTATGTGTTTAAATTTGTTGTTTTGCATGTCTGTCAAAAGCCTAATAATTTGTATTATTATTTTTATGTTCTTTTCTACTTTCGTAAATACTTATTTTGTTGTATTAGGACAACTGTTAGCGGCGACTATATCTCTAACCCTGTTTATTATAGAAGTGATTCTAGTTTAGAGAAAAACCGTTCGCTACAAGGATTAGAATAAACTGACTGTATCCCCTCTGGCTTCAATCTCGAGTTTTAAAAAAGGATCTTGGCACAGAACATATTCACTATTATTACATCGATAGGACTTACACTCCTATAATTTTAAATGGGCCGTATGCCACTTGTTCCCGAAACAAAGATGGCAGACGCACATAAACAATCAGTCTCGGGAAACCATTGGCCAGAAGAACCACGTGATCACTGCTTAAAGCTACGTCCTCATTTGAATTTCGTCCCGCGTTTTTTTTTGTTTTTTTTTTGTGCCGATTCCAAGACACGCATTTTCTTTAAATACTTCGTCTTCAAACACTCTTTCTCTTTTTCACATTTTCTCTTGCAGAGCTAACACACTCTCTCCAAAGTGACTTCCAGAGAGAATTGTATCACTCTCTCATTTTCACCAACAGACGTCAAACGCCACAAAATGTATAGGCCATGCAAACATTCCTTTCCTCGGTATACCTTGTCTGTGAGACTTTTTCCAGTCTCGAAAACAGCAATTGCGTCGAATCACAGAAAGAAACGAACATTTAAAAATATGTTGTTAACATACATAGGACATTTTGTCATTTAGTCCTTTTTGTAGTTTTTAGTTGTGTTAGTCACACACACACACACACACACACACACACACAGAATATTTTCACGAACAGTATTAGAACCATAGTAATGTTTTAAATGTTTTTATTGTATGTATTGTTAAGATATAAATTTATTTTGTTTATGCCGCTTGTTTTGAATGTTCCTTTTGTCCGCGTCGTTTCATATCGTTTACACATCTTTCATATCATTACATCTTTACAACATTTGTCTTCATGTGCCATTTTCCAAGTATAAACCAAAATAATATACCACAAAACATATACCAAACTACAACTTAAATTTTTGGGGACCAAACATATCTAACAAATAACATGTCCCCTAACACATCTCTATATAAATTAACTTCTGTAATGTTATTCATCTGATAGTTCCCCAAATGCCCAATTAATTTTTTTCATTACATTATTTCTTATCTAATCAAAATTAATCTTCTTTTTACACAACTGCTGTTTTTGATTTGATTAGGAAATTTGTTACAAAAAATAAGACTATAAGCAAAAAATATCCACTTAGACCTAGTTTTTGAACTCTGTCTTAAGAGTAAATCGTACTGTTATAGTAAAATACATCAAATCTCTTCTGATTCATCCACTTAACCCTTCGCACACCTAACTAGTATAACACATAAAAAAACAGACCCACAGACATCGACACTGTAGAAAAAAATAACAGCAACCGGATGTTGACCCCCACAACAGCCTGTGTCAAACTGAGAAAATCATAGCTTCTGCGCATAGGCTCCGCGCATAGTCTATCCAAAATCCCCAGAAAATTCTCAGTTATAAAAAAAAGTCTATTTTTCAACCAATTATATTTTTTCGACAAGTAGCATTTTCTGGAGCTGGTCTTTGAAATCGGAAACTCATAAATAGGCCAAACAGAGGTCACCCAGTAGTTGAATCGTCGACCATCACGAGAGGGTCATCCGATAACACGGTCCGACCAGATCAAAACAACCACTTGTCGCCGAATAGACAACCCCCCGCCAGTCGGCCAGATATTTCATCCGCTTGTTTATTTTATTTATTCAATAAAGAAAATAAACAAAATCTCCTCGTCTGTCATATTTCTTGCAACCACACACTTGTATATAACAACATTCAAATTGTTGCAATTCATTTTATTTACACAACTGTGTGAGATGAGTCCACGTGGTATTGTGGCTAATGTATTGGACTGTGACCTCATAGTTGTAAGCGAGTTCGAACACCAACCGTACTATTACATTCATATTTGGACTAATGCCCATTGGAAAGGCATGAACCTGGGAAGAATACGAGAAAACCATATAATTTTTTAATCTTCTTACCTTTATTTTTTTTTAATTGCAACTTTATCAGGGGATGTCCTCGTGGTATAAGGGTTAAAGCGATGAACTGCGGAATCGTAGTAAGCGAGTTCAAACTCCAGTTCCGCTGTTACGTTTATTATATTTACCCAACCCCTCCGCTCGGGCAGGATATGACACAAGGAGTTTTAAGCGGAGTTTAACAGGTTTTAATTCAGAGTTTTCCTTCTCCAAGACTAGTTGCCTCACCAAGGCTGAAGAACCTAGTCTATCCTACTATTTACCCATAGCTGGAGGGAGATTATTTGGATTCATACCTTTCCCAAGGGTATTAGTGCTATGTGAAATGCAATCAGTCACGTCCAGGATTTGAACTCATGTCGCCGTGTCCATTTCCTACGACGATAACCGTTACACCACGGGCACCTCCTGTTACGTTTATAGAATACACATTCTTTTAGCCTTAAAATGGGAGTAATGGCACTGAAGGGGCAACTACATACTCCCAAGAGTTCCAGAACCGGAGTCTCACCACTGGTTGCAGTTCAGGTATCTTACCCCACTACAGAAGATGCAATCAGTGTATTCTATGCCCCACCGACTGGTCTATTAAAACGTTAAGTTGTCTCCCTTAGTCGAGGGCCACCAGAAGGCTCCCTTTTCAATAGCTACTACACCGAGGTGTAGGGGAGGGAACTACTTCTTTTCCTGGATTGCTCTACTTTACCCTTGATACGTACCTTATATTGCTGAGCGTTAAGTAAGGAGGTATCAAGTACCATTTTAAATTCTTTGGTATAACTCGACCTGGGATTGAACCCAGGTTTTCCAGACCATTGGCGAACACTCTACCCCCAATAATAATAATATAAATGATTAAATACAAATCTTGGTATCAAAAAATGAAAAATATTTACAACACGGTTGATTTTTATCTTATTATTTTTTATATTACTATTATTAGCAAGTTTGACTTGTCCCGCCCGTAGAATGTCAAAAGTATTACAATGTACAATGGTCTCTGAGATGTGTTGTATCGACTATTCCTTTTCAAGAGGCTTGTTCTTTGAACAAGAATATCTTCTACCAATGCTGGAGCAGAATATACAAAGGTAAAATTAGTTTGGTGATGATAAAATCATTTTTCAGGATGATAATTCAACTTGTCACATAGAAAATGGAATGAAAGCTTATCTTAAGGAAAAAGCCATATAAAATCGATAACATGGCGGAATCTTTAAAAAAAGATCCATGAAAAGACTGCATCCTCCAAATGTGATCTATTAACTACCATTTGGAATAGTTGGAACCACTCCCCATAAAGAACATTGCACTAAATTAGTGAAGTCCATTCCTGAAATAATTAAGGTTGTCATAAAAGTTTGGGGAGGGGTAACTAAATATTGATTCGATTATTTATTTGTCTATATTTTTTTTTGTTCTAATAATTCCATAATTTTTCCCTCAATATTGGGTCATTCCATTTTTTATTCATATTTCTTT
This sequence comes from Sepioteuthis lessoniana, assembly GCA_963585895.1. Classification (NCBI taxonomy): domain Eukaryota; kingdom Metazoa; phylum Mollusca; class Cephalopoda; order Myopsida; family Loliginidae; genus Sepioteuthis; species Sepioteuthis lessoniana. The sequence goes on from OY757929.1 coordinate 8,687,241, forward strand.
CTTTTAATTGGACTATCAATTCTTTTTTATTTACCACGTTTCGGCCGTGTACTCTCCGGCCTTCTTCTAGTGCTATTAAACTTTTTCTTCGGGTTGTTGATGCCCATTCGAGACCTAACGTAAGAGAAGATAGTGAAGAGGTCTATTCTGTTTGCACGCAGTGTCTCATCAACAGAGACAGACATTAACACGCGACTAGCAAATGCATGGACAGCTATCGATAGACTTTCGGTCATATGGAAGTCAGACCTGACCGATAAAATGAAGCACAGTTTCTTCCAAGCAGCGATCGTGTCGATACTGCTATATGGATGCACCATATGGATGCTAACTAAATGGATGGAGAAAAAACTTGATGGCAATTACTCAAGAATTCTGCAAGCAATATCGAACATGTCCTGGAGACAGCACCCCAAAAGCAGCAGCTGTATGGCCACATGCCACCCATCACGAAAACTATCAAAGTTAGACGAACCAGACACGCGGGACACAGCTGGAGAAGTAAGGACGAGCTCATAAGTGATGTACTCCGGTGGACCCCTGCATATGGACGAGCAAAGGCAGGACGTCCAGCTCGAACCTACATACACCAGCTCTGTGCCGATACGGGATGTAGCCTTGAGGATCTGCCGGAAGCAATGGGAGGTGTGGCGAGAGAGGGTCAGGAATATCCGTGCTGATAGCGCGACATGATGATGATGATGATGATGTTTATTACTTACATTTTTTTTTACATTAATGGATCCCAAGTCAGATCCGAATAGAAGGAAACCCAAAAGCTGATTCGGCAGTTACATCGGCTTTACATAAGGCCTGGACAGATTCAAAATTCCATCTACTGACTTGAAACCAATAATTAATAGATTCTTCCATACAAGATAGTATAGAATACACATTTTTTTAGCCTATGGGGATTTAGGAATTAACAATAAAACTCCCAACCGGATGTTGACTCGTCGGCTGCCAGATACAAAATGTATAAACGCGTCGCCACGCATCGGCTCCACGCATCCATCCGGTTAAAAATCAGAAAAAAGAAAAATAATAAAAATTAAAGTAGCCAATGAGAAGCGGTCGTGCCAAAATGAGAAGGATTTTGGAGTGACGAATTTGGAGCCGGTGGGGAGAGATAAATACTCAGGTTTTCTGTGAACCGGGTCAGTGAGGACAAAAGAGACCCAAGGAAGCACATAGATATGGTGATCAGTCGAGAAGTAACGTCCACCCTCGAGTTAAGAGCTGAAACTACTTTTCTGCGAGTTCCACTACCTGACCTTAAAAGAAAGAGAAGAAAAGAAAAGAAAAAGGAATAAGTACTCTTTAAAAACATTCTCCTCCTTCCCCTTTTTTTTCCTAATATCTGACTTTCCCCCACTTCGAAAATTTACAACTTGTAAAAGGGAACTTCTGAACATTCAAATCCAAGTTGACGCTTTATTGTTTTATAAAAATTGTTTAAATTCTAGATGTTCCATGTTTGTCTTGTATGTTGTAACACTCCAAACCCAACCAACAAGACCATAAGCCTTAAAATAATCAACAAAAAACATACATAAGAACATTCTAGAAATTTTGGATCAAAACCGCATTAGCATTGAAGTTACATTTTTATATTTTTCAACCAATCAGCTAAAAACATAGAATAAGAACATTCTAGAAAAACAGAATCAGAAACTAATTAACAGAAAATATTTAGGCTCTAAAACGAATAAAAATACGAATCTGATTGGTCAAGAAATGTCTTAAATTTTAGGACTCGCAATAAAACTATTTTTTGATCCACTGCTAAAGTATAAATAACGAAGAATTTAATCAACCAGGTCAGTTGTCGGTCATTCAATTCATTTCTTCAACGGCCAAAAAGTCATTCTGTCTACTACCCAAAAAGACTTTTCACTAGAGGTCATGAAACGGGCAACAAGGGAAAGGCTTGCGACTTTCTTTCACCAATGCGACACGTTGTCGCCAAAATCTTAAGAAAACGCACAAGCGGACTTAATGAAAGCAAAGACCCATACTTATGGTTCATCATTCATATACACACACACATACCAACATATATAAGTAAAGACAATTATTTTTATCTTACTTACTTCGGCTAACCATGGGACCATTTATTTGATAGACTTTATTAACATATAAACACACACACACACACACGCGCGCGCGCGCGCGCGTGTGAGCAACCCTATTTTCATTTACCTGGCCATAACTGTATTTCTACAAAGGCCACTCGCACATTATGTTTCTCATTTATTTTCATTCCTGTTTTGTCATGAATATTAAATTTTTTGTTTCTTAATGTTCGTTGTTGTCATACTCCATTTGTTTTACGTGCTTGTAAAAATTTGTGTTGTATTTGTGGTGGAACTAATCGTGAAGAAATACCCGTAAAATACGGACGAGAACTCACTCTCACTCGCTACATGCACTCACTACAATAGCAATAACACTGGAATAACAACAACCACAGTAAACTCTTCTTGATGAAGCCCACTTTGCGAGAATAAAAAACAACTTTCAGAAAGTCCAAGAAGGAACAAGTCACTATATCTTGATTACGCATAGTTCACACAAGACTTATGCACTTCTTTCTACTCAAACTAGCCGAAGTACCCGCTCATGACTAGACTAAACGGATTTTATGAACACCATTCAGTGACATAAAAAGGGAAAAAGAGAAGAGTGAGCTAAGAATTTGAAATGGATTCTTATTTGTAGTTGATATTGTAGCAGTCACAGATCTATTTCTACTCGCGAATCAATGCCCCCGCCAAGCGATTCGGTCATACACTGACCAATCAGGGACAGAGCGCATTGATTCCTTCTTCCTCTCAAGAACTATTTTTTCTATCCTTTTTTGGAAGTCACGACAAGTCAGAGAGCAGTTAGTTAGCAGCCAAGACAGACCTCTCTCGCATCTTCAGCTACGAAAAATCCACATGGAAGGCCTTCACTAAAGCGTACGCTGTTACTAGCTACCCACACAGAAGAACCAGCCTTGCAGCCAGTCACACGAACTACTTGCTTCAGTAACACACACTTCCTACAAACTCAAGGATCAACATACTAACCGGTGACACCAAAAAGAACCTTTTCTCACTCTGACTCGTTTAATTCTGCTATTATAGACCTTTCGTTATTGTGTTTCAAAAGAAGTTTCGTAATTTATTTGTATTGTCAATTAATTTATTGTGTTATGGAAACTAACTATTTAACCCTAAAATATATTTCGCCAATCTATTCAAATGCAAAGAATTTTATTTTATGAATTTTTTTTTTCTTTTTTTATATTTTTTTTAGTTTAGATTTAAAACAATATAGGAAAATATGCAACCCTTGTGGGGTTGTTTGCTGAATAATGTTGCTCCCTCAATTCATGGGGGCTCATTATTGAAAAGCAAACGAAGTAAACGATGTAAAACGACGCTGACAAAAGAACATTCAAAACAAACCAATACAAACAAAAATAAATTTATATATCAACAAATACATAAAAAGGAAACATTACAAAACATTACGAATATTCTAAAATAACTTGTTAAATATTTCTCTGTGTGTATGTGTGTGTGTGAGTGTGTGTGTGACTAACATGAATATTATGGTGAAAGACTAAATATTAAAAGTGTCCTGTAGACTATAAATGTATGTTGACTAAGTATTTCACGCGAGGTATCAATACACATGAATATAGCAATGTATTCTAGAAGGATGTGTTTTCTTCCATGTTGGTCGTTTGTTTCTTTCGGGATTTGAGGAAATATCTGAGGCTGTGTGCGAGACTGGAACAAGTCCAGCTGAAAAGGCAGAACAGGAAAGAAAAGATCGCAGAGTATATACGCACCCATGTTACGTGTATTGAGCTGTGTGTCACTAGCTGGCAAAGCTGGAAGTCAAAATGTAAGAGAGTGAGTTATCGGAAATCGTGAGTATATATGGCTTATCCTTGTCATGTGATCGGCTCCAAACACACCGTTTATTTTGCGCGGGACAAAATCAATGGTGCGGACGTAGTTGGGAGCATAAATCACGTGACTTTGCTGACCAATAGGTTCTCGAAACTAATTAGTTTACCGACGTCCACCATCTTTGTTTTGCGAACAAGTGAATCAGTATTCTATTTTTTCGAATTTTCTTGTATCGCAGCCATTTTAAAAATATAGGCGTGTAAATCTTATACCCTATACTGGTGAAAGATTTAATACATTTTCATATTTTTATGGCAACGACCGAATTTCCAAAATAAAAAAGAGTAGATAAAAATTAAGGCCAATAACAGGCAATAACAATTATATAGAGACTTGATAATTAAAGCTTAAGAACAATTAGGAAATAAGTCTTCCTGTTTTAATTCAACAAGTAGGTGAACCCCGATTCGACAATCGAAACGCTGCTGGAAGCAGAAATTCGAAAATAAAACAACTACATGAACCACGTAGACACACGTGTAAAAAGCCCACAAAAAACATGATACAAGAAACAAAAAGGCAGAACAAACCTCAAAAAAAGGTCAATGATAAACGACAAAAGGACATTTTCACGAGTTTGAAACTTACTCTTTTTTGTAGAACCGTCTCTTCTGGATATCGCTTTATTGACCTGCTCCTTTGTGTACGAATTTTGTCAGTATTTCATGCATTTCCAGCTGCATAATCATCTAATCTCACGTCATGTTTGCAGATTCTCTGCAGGTTGAAATACTCCAGTTCGAGACGGGTCCACAAAGGAAGAGAAAGTCCAAAACAAAAAGGGGAATTAATGTTGTGAATTGAATTACCAGAAAATCCGGCGAACACTTGCGCACGACACACGGAAACACAGGACAGCTGTTTCGACCTTATTAGATCTCATCAGCAGAGTATACCGCGATCTCTTCCATTGGAGATCGAAACAGCGACCACAGATTGCAGAGCCGAAATTCTACAACTGAACCATCAATCCATATTGCACACAAGTGACGCCAAATCAACTAGTCATAGTAATTGCGCGACCAATTAACCTGAATGTGTCTTGCAAGTTACATCCGTACTCTTTACAGAGTATACGGTCACTTCCAGGGCTACGTCTTCCCAAGAGGATTAAAAATATGCACCCGCGTAATTATTATGACCTCAAAGGCAAGGATATAAATCTACATTTTCTTTTTTAAGTAGAGGAATTATATTGGGAATTGATTTCAATTCACAATATAATTCCTCTACATAAAAAAGAAAATGTATATCTGAATTAATGTTGTTTAGCAGAGGAGAGGAGGCGGTTTACGGGGTGCTCCCTTTCACTACATAGGTGGCTGCCGAACTTTCCTTACCAAAAAACTAAAGCTTGACGTCGTCTGACCACCCCACCTCGTCGTGTCTCTCTTGTCCCTTTTTTATCTGTGGTCCTCTCTCCTCTGTGTTCCTTCTGTTCTCTAGCAGACTGACTGTACGTGAACATCCTCCACTTCCGGATTTTCGGCCACACATACACTGGACATGAAAGCATTGCTAGACTGTAGACCCTAAAAGGTGTGATAATAAAATTGAAGCTCTTTTAAATCACGGCTCCACTTTTATCTATCACTGCTTATACTTGCAGGGGCGGGGAATTAATGGTCCTGCACAAAATACATACAGCCAAACGCACATTTAATATAACTCCGCCAAAATGACTTGGGCCGTATATGGACACACACACATATATATATATAGTCAACTCACAACTATAGACATACGCATACACCCGCACGTACACACACACACACACATACATGTACTCACACCTATTCATATATCAACTCATACGCACACACTTATAACCAAGTCTATTCACCACCATACCAACGGCAATAGCGTCATACTTTCTACTGTCCCCAAAAATGCATCCCTTTTTCCGCTATTTCTCAGAGAACCATAGACTTTCTTTTTGATTACCAGTGTCACTCAAATGAATCTCCCATTTCTCTGGCGTAGTAGTTCTGGTTAATTTGAGAAAAGGGGAGAAGAAGGATTTGCGTCCGTCACATTAGTAACGATATTTAGAAAGATTTTGGATTGACAATATATATATATATATATATATATACTTGCTGTTTGAATTTTTTTAATCAAAGTTATTTTTCAGCATAGAATTTTCCGTTGTTTCTAAACATGTTGTTAAAATTTGAGATCATTTGAATCAGAATTGGTTGAGTTATTCGATTACGAAATGGTACCAAGTTTTCTGAAACACAATATATATAGACATGGTGCATTCAAGTTTCCAGACTTTTTTTGTACAGGCATCTAAAATTGTCGTAGACTCTTGAAAATTCAGTATCTTATTGCTATACATCTTATGAGATGACTGATAAATTTTTATGATTCCAGGTTCAAATCAACAGCTACCGCAGCAATTGGAATACACCCTACTAAAGCCTGATTGTCACAGCTGGTGAATTTCAAAAATGCAATCTGGACGTGAGGACACTTTAAAAGAACGATATGCAATAAAATTGTGTTTTAAACTTGGAAAAAATGCCACAGAAACAACGTATGGAATGCTTCAGACTGCTTTTCGATCATCTTGCATGAATCGAGCATTAGTTTTTGAGTGGCATAAGAGATTCAAGGAAGGCGGGGAGTCTGTGAGGGATGATGAGAGGTATGCGAGGAGTAAAGAAGTCAATACACCACAGTTGATTGGCCAAAGGGTTAGGCTTAGGGTTACTATGTTGAGGTTTTAAGGGAGTTCAGGAAGAGATTCCATTGGAAAAGGGCAGCACTCTTCAAATCGGGTCAGTGGCATTTCCACCAGGACAATGCACCAGTCCACAACTCCGTCTTTGTCACAGACTATTTAACCAAGATGGGCATCAACACAGTTCCTCATCCTCCCTATAGTCCAGACCTTGCTCCCAGTGACTTTTGCTTATTCCTTAAGCTCAGAGGCTGTCGTTATGAGACAATTGAGGAGATGAAAGAGGCTGTGAGGAAGGTCATTGACACGCTCACACAAGAGAACTTCCATGGGGCCTTCCAGAAGTTGTTGGATCGGTACAAGTGCATTGCAGCTGGAGGAGATTACTTCGAAGGGGACTAGAGTTTCATGTGTGTACTATCAATAAAAGTGCCCATACGAAGAATGTCTGGAAACTTATTTAATGACTCTCGTATATATATATATATATATATATATATATATATGCATATATTAGAAAAGTATGTAATGTAAAGTGACAAGCTCAATTAATCCGTGAGCCTGTTGTTGGAAGACAATAAATGAGTGTCTTTTCTTAGATTGTGGGCGTGTCCATTGTTCCTGTAAAAATTCAGAATCTTTTCTCGCTCTCTTTTCGTCCCGGTTCTTCGATCGAAGAAGACCTGCCGCCTTTTATCATGGTTCGTTGAACAGAACAGAGACTTTATTTCCAAAATCAGCAATAAACTTTGTCAAGCTTCGACAGTAAAACATAAAATTCACATTGTTTGACCCACCGATAAAGACAAATAAAAAATTTAGCTATGTTCGTATCTACAGTGTGGAAGGAGGAAATTGTCGCCCTAGAAAAGACGACATGATTCCATTTCCGTTTAATGAAAACCGGTTTTTTTTGTTTGTTTTTTTTTTGTTGTTGTTGCAGACCATCTATTAGTTGGCCAATTGTGTACAAACCCCAAGAGCGATATGAGCCTTCTACAGGGTGGAACGATAAAATTGTCGCCCTAGAAAAGACGACATGATTCCATTTCCGTTTAATGAAAACCGGTTTTATTTTTTTGTTGCATACCATCTACTAGTTGGCCAGTTGTGTATATTGGTACTATATAATCTATAGCTGGAGGAACAGAAGGTTCATGCCTTTGCCAAAAGTATAAATCCAAAAGTGAACGTAATAGCGTGACTGGAGTTCGAAATCGTTTACTACGACGTTGGAGTCCAACATGTTAGCCACTACCCCCCCCACACACACACACAGTGCGTTAATGCAATGAATCAGTGTTCTGTTAAAATAAGCACTTAAAGTAAATTTTAAAAAACGTGAAAATTGTATCTGCTTTCTTTAAAGAAATAAAGAAATAGAATAAAAAAATAAAAATAGTACCACTACTTGGTTTGGTTTGTTTGTTTAATGGCATATCAACCTTTGTAGGTTATTTAATGCCAAAGCCATTCTCCTAGAAGAAGAGTTGTGGTACTATTTAACCCATAGCTGGGAGGATAAGGGGGTTCATACCTTTCCCAAGGGTATTTGCCCGAAAGTGAACGTAATAGCGCGACTGGAGTACGAACTCGCGTACTACGATTCCGCAGTCCATCGCTTTAACCATTACACCACGCAGACACCCCCAGTACCACTACTGTTCTTCTAGGAGAATGGCTTTAGCATTAAATAACCTACAAAGGTTGATATGCCATTAAACAAAGAAACCAAACTACAATATAATTCCTCAACTTAAAAAAGAAAATGTACCTCTATTTCCCTGTCCTTGAGGTTATAATAATTACGCGGATGCGTATCTCCAATCCTCTTGGGAAGACGTGGCCCTGGAAGTGACCGTGTCCTCTGTAAAGAGTACGGATATAACTTACAAGACACACTTAGGTTAATTAGCCACGCATTTGCCATAACTAGTTAATTTGGCATCGCTAGTGTGGGGTGTGGACCAATAGTCAGTGGTAGAGTTTCGGCTCTGTTTTCTATGGTCGCTGGTTCCATCTCCAGTAGGGGAGACCACGGTATACTCGGCTGATGAGATCTAATAAGGTCGAAACATCTGTCCAGTGGTTTCGTATGTCACGTGCAAGTGTTTGGTGGATTTTCTGGTCATGGTAATTCAATTAACAATAATAGTTCCTTTACTTAAAATAATAAGAAAATATGCATGAATTGTTTGAAGTAGAATTGTTTTTACGTCGAACTGTTAATTCGTGTCAGATAGAACATGAGTAAAACCATTTAACTGTGAGCAAAAAAATAAGCACGGGGTTGTTTAAAAATATTATCAAGAAAATGTGTTTAGAAATCATATATATGAATAAAAATGATTTGGCGTTAAATGATTGGCAAAGGTTGATACGCCATAAAACCACTACTACTATTATCCCTTTCAGGGTACTTCTCTTACCACCACTACTACTACTACTTCTAATGTCCTTATCAAGGTACTTCTCTTACCACCACTACTACTACTACTGTCCTTATCTAGGTACTTCTCTTACAACCACTACTACTACTAATGTCCTTATCAAGGTACTTCTCTTACCACCACTACTACTACTACTGTCCTTATCAAGGTACTTCTCTTACCACCACCACCACTACTACTACTACTACTGTCCTTATCAAGGTACTTCTCTTACCACCACCACTACTACTACTACTACTACTGTCCTTATCAAGGTACTTCTCTTACCACCACCACTACTACTACTACTATTACTGTCCTTATCAAGGTACTTCTCTTACCACCACCACCACTACTACTACTACTACTACTGTCCTTATCAAGGTACTTCTCTTACCACCACCACCACTACTACTACTACGATTACTGTCCTTATCAAGGTACTTCTCTTACCACCACCACCACTACTACTAATCTCCTTATCAGGGTACTTCTCTTACCACCACCACCACTACTACTACTACTATTACTGTCCTTATCAAGGTACTTCTCTTACCACCACCACAACTACTACTACTACTATTACTGTCCTTATCAAGGTACTTCTCTTACCACCACCACCACTACTACTACTACTGTCCTTATCAAGGTACTTCTCTTACCACCACCACCACTACTACTACTACTATTACTGTCCTTATCAAGGTACTTCTCTTACCACCACCACCACTACTACTAATCTCCTTATCAAGGTACTTCTCTTACCACCACCACCACTACTACTAATCTCCTTATCAGGGTACTTCTCTTACCACCACCACCACTACTACTACTACTACTACTGTCCTTATCAAGGTACTTCTCTTACCACCACCACCACTACTACTACTACTACTACTGTCCTTATCAAGGTACTTCTCTTACCACCACCACCACTACTACTACTATTACTGTCCTTATCAAGGTACTTCTCTTACCACCACCACAACTACTACTACTACTATTACTGTCCTTATCAAGGTACTTCTCTTACCACCACCACCACTACTACTACTACTATTACTGTCCTTATCAAGGTACTTCTCTTACCACCACCACCACTACTACTAATCTCCTTATCAGGGTACTTCTCTTACCACCACCACCACTACTACTACTACTATTACTGTCCTTATCAAGGTACTTCTCTTACCACCACCACCACTACTACTACTACTACTGTCCTTATCAAGGTACTTCTCTTACCACCACCACCACTACTACTACTACTACTACTACTGTCCTTATCAAGGTACTTCTCTTACCACCACCACAACTACTACTACTACTATTACTGTCCTTATCAAGGTACTTCTCTTACCACCACCACCACTACTACTACTACTGTCCTTATCAAGGTACTTCTCTTACCACCACCACCACTACTACTACTACTATTACTGTCCTTATCAAGGTACTTCTCTTACCACCACCACCACTACTACTAATCTCCTTATCAAGGTACTTCTCTTACCACCACCACCACTACTACTAATCTCCTTATCAGGGTACTTCTCTTACCACCACCACCACTACTACTACTACTACTACTGTCCTTATCAAGGTACTTCTCTTACCACCACCACCACTACTACTACTACTACTACTGTCCTTATCAAGGTACTTCTCTTACCACCACCACCACTACTACTACTATTACTGTCCTTATCAAGGTACTTCTCTTACCACCACCACAACTACTACTACTACTATTACTGTCCTTATCAAGGTACTTCTCTTACCACCACCACCACTACTACTACTACTATTACTGTCCTTATCAAGGTACTTCTCTTACCACCACCACCACTACTACTAATCTCCTTATCAGGGTACTTCTCTTACCACCACCACCACTACTACTACTACTATTACTGTCCTTATCAAGGTACTTCTCTTACCACCACCACCACTACTACTACTACTACTGTCCTTATCAAGGTACTTCTCTTACCACCACCACCACTACTACTACTACTACTACTACTGTCTTTATCAAGGTACTTCTCTTACCACCACCACAACTACTACTACTACTATTACTGTCCTTATCAAGGTACTTCTCTTACCACCACCACCACTACTACTACTACTGTCCTTATCAAGGTACTTCTCTTACCACCACCACCACTACTACTAATCTCCTTATCAAGGTACTTCTCTTACCACCACCACCACTACTACTAATCTCCTTATCAGGGTACTTCTCTTACCACCACCACCACTACTACTACTACTACTACTGTCCTTATCAAGGTACTTCTCTTACCACCACCACCACTACTACTACTATTACTGTCCTTATCAAGGTACTTCTCTTACCACCACCACAACTACTACTACTACTATTACTGTCCTTATCAAGGTACTTCTCTTACCACCACCACCACTACTACTACTACTATTACTGTCCTTATCAAGGTACTTCTCTTACCACCACCACCACTACTACTAATCTCCTTATCAGGGTACTTCTCTTACCACCACCACCACTACTACTACTACTATTACTGTCCTTATCAAGGTACTTCTCTTACCACCACCACCACTACTACTACTACTACTGTCCTTATCAAGGTACTTCTCTTACCACCACCACCACTACTACTACTACTACTACTACTGTCCTTATCAAGGTACTTCTCTTACCACCACCACAACTACTACTACTACTATTACTGTCCTTATCAAGGTACTTCTCTTACCACCACCACCACTACTACTACTACTACTACTGTCCTTATCAAGGTACTTCTCTTACCACCACCACCACTACTACTACTACTACTATTACTGTCCTTATCAAGGTACTTCTCTTACCACCACCACCACTACTACTAATCTCCTTATCAAGGTACTTCTCTTACCACCACCACTACTACTAATCTCCTTATCAAGGTACTTCTCTTACCACCACCACCACTACTACTAATCTCCTTATCAGGGTACTTCTCTTACCACCACCACCACTACTACTACTACTATTACTGTCCTTATCAAGGTACTTCTCTTACCACCACCACCACTACTACTACTACTATTACTGTCCTTATCAAGGTACTTCTCTTACCACCACCACCACTACTACTAATCTCCTTATCAGGGTACTTCTCTTACCACCACCACCACTACTACTACTACTATTACTGTCCTTATCAAGGTACTTCTCTTACCACCACCACCACTACTACTACTACTACTGTCCTTATCAAGGTACTTCTCTTACCACCACCACCACTACTACTACTACTACTACTACTGTCCTTATCAAGGTACTTCTCTTACCACCACCACAACTACTACTACTACTATTACTGTCCTTATCAAGGTACTTCTCTTACCACCACCACCACTACTACTACTACTACTACTGTCCTTATCAAGGTACTTCTCTTACCACCACCACCACTACTACTACTACTACTATTACTGTCCTTATCAAGGTACTTCTCTTACCACCACCACCACTACTACTAATCTCCTTATCAAGGTACTTCTCTTACCACCACCACTACTACTAATCTCCTTATCAAGGTACTTCTCTTACCACCACCACCACTACTACTAATCTCCTTATCAGGGTACTTCTCTTACCACCACCACCACTACTACTACTACTATTACTGTCCTTATCAAGGTACTTCTCTTACCACCACCACCACTACTACTACTACTATTACTGTCCTTATCAAGGTACTTCTCTTACCACCACCACAACTACTACTACTACTATTACTGTCCTTATCAAGGTACTTCTCTTACCACCACCACCACTACTACTACTACTACTACTGTCCTTATCAAGGTACTTCTCTTACCACCACCACCACTACTACTACTACTATTACTGTCCTTATCAAGGTACTTCTCTTACCACCACCACCACTACTACTAATCTCCTTATCAGGGTACTTCTCTTACCACCACCACCACTACTACTACTACTATTACTGTCCTTATCAAGGTACTTCTCTTACCACCACCACAACTACTACTACTACTATTACTGTCCTTATCAAGGTACTTCTCTTACCACCACCACCACTACTACTACTACTACTACTACTACTGTCCTTATCAAGGTACTTCTCTTACCACCACCACCACTACTACTACTACTATTACTGTCCTTATCAAGGTACTTCTCTTACCACCACCACCACTACTACTAATCTCCTTATCAAGGTACTTCTCTTACCACCACCACTACTACTAATCTCCTTATCAGGGTACTTCTCTTACCACCACCACCACTACTACTACTACTATTACTGTCCTTATCAAGGTACTTCTCTTACCACCACCACCACTACTACTACTACTACTACTGTCCTTATCAAGGTACTTCTCTTACCACCACCACCACTACTACTACTACTATTACTGTCCTTATCAAGGTACTTCTCTTACCACCACCACTACTACTAATCTCCTTATCAGGGTACTTCTCTTACCACCACCACCACTACTACTACTACTACTACTGTCCTTATCAAGGTACTTCTCTTACCCCCACCACAACTACTACTACTACTATTACTGTCCTTATCAAGGTACTTCTCTTACCACCACCACTACTACTACTACTACTGTCCTTATCAAGGTACTTCTCTTACCACCACCACCACTACTACTACTACTATTACTGTCCTTATCAAGGTACTTCTCTTACCACCACCACCACTACTACTAATCTCCTTATCAAGGTACTTCTCTTACCACCACCACTACTCCTAATCTCCTTATCAAGGTACTTCTCTTACCACCACCACCACTACTACTAATATCCTTATCAGGGTACTTCTCTTACCACCACCACCACTACTACTACTACTATTACTGTCCTTATCAAGGTACTTCTCTTACCACCACCACAACTACTACTACTACTATTACTGTCCTTATCAAGGTACTTCTCTTACCACCACCACCACCACTACTACTACTACTACTGTCCTTATCAAGGTACTTCTCTTACCACCACCACCACTACTACTACTACTATTACTGTCCTTATCAAGGTACTTCTCTTACCACCACCACCACTACTACTAATCTCCTTATCAAGGTACTTCTCTTACCACCACCACTACTCCTAATCTCCTTATCAAGGTACTTCTCTTACCACCACTACTACTACTACTACTGTCCTTATCAAGGTACTTCTCTTACCACCACCACCACTACTACTACTACTATTACTGTCCTTATCAAGGTACTTCTCTTACCACCACCACCACTACTACTAATCTCCTTATCAAGGTACTTCTCTTACCACCACCACTACTCCTAATCTCCTTATCAAGGTACTTCTCTTACCACCACCACCACTACTACTAATATCCTTATCAGGGTACTTCTCTTACCACCACCACCACTACTACTACTACTATTACTGTCCTTATCAAGGTACTTCTCTTACCACCACCACAACTACTACTACTACTATTACTGTCCTTATCAAGGTACTTCTCTTACCACCACCACCACTACTACTACTACTACTACTGTCCTTATCAAGGTACGTCTCTTACCACCACCACCACTACTACTACTACTATTACTGTCCTTATCAAGGTACTTCTCTTACCACCACCACCACTACTACTAATCTCCTTATCAGGGTACTTCTCTTACCACCACCACCACTACTACTACTACTATTACTGTCCTTATCAAGGTACTTCTCTTACCACCACCACAACTACTACTACTACTATTACTGTCCTTATCAAGGTACTTCTCTTCCCACCACCACCACTACTACTACTACTACTACTACTGTCCTTATCAAGGTACTTCTCTTACCACCACCACCACTACTACTACTACTATTACTGTCCTTATCAAGGTACTTCTCTTACCACCACCACCACTACTACTAATCTCCTTATCAAGGTACTTCTCTTACCACCACCACCACTACTACTAATCTCCTTATCAAGGTACTTCTCTTACCACCACCACCACTACTACTAATCTCCTTATCAGGGTACTTCTCTTACCACCACCACCACCACAACTACTACTACTATTACTGTCCTTATCAAGGTACTTCTCTTACCACCACCACAACTACTACTACTACTATTACTGTCCTTATCAAGGTACTTCTCTTACCACCACCACCACTACTACTACTACTACTACTACTGTCCTTATCAAGGTACTTCTCTTACCACCACCACTACTACTACTACTACTACTACTACTACTGTCCTTATCAAGGTACTTCTCTTACCACCACCACCACTACTACTACTACTACTGTCCTTATCAAGGTACTTCTCTTACCACCACCACCACTACTACTACTACTACTACTACTGTCCTTATCAAGGTACTTCTCTTACCACCACCACAACTACTACTACTACTATTACTGTCCTTATCAAGGTACTTCTCTTACCACCACCACCACTACTACTACTACTACTACTGTCCTTATCAAGGTACTTCTCTTACCACCACCACCACTACTACTACTACTACTACTGTCCTTATCAAGGTACTTCTCTTACCACCACCACCACCACTACTACTACTATTACTGTCCTTATCAAGGTACTTCTCTTACCACCACCACCACTACTACTAATCTCCTTATCAGGGTACTTCTCTTACCACCACCACCACTACTACTACTACTACTGTCCTTATCAAGGTACTTCTCTTACCACCACCACCACTACTACTACTACTGTCCTTATCAAGGTACTTCTCTTACCACCACTACTACTACTACTGTCCTTATCAAGGTACTTCTCTTACCACCACCACCACTACTACTAATCTTCTTATCAGGGTACTTCTCTTACCACCACCTACACTACTACTACTACTACTACTGTCCTTATAAGGGCACTTCTATTACCACCACCACCACCACCACTACTACTACTACTACCTTTATCAGGGTACTTCTCTTACAACCACCAGTACTACTACTATCCTTATCAAGGTACTTATATTACCACCACCACTACTACTACTGTTTTTTCAGGCATTTCTATTACGACTACTATGACGTCTTTTTCATGCCACTTTTATTACCACCACTACCACTACTACTGTCCATTTTAGGATACTTCTATTATCACCACTATGACTACTGTTGTTTTTTTTTCAGGGCATTTCTCTTACAACCACTTCTCCTGCTACTGCCCTTTTCATGATTTTTCTTACCACCACTACTACTACTACTACCGTCCTTTTCAAGGCATTTCTCTTACCAATACTACTACTACTACAATCGATTTTAGGATACTTCTCATATCACTGCTACTATTGTTCTTTCAGGGTAAATCAACAACCTCCTGGGGCACCTCTGGTGGTGTAACGGTTAGCAAGCTGGACTAGCAAACCTACACGAGTGAGTTCGAGTCTCGTTGGGCGCCCCATTCATTCGGCCTAGTGCCACATCGAAGCAAAGAGCTTTGTAAATTATTAGGCGCCTCTGGTGGTGTAATGGTTAGCAAGCTCGACTAGCAAACCTACACGAGTGAGTTCGAGTCTCATTGGGTGCCCATTTCATATGGCTTTGTGCAAAAAGCTTAGTAAATTACAACAACCTCCTGGAGCTGACACCAACAGCGACGATGATCGACAAGCAGTTCACCAGCTAACGCAGTTAGACCGACTTCATTGGCTCGCTCGCAGCTAACACCGACTAAATCCCGGGTCAACTGCCGATCAACCACCGGGACGTCGACTATCCTGCCTCAACGACCCAATACGTCTAACCTTCGGGCCGTTTTTAGATTACCTGGCCAATACCAGCAGCCAATTCAAATATCATCCAGTCTCACAATCGTCAAGAATTACAAAATCGTCGAGTCAACGCTTTTAACATCAACAGGAATTTAAACGCTTTTCTTGTTATTTTTGGCTAAATAAAAATTGGTTCTTTTGAAATAACCACTTCGCCTTTGCTCTTCTTGATTTAGCTTTTGTCATTTATTTCAAACGTCAGCGAGATCGACGTACTTTCGGTCCCGTAACAAGTTCAATTCTTACTGCGTCTTATCAGCAGAGTTTAGAATAAGATGAGTGAATCCCGAGTTGAAGGGTGACTCCACCCAACAAAGAGGTGTCGAAAATATAATACTAAACTGCCTCTGGTTAAGAGACTCTAGTTGTGTAGCTCTATGCTGTGTGAAATACCCTTTCATTGCCATTATTCCCCGGTCCACTCTGGCTGTACCTATTAGGATCCTATCTATGGGTTGAATAGATATGTTTGCAAATTATTTGTATTTGATAGGAATACTTGATATCATAAAACTGAAAATTATTTGTATCAAGAAGTTACTTGAAATTATAATTGTTTATTAAGAATAATTATTAGCGACTAAAAATCTTATAATTATATGCAAAGAAATTATTATTATTAAATAGAAATAATTACTTGAAACCATTTAATTATTAGTATTAGATAGGAATACTTGAAACCATATAACTGTGTGTAAATTATTTTCATTTGACCGGAATAAAAGAGTAAAGTTGGCGACTGTAGTCAAGGGCAACCCGAAGGCTCCTTTTCAATAACTTCTACAACGAGCTGTAGGGGCGGGAGATACTCTTTCCCCTGAACTGCTCCGTAACTTATACTGCTGAGTGTTAAGCAAGGTGGCATCAAGTACCATTTTTTGAGTCTTTGGTATGACTCGACCTGGGATTGAACCCAGTCTCCAAAACCATTGGCGGACATTCAACCCAGTAGTTGATATAAAATATAACTGTGTGAAAAAAACTATTAAGAAACAATTGAATAAAAAAATGTTAATATAAATGTACAATGAACGTACTTTCCTAACCACTAGGCATGAATTAACCCTAGACTAGTTAACATGCCGTTAAAATCAATCAATCATTTGTTCCTGAGAGACCTATATTTCTGACCTTGTGCCACACTAAGATAAGCTATGTAAATGACTATACTATCTCGTAGGTTGAAAGATCGAAAACCAAGAGCCCTGATTTCTAAAAATTTGATTGATTAATTGATTTTAATGGCATGTCAACCTGTCTAGGGTTACTTGATGCCTAGAGGTTCGAGAATTACATTCATAGTATTTTCATAATCAAATTTCTGATTCAAAAGGAAAATTGGGATCAATCTGTGTTTACCTTGAGAATATAATTTTTGATTGATTGATTGATTTTAATGGCATGTCAGCCAGTCGAGGGTTATTTTATGACTAGAGGTTAGGGAATCATGTTCACTATATGTTCGTATTTACATTTTTTTGTATAGTTGTTTTTGAAGAGTTGTGTTTTGTATGTTTTTTGCTTTTTTATACACGAATACTTTCTAAACATCCTTTGACCCATAGAAACGACCTTATTAGGTACTATCCCTTCGGATCTGAGTGGAACTGGGAGTAATGGCAATGAAAGGGTGACTCCACACTCCTAAGATCTCATGAACTAGCGCTTCACCATCAGATATAGTTTAGTATCATACTCAGAAAATCCCACGAGTTTTTTGGGGGGAGAGGGAGTCTTACCCCTCTGAAGGGAATACAGTCAGCCTATTTATTCTAAGTTACGCTGACAGGTAGCTCAAAACCTGAGCTAGGTGGAACTTTTCAATAATGTTTTCCCAACTAAAAAATTAAAAAAAGAAAAAAAGAAAAAAAGAAAAAGAAAAGATGAAAAGAAAAAGAAAGTAAGAGAAAAAAAACACAGTATCTGAATAAAAGTCTATTTTCTTCTTGGAATTTGTGAAACCCCTAGATTTACCATAATTGTTGCCGAGCAAAATTACAGAAGGACAAAAGGTTCACAAATCAAATACTTTTTTTTCTCTCTCTTTCTTAAAACATCGAAATCAAGTATAAATGGAATTTTATAGCTCTTATGTGCAACCATAGTCGGCGAGAGATCTCTTCATAATGGTGAATACGAGAGAACCCGCGACATGCAAGTCACACAACAAGCGCAAGTGGACTAGTCGCCTTCTCCCGTAACCACGTTTGTTTTTTGCTCTCTTGTTTCGTTGCCTCCGCCTGTCATGTTTGTTCTGATCATTAAGGGTTACGGCGGTAAGCGAGCCGATGATGGTAGTTACTATCTGATGTCGCTAGTCTGTTTCTGCACCCGATTTTTAAGAGTCTATGCAGACGGCGATGGTATCGTTGGCTGGCTTCGTTTTTCTCTCTCTTCGCTTCTATTTTCAACTGAGTGGAAAGGAAAGCCAACTAGGAAAAACAAAGATCCGGCTTTGTTTAAGTCGTGGGTTGCGGCTCGTCAAGTAAAGACGATATCTTTTTTTAAAAAAGTCGTTTTTGAGTTCGAGTCTGAAAGGATCAAATTGATTTTTATGGCATGTCAACCCGTCTAGGTTATTTTATGTTCAGAGGTGAGGCAATCACGAACAGTTTATATCTAATTTTTTTGTGTAGTTGTTTCTAAAGAGACTTTTGTACATAATAAATAGTATTCCTATCGAATACAAATGGTTTGCCTTCAGTTAAATGGTTTCAAGTATTCTTATCTAATACAAAAAATTATATGATTTTAAGTAAATAGTTTTATTTAATTATAATCGTTTGTTTGCACACGGTAATATGGTTTCAACCGGTCCATTGGCATTGTAGTGGAGAGTGTTTGCCAATGGTCCGGGAGACTAGGGTTCAATCCCAGGTCAAGTTACACCAAAGACTCAAAAAACAGTACTTGATGCCTCCTTGTTTAACACTCAGCATTATAAGATACGGATCCAGGGTAAGTGGAGCATCCAGGAAAAGGAGTAGCACCCTCCTCTACACCTCGGTGTAGTAGCTATTGAAAAGGGAGCCTTTGGGTGCTCCTCGACTACGGTCGGCCAACTGACATGGTTTCAAGTAATTATAAATAACTTTAATAAACAATTTTAGTTTTAAGTAACGATTCTTAATAAAAAAAAAAAATTACACACGGTTATATAGGATTAAGTAATCCTATTTAATATGGATGCACTACATGGACTCGAACAAAACGGCTGGAGAAGAAGCTAGACGGCAATTACACAAGAATGCTGCGAGCAATACTGAACAAGTCCTGGCGGCAACACCCCACAAGACACCAACTGTACGGCCACCAGCCTCTTATCACGAAAACTATCCAAGTTAGACGAACCAGACATGCAGGACACTGCTGGAGAAGCAGGGACGAACTCATAAGTGATGTACTCTTATAGACCCCCACATATGGCCGAACAAAAGGAGGACGACCAGCACGAACATACATTCAGCAAATATGTGAGGATACGGGATGTAGCCCAGAAGACCTGCCAGAGGCGATGAACGATAAGGAAAAGTGGCGAGAGTGGGTCAGGGATATCCGTGCTACCAGCACGACATGATGATGATGATGATGATGATGATTTAATACAAATCATTTTCAAACAGATCTATTTGACTTATAGAAGATACCTTGACAGGTACGACCACCCTGGCAGGGGCTGTAGAATACATCAGAGGGTTAAGACTCGCCTCCCACAAAGAGTGTCCTGATATGACACTAAACAATCTGATGGTGTGGTTACAGAGATGTTGGGGCTTTGGGGAATGCGGAACCAGTCATTACCATCACTCCCAGGTCCACTTTGGCCCGGAGTGGTAGCACCTGATAAAGTCCTATCTATGGGTCAAAAAGAACTTAAATGTGTACTTATGTTAAACCGAATAGTTTGAAATAGAACTGTTTTACATTTTACTGTGTGTAAACAAAACAACTGTACTTGGGCTAAACTAAATTGCTTGAAATAAAATTGTTTATAAGTATAAAAATGGATATGGCATTAAATAGCCTACAATAGTTGATGTACCATAAAACCAAACCGAACCAAACCACACCAAAACCACACAGGGTCAAAGTAGGCCTGGGAGTAATGGTAATGAAGGAATTCCCTACATTGCTCAGATCTCCAGAATTGGACCTTCACCATCAGATCCAGTTTAATGTCATATCCAGAACGCTCCTCTTTTTGGTGGGAAGGGGTCTTACCCTTACACAAGGGATAAAATCTGCATGTTCTAAGCATCGTTCACACAACGGAAAGGATCAGATGTTTAAGATTCTGTGTTTATGAATGACTACTCACTTGATAAAACATTGACATCCATTGATTGCCAAAAAAAAAACAACAAAAAAAAAAAAAAAACAATTTAATCACAAATGAATGTTTCAATCAATTTTAATAGAATTTAGATCTTTATAGCCCTTTCGGCATGACTTAGAATACGCTGAATGTATCCCCTACAGGGAGGTAAGACCCTCCATTTAAAAAAGAGTAGTGTCTTGGGTATGACACTGAATTGCATCTGGTGTAAGGCTCTTGTTCTGCAGCTCTGGGGAATATGGAGAACGCGCCTCTGGTGGTGTAATGGTTAGCAAGCTCGACTAGCAAACCTACACGAGTGAGTTCGAGTCTCATTGGGTGCCCATTTCATATGGCCTTGTGCCACATCTAAGCAAAAAGCTTAGTAAATTTCCATTACTCCCAGGTCCACTCTGACACGGAGAGGTAGCACCTATTCGGATCCCATCAATACATTAAATAGATCTGCTTGAAAATCATTCGATAGAAATGCTTGATACTGAATAACTTGGAGTTATCTGTAATAATAAAAGTTACTTGAAGCTATAATTGTTTGCCAGGGATTATTATTATTAGTTAATTGAAAACATATAACTGTGTTCAAACAAATGACTTATCACATATAAATATTTACTTGAAACCATATAATTATAAGTATTAGATACGAATACTTGAAACCATACAACTGTGAGCAAATAATTTGTATTTGATTGGAATACTTTGCTACCAGTACGACATGATGATGATGATGATGAAATTATTCATATTCAGAATAATTACTTGAAGCTATATATAATTGTTTAGTAAGTATTATTGTTGAAACCATATAACTGGGTTCAAACAAATGACAACTATATCAAAAAGAAATAATTACTTGAAACAATATAATTATTGATATTTGATAGGAATACTTGAAACCATACAGGAGATGTCCTCGTGGTGTAATGGTTAAAGCGATGGACTGCGGAATCGTAGTACGCGAGTTCGTACTCCAGTCGCGCTATTACGTTCACTTTCGGGCAAATACCCTTGGGAAAGGTATGAATCCCTTATGCTACAAGCTATAGGTTAAATAGTACAACTTTGTGCAAATATTATTTGGTAGGAATACTTGATATTGTGGGGATTAAAAAAGTTTTTTTTAATAGAATAAATAAATACAAAATGTAACAGTTTCCAAAGCGGCTTCTGATAGGAAGCGAAATCGGCGCATATCTGAAAAGATGGATTTCTTGGCGCCAAAGAGAAACTCACTGATTAAGCTCTTATCGACTCAACCGAAAGGCTCTTTTTCTCTCGGCTGCTAGTAAGGAGCGCACACACTGGCTTGGTCCCGGGGCCTACACGCGAACTTTGTCGCCTATTAGTAGCAGTGAACACACCCTAGGGCATGTAATTGCCGAAAATTATTCTCTAATATACTTCAATGCCTTGTGTGTGGGAAACGTGACTCTTTCTACAGGTTCAGGAAAACATTCCACATCAGAAAATAGACACAAACCCCAAAATAAAGTTTGAGTCTAAAAGTATCCTTACCTCTTTCCTTCTGTCCTTGATTCTCTTCCAGCTACGATAAACAAAAGATGACAACAAGTGAATGGGGTAAGAAGAAGAAAAAGGAGTCAGATACGAAGCTCAGAATTCCCAACAATTCATCAACAACTACCACACACTAAAAACCTTTCATATACCCCATAGTATCATATATCTGTGTGCAAAAGAAAAAGAACCCTTAAGAAACAACTACACAAAAAACGTAAATATAAACACACAATGAACACGAATGCCTAACCTTTAGGCATAAACTTATCCTAGTTGGGTTGATATGCCGTTAAAACCAATCTTTAAATTAATCAATTACACATACAAGAACATTTAATATTTTATATGCAGGAAGTATTTCAAGAAAAGAATATCAAAACGTATTCTTTGACAGAATTATAAACGTATTGTTCAGGGAACAGTATGTTTAAGAGATACAAGATGGAAAAAAGCTTACTTGATAAACGTAGTTAATGTTGCCATGTGGTCTCCAGGCAGGTTCAGAGACAACGCCTCGAGTTGCCAAAGACTGGAAGCGAAAAGGAGAAAATAAGTTTCTGAGATGTCAAGTGACCTATAACGGAGCTCCCTAACAGAAATTCTAATAATCAAATTGTTACGTTTTTACGAACAAAGACAATATATAAATTGAAAAAAGACGGATTCGTGGGTGTACAACAAAAAAGTTACGTTTACTAACAACGAACACGCGTTTATTGACAAGGAAAAAAAAACATTTTGCACTTGGTATGCACCAACTGACCAACGAGGAAAATGTAACGCGTAACAAGTACGGTTTTAAACTTGGTGTACACCAGCCGACCAACAAGGAAAATGGAACACAAACAAGAAACGTTTTAGATTTGTTGTACACTACACAACCAACAAGGAAAATGGGACACAAAACAAGAACCGGTTAAAAACGTAGTGTGAACCAACTAACCAACCAACCAACCAACCAACCAGGAAAATTGGATACAAAATACAAAACAAGAACTTGTATGCATCATCTGACCAACAAGGAAAATGGAATACAAAACAAGAACCGTTTGAAATTTGGTGTGCGCCAATCAGAATGTCTATCCGACAAATGTCATGGTCAGATTAAATACTGTCCTTCTGTCTCACCTGTAAGTTCCTTCTTCCGGTCTTTCCAAAGCCCATAATCCACTGTTTACTGGAGGCAAACCCATTTCTATCCCTCAGGGGGAATAACTTTGATATTTTTTCGGTAGGTCTGATCCCTAACACTAAGGAAGATAATTATCTAATCTCTCCCTTACCATAAGTAAAATCAACGACAATCACGAGCATATTGTAATGGTATTTTGTGTAAATGCTCATCTGATGAGACTTTTAATGAATCCAAAAATGAGATTATTTATGCTGAATTAAATCTATTTTTTGAGATATCGAAGTCACCTCTCAAATCTGGATTTTACCCTCAATAGGTTCTATACTCTAAATTTCCAAGCTCAAGCAAAAACCTTTTTTCCTTAGTTCTCAGCCTTTTGTTATGTTAAAGCATTTCAAATATATTCGGGAATCAGCTTGGACTTGCCACTGACAGATGTTGTATAGAATATAAAAAATGACAAAAACAGGTACAAGTTATTTCCAGCAATACATCTGAAATCAGTTCGATGACCAAACACCTAACGACAAGTTTAGCAAAATACACATATGTGGAAAATAACAGTGGCGTGGAAGGTTACGCAAGCTGAATTCTTAAATACTGAGCATCTATTACCCAAAAGAACAAAATCAATTCAGCAAAAGTGATGCCATAATATTATATTAGCGATAGAATTAATTCAAGTAACGTGGTGCCTTCAATAAGTTCCCAGACTTTTTTTGTACAGGCATTTAAAATTGTCGTAGACTCTTGAAAATTAAGTATGTTATTGCTATACATCTTATGAGATGACTGATAAATTTTTATGATTTCAGGTTCAAATCAACAGCTACCGCAGCAATTGGAATACACCCTACTAAAGCCTGATTGTCACAGCTGGTGAATTTCAAAAATGCAATCTGGACGTGAGGACACTTTAAAAGACCGATACGCAATAAAATTCTGTTTTAAACTTGGAAAAAAAAATGCCACAGAAACAACGTATGGAATGCTTCAGACAGCTTTTGAACCATCTTGC
The DNA here is from genome assembly GCA_963585895.1 of Sepioteuthis lessoniana. Classification (NCBI taxonomy): domain Eukaryota; kingdom Metazoa; phylum Mollusca; class Cephalopoda; order Myopsida; family Loliginidae; genus Sepioteuthis; species Sepioteuthis lessoniana. The sequence goes on from OY757929.1 coordinate 8,712,146, forward strand.
ATAAATCGAGCATTAGTTTTTGAGTGGCATAAGAGATTCAAGGAAGGCAGGGAGTCTGTGAGGGATGATGAAAGGTGTGGGAGGAGTAAGGAAGTCAATACACCACAGTTGATTGGACAAAGGGTTAGGGTTAGGGTTACTATGTTGAGGTTTTAAGGGAGTTCAGAAAGAGATTCCTTGGGAAGAGGTCAGCACTCTTCAAATCGGGCCAGTGCCATTTCCAGCAGGACAATGCACCAGTCCACAACTCCATCCTTGTCACAGACTATTTGACCAAGATGGGCATCAAAACAGTTCCTCACCGTCCCTATAGTCCCGAGCTTGCTCCCTGTGACTTTTGGTAATTCCCTAAGCTCAGAGGCTGTCGTTATGAGACAATTGAGGAGATGAAAGAGGCTGTGACGAAGGTGATTGACACACTCACACAAGAGGACTTCCATGGGGCCTTCCAGAAGTTGTTGGAACGGCACAGCAAGTGCATTTCAGCCGGAGGAGAAGGGGACTAGAGTTTCATGTATGTACTATCAATAAAAGTGCCCATACGAAAAATGTCTGGAAACTTATTGCATGCAACTCGTAAAACACATCCGCACAATTTGGGCACAGAGATTTTGAACTAAAAGCACCTTGTATTTGGTTAGTTAGTTGGTTGTGTTTTATGGTATATCAACCTTTGTAGGTTATTTAACACCATATCCATTTTTATGCAGATAGTTCTATTTCAAACAATTCAATTTAGCATGGGTACACAGTTTAATTGTCAAAAACATTTCTATTTCAAACTATTCAATTTATTCAAACAATTCTAATTCAGCTAATTTTGTTTACCCACAATTAAATGTCAAAACAGTTCTATATAAAACAATTCAGTTTAGTACAGTTTGGTACAGTCAAAACAGTTCCATTCCAAACGATTCAGTTTAGCATCAGCACGCAGTTTGAACATAAGTTGAGTTTAATTGTAAAAATATTTCTATTTCAAGCTATTCAGTTTAGTCAAACAGTTCTAATTCAAATAATTCAGTTTAGCAAGAGTATGCAGTTAGTTCTATTTAACCTATGGATAGGGCCCAATTAGGTGCTACCATTCCGGGCCAGAGTGGAACTGGGTGCAATGGCAATGAAGGGGTATTCCGCATTCCCCAAAGCTCCAGTATCACTGGAACCTCACTATCAGATTGTTTAGTGTCATATCCAGGACACTTGTTGGGGACGTCTTACCTCTCTGCAGAGGTGCAGTCGGTGTATTCTACAGCCCCTCACCAAGCACCTTATATATAATACATCCTGACTTTTGTTCATTTTTTATCCGGTTCGTTTAGATTAAAAATCTAAATTTATACAGTTTATTGATATATTGAAAGAAGACATTTATGTTTTATTTAGAGCTGATACAAAGACATGTTCAGTGCAACTAGCTGGTAGCAAAAATAAGCTTGTTGGGATTTAAGAATTAACAATAAAACTCCCAACCGGATGTTGACTCGTCGGGTGCCACATACAAAATGTATAAACGCGTCGCCACGCATAAGGCTCCACGCATCCATCCGGTTAAAAATCAGAAAAAAAGAAAAATAATAAAAAGTAAAGTAGCCAATGGGAAGCGGTCGCGCCAAAATTAGAAGGATTTTGGAGTGGCGAATTTGGAGCCGGTGGAGAGAGATAAATACTCAGGTTTTTCTGTGAACCGGGTCAGTGAGAACAAAAGGAGACCCAAGGAACCACGTAAATGCGATAACCAGTAGAGAAGTAACGTCCGCCCTCGAGTTAAGAGCCGAAACTACCTCTCTGCTAATTCCACTGCTTGACCATAAAAGAAGAAAAGAAAAGAAAAGAAAAGAAAAAGGAATAAGTACTCTTTAAAAACATTCTCCTCCTTTCCCATGTTTCTTGATATCTGACTTTCCACCACTTCGAAAATTTACTACTAGCAAAGGGGAACTTCTGAACATTCAAATCCAAGTTGACGTTTTTGTTTTATAAAAATTGTTTAAATATTAGATGTTCCTTGTTTGTTTTGTGTTAAATGAAGTTTTTCTCATTGTATGTTGTAACACTCCAAACCCCAACCAACAGGCCATAAGCTCAGTCGAAGAGAAACAAAATTATACACATGCATCCCAGTGACTATTTCTTTGTAGCAGCACAAACAGAAGTGTTTGTGACATATCAATTAATTTGGATCATTGATAAATCTTACATTCAGTCATACTGTTGCTGGGTTAGTAAAATGGTAATTCCTGTGTATGGAGTGAGTGAGGAAGAGGCTCTCTGTGATCGGATATACTAATCACGCGATGGTCCCAGAAGTCTTGGTGCAAAAATCCCAAATCCTGTCAGACAGATTCCACCTGACGTTCCGTGAGGCGGGGACGTTAAAAGCTCTCAGAAAGACACCTCTAAGATACCAGATATCTTCTTCGGCGCACCGGTAAGTCCCTTAGACTCAACTTTATACAGAGAGAGGACTGTATATTGTTTTCAATTGTTTCATGTGTTGATTAATGAATTGTTAGAATTAAACGAAGTATTAATTCATTTATTTGTTGCTGTTAACCTTAGAATAAACGATATACTCACACAATACCGTTGTAGCAGGACCGATAAATTCGTCGATCCCGCAAACGTTTTTATATATGAAAAAAAAAACAACATTTTTTCACTCTGTGCCACCATACTTTTTAGGGTTCTTTCCTTTTGCTTTTCCTAATCATTTGTCTCTTAACCATTTCTCACCCAAATTACAACCCAGGCACCACAATATAGACAATTTTCTGCGACGTCACATTATAGTCAATATCTTTTCCATGAAACAAGTCATGTCAAAACCCCTTTCACACAAACAAACCCTTTCCTACTTCTTTCTTATTAGCTCCCTAAAATTTATCACTACTTTCAAAACTAAAAATCTTTAGTGAAACCTGATACATTTAATTTTAATTCCCTCCTTCACATGCTTTTAAATAGAAAAAAATCAGTCACTGTCTTGGAGAAGTTCGTGAAGATTAAATAAAGTCGAACGAAATATCACACATCTAAATTTGAGTTAATTCTCTGATTTATCCAACTTTTCGCATATTTCTGTCATACTGTCAGATTCACTACGAATCTATATTTTCAACATAGGAAGAAGTGATTGACAGAGGACTTGATAAATGACAAGGACAAGTGGATATGATTAAATATCAAGTCCTTATTAAGCGAATTGTACTCGAAAGGTTTGTATGGGTGTAGAATCGCAGTTGCTTGATAATATCTGTGTTATATAGAATCTCTTTGCGGCGTTAAAGGTCGGTGCTGTAGATTGTAGTAGACTCGGCTGTCTTTAAGGTCTTGGTGACAGAGCATCTAGGATGGTCTCGAGGATGGTCTCGGTGTTTAGTACACATGGTAGGTGTAGCTGTATGGTCAGGTCATAGACGTAGCTGGAGACGGTCGAAGATGTGGACGCATATGTCGTAGAGGCTAGATGATCGTTTGCCTGGTTTATGCACTCCTTGGAGTATGTCGATGTGGCCTCGAAGACTTGGTATTAGTCCAAGCAGTGTTGTCGCTCACGGACTAGGGCGCTGTTGCATGATTTGGTCTGCTGCAGCGAGAGATGCAGCTGTCTGCTACTTGGTGATGCAGATGACTGCCGCTTGGGAATGTGGGAACAGGTGCTTGGTACTGCTGGAAGCAGTACTGCAGGTTTTTATTACAAGGATGGCTAGCTGCTGCGTCGTCGTCTTGTGGTATCTACAAAGAGATATAGTGAAGACACCAGAGGTATCCTTAGACGACTCTCTGAAATTGCTCTTAGGAGATCTGGTTTTCGACTTTCTGAAGTTAAATCTGAAAAGAGCTGTTTTGAGAGGATTTCGGTGATTGGTTGGAAACTGACATAGGCTGTGCTGGGTCTGCTGCTGTGATTGATTGAATTCAACGTCGGCTGCTGGCTGGTGGTAGAAGCGCAGATCCTTCGTTAGCGGTTTGCCGCTGGAACAGATACCTCTCTTCTGGGCGCGTGTACCCAGCGACAGCTGTGAATATTTGTCTCTGTCTCCCACCAGACAAGACTTGATACATGATACAAGGTCGTTTTATAGTGGAGATTTTAGGGAGGGGAAGGTCAGACATGAGACGATGTTCGGACCCTGCTGGACAATGTTTGTCATCGCCTCATTTAGTGATGAACCTACTGGTCATAGACTCATTCGATATATTACGTGAGTCCGGCACATACGCCTGTTCTTAGCTTGAACTAGACCGGAGAGTCTAGTGTTATATAATGCTTGTCAATGACGTTATAGCTCACCTGCAGGTCGCCTTGCCAAATCTGGGGTTCATTAGGCCTCGAATATGTCCTTGACCTTGCACACCATCCAGCACGAATGCCAAACGGCCTGGTTAAAAGGCCAGATGCGCTGACTGCGAATGCCTGGCGCCGACTATGGATATTTGTCTCAGCCTTCCACCAGACAGGGCTCGTTTTATTGTATGGATTTAGGGATGGGTAAGTCGAGCACGAGCTGACGCTCAAGCCCTGCAGGACTTAATCGGCACACTTTGTGTCACGTGAGCCAGATGAGCCAGCCGAACTTAGGCTCACTCGATATATTACGTGAGTCCGACACGTATGCCTGCACATAACTTAAACTACATATCTATACTATATTTATACTAGATGTCCTGAATATGACAGTAAACCATTTGATGGTAAGATTCCAGTCTTGGATCTTTGGAGGATACGGAGTACCCCATCATTGCCATTGCTCCAAGGTTCACTCTACCTGGAGTAGTAGCATCTGACAGGGTCCTATCTATGGGTCAAATAGAACTGTTTGACTTTTAAATGTGTACAAACTAATGACTCATGTTAAATTGTTAGAAATAGAACTGTTTGACCATTAACTGTGCATACACAAATGACTAATTGAATTGTTTGTGATACATTGCAATACGTGGAAACATTTAACTGTGTGCATATAAATTAGTAATGTTCAATTGAGTTACCAGTGTTGAGTAGCAATACTTGAAACCCTTTAACTGTTTGCCTAAATTGAATTGGTGAGATTACGTAACGAAACTTGGAACAATTTGATTGTGTGAAAATGAATGAACAGTGTTGAATAGAATAATTAGTGTTAAATAACAATAGTTGTATCCACTTCACTGTCTGAAAACAAATAATAAATGTTGAATAGAATTAAATGGTTTCTTTGTTTAATGGCATATCAACTCTTTTTAGGTTATTTAATGCCAAAGCCATTCTCCTAGAAGAACAATAGTGGTACTATTTAACCCATAGTTGGGAGGATAAGGGGGTTCATACCTTTCCCAAGGGTATTTGCCCGAAAGTGAACGTAACAGCGCGACTGGAGTACGAACTCGCGTACTACGATTCCACAGTCCATCGCTTTAACCATCACACCACGAGGACACCCCCTTGAATAGAATTATTAGTGTTAGAAATACTTGAAACCATTTAACTATGTGCCAAAAATGAGCTCAGGCTCATTCAAAGATGTTATCTACAAAATGCGTTTACAAATATGTATTTGATAAAAATGTATAAAGATGATTTGGCATGAAATAACCAACAATAGTTGATATGCCATAAAACCAAACCAAATCAAACCAAATTATTATTGGTACACGCTCAAAAATGATTTTATCAAACATGCGTTGTAATATTAATCTTCATAGAAAAAATATAATGAATGTATATTCATGAATATATATATATATAAAGTGAAGTTGACGACCGTTGTCGAGGGCGACCCGAAGGCTCCATTTTCATTAGCTACTACACCGAGGTCTAGGAGAAGGTGCTACGCCTTACCCTGGATTGATGCACTTAACCCTTAATCCCTATAAAGCTAAAGCAAACCAAACCTTCTGACTTTAACACCGCGAATTTTTGTCTTAACTACAGATGTGCAAATTTTGGATGACCAACTAAAACCTATCTACAACAGCTTTGTATGGACACAGAATGTAGTCTAGAGGACCTGCCGGAAGCGATGGATGATGGAGACGAATGGTGAGAGAGAGAGTCAGGGAAATCCGTACTAGCAGCATGACATGATAATGATATAAGAATATATATATATATATCCAGGTTAAAAACACCCTTATGAACAAATCTCTGTAAAGTCTATTATTTTAAAATATCAAATTACATATAACAGTTCATGCTATGGAACAAGCAAACTACTTTGTGAAGGTTTTCAAAATTTTTCCTTTTAAGCAGTTCATCTGTTCATCAGTAAGTTGAAGTTATAGGATTTACACTCCTATAATTTAAAATAGACATTATGCCATTTGTTCCCGAAAAAAAGATGGCAAACGTCAGTATACTAATCAGTCTCGGGAACCTATTGGCCAGAAGAACCACGTAGTTAATACCCAGAACTACGTCCGCAACTTCAATTTTCTCCCGCGTTTTTGGAGCCTACTCCATGACAAGAATTCTCTATAAATACTTCGTCGTCCAACACTCTTCCTCTTTTTCACAATTTCACTTGGAGAGTCAACACAGCTCTCTTTCACATTTGACTTCCAGCGGTCAACCGCCACAAAAATGTATACGCCATGCAACCATTCTCTTCCTTGTTACACTTTTTCGGTGAGACTTTTGCCAGCCTCGAACACAGAAATTTTGTCAGACCACAGAAAGAAACAAACAGTAGAAATACTTAGTCAACAAACATAGGACTATTATTAAATAGTCCCTTTTTGCAAACAACATGAAGAAAGAAACAAACATTAGAAATACTTAGTCAATGCGCATAGGACACTTTTGTTATTTAGTCCTTTTTTTTGTAGTATTCGTGTTAATCACACACACACACACACACACACACACACACACACACAGAGGAATATTTAACGAACAATATTAGAAAAGTAATATTTTGAAATGTTTTATTGCATGTATTTGTTATATTCTCAGATGCAGCATCATGCAGAAATATACATATATATATATATATATATATATATATATATACTGGATACATACCGACGCAATGAACAACAGACGCAATGATAAAGACGCACACAGGCTAAAGACGCAGGAAGACTTCTTTATAAAAATATTTGTACCTCTCACTTTATTTGTAAGGTTCGAAAGGGTTGTTCAAGGTTTGCGTGTGAGAGGGTGTTTGGAGATCGAACATGACTGCAATATTTTGACCCCTCACTCTTATGGCCGTCACGTTGTGTCTTTCTTGTTCTCTTGATGCTCAACCGGAGGCCTAGGGGCTCACCCTGCTGGGTGATCTGCTACATCTTATCAGCGACTTCTCAGGTCCCCAAACTCCATCGGGGTTCCCGAGGGCCCCGTCGGCCGGGTGTGGCTTTCCCTACCACATCTCTTCACTCCAATTGGCCTGGAACTCCAACTCAACTCGCTCGTCGAACTCAACTGAATTATATAATCGTTCGACGCCCACTCGATCTTTGAAATCGAATGTTTAATCGTCATCAAGCGGAAATAACTGTCATGGAGTTCACAGGTCACTCTCTTCCGGTGTATCATTCTGAAATGGCACCTTCACCTTGTCCCATATTATCAGCCGATCACACCTGCGCGATTTCTTTCGATTATTAGCCATTGGGATGTGTCACTTCCTTCCGGTGCATCACCTTGGAATAGCATTTTTGGGCCGGGTCGAAGGTCAAAATATTACATATTGTTGAAATATAAGTTTGAGTTTGTACCGCTTTGTCTTGAATGTTCTTTTTGCACGCGTCGTTTCACATCTTTCATTTCGTTTACCTCATTTGCCTTTTCAAATATACAAACAGAAATTGTGGGGGACCAAATATAAACACCAACAGCATACCACTACAAAATGGAACCCAATGTTACCTCCACAAAATAATAAACTTCAAGTATTTCAGTATAAAATTGTATTATGAGCATCAGTATCTTCAATAGTTTTTTTTAAACAAATATTTGGAATAATTTATTTTATTTTTCACATACTTCGACCTTCATACTGTGACGGCAAATCGACTAAAATCCCAAAACGGGACTTTATTTTCGCACGTGTGAAGACGGGGCAGGTTGGCACTTGATCCCCTACAGAATAAGTCCTGTTCAGAGTTTTTCTCTCAGGCATATAAGAACTGGCATATTACGTGAGGGAATAATTTAGGACCAGACCGACCGCCGCTGGCAAGGGGTTCCAAATTTCACACTATCACACACCCACCAGGCTGGCTTTCTTCCTTCCCCGAGACAATGGAAGATAATGAGCCTATAGGTTTTAGTCGTAATAATATTAATATTGTAGTAGTCGGCAACTCCGGTTTCCCGTGTGATACTTTAGGAATTAATAGGACAATTCCAAGCAAGATAACATATGGCGAATAGAAGCTGAAAAGAAAGCATGAAGTAACAACATAGACCACATGGTAAAATGAAAATACATAAATTCCTTTACTACTTATATATACACGTTCAGAGTGTCAAAAACATATAATTGGATAGTCCACGAATATAAACGTCTTTTCTGACTTTTGTCCTTCTTCAAATTGAGAGAGAGAGAGAGTGGTAAACAAAATTTGGGTATAAAGGAAAAATGTCCCCAAAGTTACTTATCTTATTTTCGACGGGGTTCCACAGGAGAATTTTCTTCTTTCACGGGCTACTAGACTTTGTTCTGTTTTTAATACTGGCTTGGAGGATTTGGAGTCCTTCGTGTCTCAGCTAATCTTTTGTCTTCAGCCCGGAGTAAAGTGGCTATGGTTCGTCTGCCCGCTATGAACCCTGCTCAAAAACTCCCTTCTTACTATTTACTTCCGCTGAGGGGAAGGAAGCCCCACTTCCGTTTTGGGGTCCCAGCCAATCATTTGGCTTCTCTCTCTTTCCCCTTCCGATGTCCGGCGACCTGAGGTCACTAAGTACCAACATCTGTTTATCCCCTCTGTGACCCACATTCTCTTAACGGCCACTTTTTGACTGCTAGAAAATGCTGATTCAACCCGGGAGGATAGTATCAGTCTTACCTCTTCGTCTCCGTGAGCTATCACGTGACAATACAAACATGCTCCAGATAGAAACTTCTTGTTCAAACTATAGACAGATAGTGTGACGTGGTATGCTACTGAGAGAGTGAGGGAGAGGTCAATTCCCTTACTCTTCCGTGTTTGAATCAACAGGCACTAAGACTGACCGCTAAGACGGTAGGAGAATGAAGGTCAAAGCTACCCGCACTCCATGACTTGTAATATTTTGGACAAAGAAAGGAATCCGGGTCACTCGAGTATCGTGACCGGATGGAATGGTGGGAGAAGTCAAAAGTCAAATGATTGGCCCATAGACCCTTAGCGCCAAAATGCCATTTTTTCGTTAGAGAAATTTGGAAAAGAATCTTTAGTTTGGGACAGAAGTCAGTAAGAGAAAGACGCCGATTTACAGCCAACTCCGGGGAAAGTCTCCCGTAAAAAGAGTTGAACATAGTCTATGGACAGAAGTCAGCAGAAAAAGACGCTAATTCAGCCGATTCCGGGGATATCACTCGCCCGTAAAAAAGAGAGAAAGGAACCTGACATTACACCTTTTCAAAGATAACTACAACTTAAACTGTTTTCCTTCTACCCTTCCTAAACATTGGAAAGTTATATGTATTCAAAAAAGAAAGAAAGAAACTAAAAGGATTCTGTTTCATCATTAGCAAATGAGTGAATGGACTTTGTTAGATGCTTCAGTCTGGTGACTTAGACATTGTCTCAAGTAAAAGAAAAAGAAAGAAAGAAAAAAGAGAAAGAAGAAAAGGACTGTTGAGAGTCATTTATGGTTGATACTTCCTGTTGGCTTAATATTGCCGGTATTTTAAAAAGAAATGAGAAAAGAAAAAGGAACTATTTCTTAAATATTATCATTATTTGTTTGGTCGTCGCCTCTTAAAATTTTGTAATATTTTAAATGCGCCCTTGTGTTAAAATCTTTTGGTTGTGTAATTTCCTCTATCAATTCGTCTTCTGTTGCACGTATCTGTTTCAGCTTCGTATCGCTGTCATTAATTCTCGCTAAACGTCTTATTGCACCTTAAAACATTACAAGGGAATTTCGGAAATTTGACCACAGTTTATATTTTCTTACCTCGAAGTCTGTTTTTCCGATATCTGAGGGGGTAGGAAAACGAAGGACTTGGTGGGGTATGTGAAAGTGAATTGGATACCCCCTTACCAGCGTCGGAGATCAGTCTAGCCCTAAATTAATCCCCACATTATTTGCCGGTTTACCATATGCCCGAAATAGGAATCTTAAATAGGACTTATTTTGCGGAGGGTCAAGTGCCAGACTGCCCTCGACGTCACATGCGGATAAAATGGACTCTCATCCTGGGATAATTATTTATGCAGCGTCACAATAGTCTAGTCAGTTGTTAACAAAGACCGACATTATCTTTCAATTCACATGTTTTATTTGTAGATATTCTATAAATCCATATTCCTGAAAACCAACAACACACAACCCCAATAGTTTGATGTGTAACGATATCAGCACTTATCTATCTGGATACTCATATTCAGTTAAATATTGCATATGCATATCAGTGTGAGAGTGTCTATACGAATATGTGTCCGTATAGGCGTAGCATATATTTATGTGTACGTATATAGTTGCGAGCGTATCAGTAGAGACGTGCGTAGGCATAATTAGTATATATGTATCCATGTATATGGAAGTGTGTGTATTGTGAAGTTGGCAACCGTAGTTGAGGGCGACCAGAAGGCTCCCTTTTCAATAGCTACTACACAAAGGTGTAGGGTAGGGCGCAATTCCTTTTCCTGGATTGCTCCCCTTTACCCTTGATACGTACCTTATATAGCTAAGTGTTAAGCAAGGAAACTTCAAGTACCATTTTTAAAGTCTTTGGTATGCCGCGACCTAGGATTGAACCCAGGTCTCCCAGACCATTGGCGAACAAGCCAAACAAGTTAGGGAGGTTGCCAGATTTTAATAAATGATAAAATAGAAAGAGAAAGATTTAGTTTGATATATTTTAATGTCGGTCATAAACAGAAGTCCTCGGCGCTAGTACGGTCAGAAGTCAGTAGACAAGACTGTTGTTTTCCAAAGTATTTTAGTTCTGGAAAGAAGTGTAGGGACTCTTTTACAGAAGCCAGAGTCTCATATATTTAAGGAAGTAATCAGAAGATACGCTGCCGGTCTGCCCTGTCTGTTGTCACAAGGGGAACATTGGTCGCCGAGTTAGCTGATCGTTTGACAGGATAAGATAATCTAATATAATCTTTATAGTGAGAGTTTAGCGCCAAAGTCCAAATTGCGAAGTTTCACACGACTCCTCCCACCGATATAAAATCAAAGAGACGGTAAATATCTTGTGAGAAAACAAGATCGAATAAAATGAAATAAAAAAATAATGATTAAAAGTGTTTTCCCCATAATGCTAAAAATAAAAGAACAGGAAAAGGGTAATTGGTTATCGACCCATTTTTAGGAGCCACAAAGAAGAACGCAATGCGCACAGATATATTTTCAGTTGCTCCTAGAGAAGGGCCGTGAAATAAGTACAACACTTGCTTTTTTTCCAACTCAATTGACTGACTTGAGTTCGACCATTACTACTGTCCCTGTTATTATTATCACAAACATATGGTTCTACGTATAAATTATTACGAAATAGACATTAGAACTTAGTTCATATTAAACCTAATATATGGAGGTGCCCGTGGTGTAATAGTTATCGTCGTAGGAAATGAACACGGCGACACGAGTTCAAATCCTGGACGAGACCGATTGCATTTCACATAGCACTAATACCCTTGGGAAAGGTATGACTCCAATTATTCTCCCTCCAGCTATGGATAAATAGTAGGGTAGACTGGGTTCTTCAGCCTTGGTGAGGCAACTAGTCTAGGAGAAGGACAACTCTGAATTCAAACCCGTTAAACTCCGCTTAAAAATTGACCTTGTGTCATATCCTGCCCGAGCGGAGGGGTTGGGTGAATAGGATTAAACCTAATATAAAAAGAATAAATAGTCTTTTGTAATCATTATTTAATAATCAAATGTGCACACCTTACCGAGTTCGAGTTTGGGTGGAGTCTATTCGCACTCACTTCGCACTAAGTTATAAACCCACTTATCATCAGCTATGAGGAACATAGCGAAGCAGATTGGATTCTCTAGACACGGTGTCCTTCTTTCATAGTGCCTTAATCCATAGTTGCTCTTCTACGTTGGTTGCCCACCAGTCTAGGAGAAAGGCAACTATGGATTCGCACCATAGAGACGACAATGGGAAACTACTCAACTATCTTCCCTCTCAAGAACAGTAATGGTAATGCGTAGTTTTACTCATTAGGTAAGTTGTAGAGGACCGTGAAATTCAACGTCAGGAGGATTCATGGTTACATTCCTTTCCAGAAATGCTTACCTGATATAAGTAAATCTCCAGCCTTCTGCGTCCAGGAATAATTACGAGGGTGAGTCAAAAGTTTGTCAATATTTTGATAGTACAGGTTTGCGGCGCGCATATCACATGATTGAAGCAGTTCAAGCTGTACTTGGTTCCTGCTGTGGTCGGTAGTATTATGGTAGTTGGTGCGCTGACACGTTGTGCATTGCTACGCTCCATGAGTAATTTGAAAGCAGTGAGCATGCAGCGGAGTCTAATTCGGAAGTATACTTTACGAGTTTGAACAGGACTGTAATGCCACCGCGGAAGCAAATCAAAAACATTTGTTCTGCGAAAAGAAAAAAGGGGGCAATCGATCAAAGAACAGAAACCAGATGCTCGAAGAAATTTCGCTCAGGCTGAAAGAACAACGACGGTTAAGCAAAGCCTAAAATCGTAAATTCCGAGGTCGTGCTCCAAGCCATTGAATCAAAACCGTTAAATTGTACTCTGAGTGAATCATGCAAGCACGTCATCTCATAGTCCCGGGTAGTTTGTCATCTTCACGACTCCAGCAAAAGCATCAGGAGCCACCCCCTTTTACCAAGATGCATCTTCCCAACTGCTCTAAAAGGAAAAGGGTCATTGTCATTCCCTAATGTCTGAGACGTCCCTTCAGAAAAATGATAACAAAGTTAGACTATTTTTAGCATCATTCATCCGTATAAGAAAGAGCTCCGATATTAAAATTAACCATGTGTCATAACCTGTTCTGTTAGTTGTGGGTGGGGGGTAAATTTATTCTGTATTTGACGGCATATAGTACACCAGCACAAAAACTTCCCTTATTTCAATCATGACTGTTAATATATGCTTGTGTAGAGACGAAAAATAATTGTCTCCCATGAAGAATGGAGCGTGTCGGTGCGATAGTTTCGTCGACTGTCACGTGTAACAATCCCTAAACCCATCTCGTTCTCTTTTGTCTTTGTTCTTTGAACAGTAAAGACGTGCTTTTTTTTGCCGATATTCTTTAAATTCTGAAGACGTTATCTTTTCTTGCATCCATGGTCGTTGTACTCATCTTCTCCGCGTAATCCTTCTCAATATTTTTGTACCCCTTTTATGTACTGCTGGTTAATAGAACAATATGCGCCCATTTTATGTGTTGGGATACGTTTCTGTATTCTTGTCAATAATTCATGTATATATATTATGTATGCGTTCCTGTCAGTACTTCTTGTATGTATATTATGTATTATTTAGCGTTAGTTTATCATAGATATACTGATCTAATATTGGACTCGACTAAATATCACCCCCACTTCCGAACTCTTCAATAGTAGTAAAATACAAATATTGGTGCTGAGAGAATAATTGTCTTCCCTTGGTTTTGTTGGCACTTAACTGGATATCAAGTGTCCATTGGTCACGTGAGGATTCACAATGCTTTATCGTTCTTCAAACGGATAAGACTTCTTTTTATCTCTGTTCATTGAGTAGAAGAGAAACTCAGTCTTCAAATCCGCCGATAGAATTTTGTCTCGACTCGGTAGAAAAATGCAAGAGCACATTGCTATGAACTGCCGAAGAAGTAAGACTTTTCAACATTTTGTGGCGCTTTTTATACACTGTTTGATAATGAGACAATATACACTTTTCATCTTTTTTAGACACGTTTGTGTGTTCTGGTAATCTTATGCTTACATATATGTATTAAATATCCTAAAAGTGTATTAGAGCTATTTTTGTCTTTCATTCTGTTTCTTCAATGTTAGTGCATCAATGGATCTAGTTAGTTAAGTAGTTGGGCGACTGTAATCGAGGGCGACCCAAGGGCACCCTTTTCAATAGCTACTACACCGAGCTCTAGGAGAGAGCGTTACTTCTTTCCTGGATTTCTTCACTTACCCTTGATCCGTATCTTATAATGCTGAGTGTTAAGCAAGGAGGCATCAAGTACCATTTTTGAGTCTTTGGTATGACTCGACCTGGGATTGAACTTCGGTGTCTTTGGCCATTGACTAACAATCTAACCATAATGCCAATGGGTTGTAGTGCTAATATTGGACTTGAGTGAGTGGGCACCCGACAAAATATCCTCCCTATCACCAATTATTACCAATAAACGGTAACACCTCTAATATTGGTTTTATCTTCACTTGCAATAGGCAAGGTAATTGTTTTATTTAAGTTGGTTCTGAAGACAGTAGGAATTAGATGAGATAATGTTTGAAATTGGTCTGGTGAAAAAAAGACCAGAAACAACTTATCTTGAAGCTGTTGTTAAGCTACTGAATATCATCAAAGCGTGCTAACGGCACCGATTCTCTTAACTCTTTCTCTCTCACCATCTCACAATTGGCCATCGATCTTGGTAAAACCTCTAGATATCCAATATCCGTACCAAGCGGTTCAATGTAATTCTTTGCAGGTCAATCAACATTAGCGTGTCAACGTGTAAGAACCCATAGGAGAATGTCGCTCATGATGTCGTTTTTACTTCACGAGCATTTTATCCAAACATATCTCGATCGTCTTACTTGGATACTTTGTGAGATGGAAGGCAAGTGGCCGTCCAACTGCTGTTTTGTAGAGTGACTTTCATGTTAACCGAGACACCAGAAAGAACCAAGGCTCTGTGACAATTTGAGTCTAAATGCTATAAAATGGTACTTTAAAGAATGAACCATCCGATTTGAGTTCGAAAGGTTTCAGTTCCTATATAGACTTACAAGCAAAGAACTTGGTCAGCTTTGTCAAGTGGACCTCTCAATTGTCAGATCTTTTCTTTGATCATTAAGCGGCACCAGAATCTCTTTCAAACAGGCGAAGTGGACAAGGGAGATAATAAAAATCCACTGTGAAAACAGGAGGCGCCATACAAAGGTTGTTCACACCTGGGGTCGCTAATGTGTCCAACGATGGAATGTGAGGAAGTGGCACTGTCAATGTTTTTCGGAGAGGCCGCTAGTTACTTTAACGGTATTGATTCGATGCAGTTGGATGCCGACTGTGTCTTTCTTAGACTGCTATATATACATATGAAAGAGACATACACTCTCTCTCTCTCTCTATATATATATATATATATATATGGTCTATTTCCTTTTAAACGTCACGTTCTCTTTTTGGAAAGGGCTGTGCAATATCAATGTGAGAAATAAAAGAAGGAGAAAAAAATGTCTGTGCCTTCTACTCCTGGTGGCAGTACGTTGGCAACAGCCATCTGGTGTCGCTAGTGTGCCGAACCACACCAACTTAGTACTGTAGTGGTGGTGGTGGTGGTAGTTGATAGTGACTTGTAGACACTCATCCCGGTGCAAGCCGCAGGCCATGACACGACGTCACGTGGGACAGAGATAAGAAGTAGAGAGCGAAAGAGAGAGAGAGAGAGGGGGGAACACAACTACGTCTTTTTTCCTAATAGTCCCTATGTGTGCGTCTATTCAGCGATCGGATGGGCCCAGATACCAGCAATTGCTCGCAGATAGGAAATAATCGATAAAATACAACACAAAGAACAGAATTAAGTTCTAGTGTTCTACGGAGGGAGGTCTTGTCATGAACTACCGAGCCAGAACATCTTTCAATACAGTGAATAATTAACGGGCACATAGGAGATTTAAAATTAGGGAAACAAATAATAATTTGGTCAAACAAAATTTGGAAACTAATCACACCTTTATTTTTAGATTACAAGACGTTAATTTATAGGCATAATAAAAAAAAACGCCGGAAAATTATTGAATATAGTATCATTTCAAACCACCATACTATCAAATAGAGACCCGTTTTTTTAATTTGTCCCTTTACTTCGTCAGATTGGTGCTGAAAATATCTTAGAATAAATTGATTTCATCGTTCATATATATATATATATATAGATAGATAGAGAGAGAAGGGGGAGATAGATAGATAGATAGATAGATAGATAGATAGATAGATAATGTTATGAGATCTTAATATTTGGTAGATATGAACTTAATAGTATATATATGTGTATATATATATATATATATATAGAGAGAGAGAGAGAGAGAAAGAGAGCGTGTGTGTGTTCGCCAATGATCCGGGAGCCTGGGGTTCAATCCCAGGTCGAGTCATACCAAATACTCAAAAAATGATACTTGATGCCATCTCGCTTAACACTCAGCATTATAAAGTACGGATCAAGGGTGAGTGGAGCAATCCAGGGAAAACAGTAGCATTTTCCTTTACACCACGGTGTAGTAGATATTAAAAAAGGAGCCCCCGGCTCGTCATCAACTACGGTCGGCTGAGAGAGATGATATGGATTTTTTTTTCTTTTTTCAAATAAATTTTGGAACACTAATTAGATGAAACAAATTTGAAACAGAACGCTATCAACTGGAATAGAATATTCTTAAATTTTACTTATATTTCCATTTCATTAAATAACTTATACACCCTGATGAAGATCTCAAAACCGAAACGTTTTACGTTTGTAGATGATTTTTGCTCTGTATATTTTCATACATATACATAGATAGATAGATAGATAGATAGATATGTATTGTTTATAAGAATTTGAATAAACTATTTCTTCTAATTAGTTGCTTATTTGCTTGTTTGTTTGATTGATGAATTTTAATGACATGCCGACTCCTCTAGGCTTATTTTATTCCTAGAAGTTAGACATTTACGTAAAGTGTAAGTTCCTATTTACATTTTTTGTCCATGTTTGTATGGCATCAAGTATTCCAATCAAATACGAATAATTTACAAAAAATATCTATTTGATCAATTGATGTGACCCAGGCACTTCGGGTCAGAGTGGGTTTGGGAATATTGGCAATAGAAGTATGCTACACAGAACTAGAGCCTTACCACCAGATACAGTTTAGAGTCATTCGTATGATATATTGTGACGAAGGGTACATTAAGGACAAGAGGGATATTCTGTGTACATTCACGTTTATTTCCAGAGCTGAGCAAAAGTCGTGTTTATTTACCAAAGTCATGAGGAGAAAGAGAGTGAACCTTGGTTTCTATCACTAGGGTAACTCATTGAAGAGTTCCACTCAAGGGGAATAACTTGTTACGACTATATTACAATACCCAGGACACCCTTTTTATTTGTATCTGGGGGGGGTCTAACCTCTCCGCAAGGGATACAGTCAGCGTATTCTTAAGCTATGCCAACAAGGTGATCCATTTATTTGGTTTGGAGGGTTATAAAACAGGAACATTATAAAAGAACGCAATTTTATCGTAGTCAACATAAGAAAGAATTTCGTCATGTTTTGTGGTCCTGAATTTTGAATTTTCGGAAAATCTTTATTGATAAAATAAACTGCTTGAAAAGAAAAGTTTTTTTTTTTTTACTCTTGAATCTTGTTCGTAATCGATCAAGAAAATTGAAAAAGTGAATGCATATTGCTTTTTAGAAGAGAAACTCATCTAGTAAGTTTGGGTCCCTTTCATGTTCAAACGCTTTTTTTACTCCAATAAGTTTAGGCAATAGACAATCGATTATGTGTATGCTTATGGGCAGTACTTTCAATATTCGTAAGGTTATACAATATATATATATATATATATATATATATATATATATATATATATATATATATATACTAATCTACTATCTGACAGCATTCACGGTTACCAGAAAAAAAAAACGCCAGGAACAAGAGATAAAAATATCTCGAATCACCGCCCGGGGGAAAAAGAAAAAATATCATAGGACAAAAAGAAAGAAAAAGCCAACCCCGTCACACCAGTTGAAAAAAATCAAGAGATATGCAGTCAGTTGGTCAAAAGAAAACTAAAACCCACCGTAAACACTGCAATGCCACAATTACAAGAGTGCTTAACACGAGTGGAGCCAATTACAAAATTAACTTAAATCGCGAGTCAGAATTCTCCTACTAAAGTTTCACCTTAACCGATCATCAGGAAGTCTCATACCGACCAATGATAAAGGAGAAAACGTCCTTTTTTATATTCATCAAAAACCTACCTAGCTTAAAATTTACATAACAAAAGAAACAAATAAAATAAACAAAAAAACTTACTTTTATAAGAAAAAAAACAAAAAAAAACCCTCGGGTATAAATACTTAGAAACCTACCCCTAATTAAAGCGCAACCACTCCCTTTTGTGTTTACAACTATTTAAAACCTCCGACCTTTGGTTTAACATATCCCTACTTTTACAAGACGCTATTGCTAATTTTTCCTCCATGCAAAGCAAACAATCCTTATCGCCAACCCTATATTTACGGCATTTCTTTATTACTTCCCATTTCAGTATTGGGTCTATTCCTTTTTTATCCTTGACCTCCAACACATAACTAGATAACGTGGTACTATGGCTATACTTCTCGTGGGAGAAACTTGTTTTATGGTTATAGTACTTAGTCTTGAATTCCCCTTGCGTCGACCCAAAATATACCTTTTTATCCTATTCTATTTACCCAACCCCTCCGCTCGGGCAGGATATGACACAAGGTCAATTTTTAAGCGGAGTTTAACAGGTTTGAATTCAGAGTTTTCCTTCTCCTAGACTAGTTGCCTCACCAAGACTGAAGAACCTAGTCTGTCCTAATATTTACCCATAGGTGGAGGGAGAATAATTGGATTCATACCTTTCCCAATATACCTTTTTATTGCCATCATTACCCGGTTCACTATATACTTCCACTTTATACACCACACATTCTTGTTTACATTTGCCTTCCAGTGGGCATCTTACCTTATCCCTACAATTACATTTAGCAATCACCTTATTTTTCTCTTTACTTAGTTTAGCTATATTACTCTTATTTATTATGCCATTGATGTTTGGCATGTAACTATATCTTAATTTAACACAATTCTTATTAAATATCTTATGTAATGGGTTCCCACTGGGGAAATTTCTTTTTAACAACTTAAAGAATTCTTTCCCTAAGTTATTGACTACCTCCATGTTATAGGGGGGATTAAACCATAAGATTTTTCTAGGTCTATTTCTCCTTTTTTGCGTATTACTTCCCTCCCTATCCCGATATTCTAATTTGATCCTATATCCGTCATTCTTCAATGCCTCCTCATATTCCTGCTTGCTTCGTTCAAAAATTTCCTTATTAGAGGAGTTATTTGATAACCTATGCTCTATGCTCTGGGCCAGTAAATTCTATAGCGTAATATTCATAAAGGTTATGCAAAGGTGCCGTGGTGTAATGGTTATCGCCGTAGGAAATGGACACGGCGACACGAGTTCAAATCCTGGACCAGACTGATTGCATTTCACATAGCACTAATACCCTTTGGAAAGGTATGAATCCAATTATTCTCCCTCCACCTATGGGTAAATAGTAGGGCAGACTGGTTTCTTCAGGCAACTAGTCTAGGAGAAGGAAAACTCTGAATTCAAACCTGTTAAGCTCCGCTTAAAAATTGACCTTGTGTCATATCCTTCCCAAGCGGAGGGGGTTGGGTAAATATGATAAAGGTTATGCAAAGTACTGCTCATTAGTATTTGAACAAACTGAGAATCTGTAGTTTATTTACAAACTGGATTGGTTGGTACTAGCGAGGATATTTAGTCAAGTCCCTACTCACCAATATCCAAGTCCAGTCGGTTGGCTATGTAGAATACACCGACTGCATTTCTACCGAGGTGGGTAAGACTCCCCCTCCCCTTAACGTGTGTCCTGGATATGACACAAAACAATCTGACTGCGAAGCTCCAGCCTTGGAGCTTTGGGGGATGTTGTATACCCCTTCAGTACCATTGCTCCCAGATCCACTCTGACCCGAAGTGGCAGCACCTGATAGGGTCCTATCGATGGGTCAAATAGAACTGTTTGACATTCAAACCGTGTGTAAATAAATTATTGATTTCTAATTGAATTGTTTGTGATACATAGCAATACTTTAACTTTGTTGACTTATGCTAAATTGAATTGTTAGAAATAGAACTGTTTTGTTATTTAACTGTGTGTAAAGAAATAACTGATGGTTTATTGAATTGTTAGTTATACATATTAATACGTGGAACCATTTAACTGTGTGAAAAAGTGAATTGAAGCTCGTTTAAAAATGTTATAATGTTAAAAATGTTATATAAACAAAATGTGTTTACAAATCATATGCATTTGATATATATATATGTAAAAACAGGATATGGTATTAAATAACCTACAATGGTTGATATGCCGTAAAACCAAACCAATTTCAATTATCCAATATTAGTGGGGGTGTCCTCGTGGTGTAATGGTTTACGCGATGGACTGCGGAATCGTTGTATGCGAGTTCGTAATCCAGTCGCGCTATTATAAGACGTTCACTTTCGGGCAAATACCCTTGGGAAAGGTATGAACCCCTTTATCCTCCCAGCTATGGGTTAAATAAAACCACTACTGTTCTTCAAGACAGATGTCTTTGGCATTAAATAGCCCACAAAAGTTGATATGCCATTAAAACAATGAAACCAAACCAAACCAATATTAGCGTTAATGTATTATTCAAAGATACGCTAATATGGAATAAAAGGAAAGAAAGACAAGATGAGCTCATTTACACATATAGAAACATTTAATAAATATATAATATACATACAAGATGTATGACATTAATACACAAACCTGTCATAGCATATTGTTGCATGAATAAGCAATATATGAGAGGGGTTCAAAAACGGTAGGAAGTTTTACTTGATGAAGAAAAGCGCTACGTACAGTAAAGTCATTCTAGTTTTACATTTCAATTTCAAAGTGAGAGACAACGTCCATCATCGGGCAAGGAAAAACAGTTTCTACTGTTCAAAGAACAGAGACAAAAGAGACCGAGATGGATCATAAGATTAACATGTGACCATCAACGGATACGACTCTTATACCAGGGAGATAATTATTTATCGACTCTGTACACTACAATTGCAGGAGTTATTAAATATTTTCCGCAGTAATGGGAGATCAATTTAAAATTAATTGGTGACTCTTCCAAATAGCAATGTGAGTGTTATCTTTTTTTCACTCTCCTTGATCAATTCTGAACAAGATTTTAGAAGGATATAAATACTCTGTCAATAAATCAAACAGTGGTTTATAGTAATTTGTAGTAATTAATAAAAGTGGTGAAAATAACCCTATCAAAAGAATAATTGGACTGATAAGGTTGTGACGAGTTTAACTTTCAAAGAATACTAACCCTGAGCAACAAGAAGAGGTCATTATTTCGCTAACAAGAAGCAATTCTAAACTAGTCTGCTTACCAACTGCTGCTATATATGTAATTAATCTACCCTTCTGTCACTGGGGATGTCCTCGTGGTGTAATGGTTAACGAGATGGGCTGCAGAATCGTAGTAAGCGAGTTCGAACTCCAGTCGTGCTATTACGTTCACTTTCAGTCAAGTACCCTTGGGAAAGGTATGAACCCCCTTATCCTCCCAGCTATGGGTTAAATAGCACCACTACTGTTCTTCTAGTATGATGGCTTTGGCATTAAATAACCTACAAAGGTTGATATGCCATTAAACAAAGAAATCAACCAAACTTTTTGCCACTGAAAGGTCAATTTTTAAATGGGGTACTGGTGGTTTGAACTCAGTTTTCCTTCTCTTGGACTGGTTGCCTTATCATGGCTAAAGAACACAATCTACCCTACTATTTCATACCTGAAGTGATTCACGCCTTTCCCAGGGGTATTAGCGTGAACTGAAATGCAAACTGACAAGTCCAAAATTCGAACTATAATCGCCAATTCTATTTCTTTAGACTATAACTGTTATTCCACGGCCCTCATTGGCAGTATAAAAATACTCAGGCAAGAAAAGTCTTTTGTGCGATATCTCGCTTTCCTTCTCCTTGATTGGCATCCCTACCAAGTTTCAAGAATCTAATCTATTTATCCTTCTAGTTAACCGAATGCATCTGTATATACCACTATTATTCCTGCCAACGTTATTCAAAATATTTGATCTTACGTACCGAATAGTTTTCGTTTTTTCTTTATTTGTTTGTTGTTTTTTATACGAATATATGAAATATCATATATACTAAATTATTATTTGGTCCAGTCGGCTGGGTCTGTAGAATACACCGACAGCTTCTCTTCAGAGCGGTAAGACTCAGTCAACTTGTGTCCTGGATATGACATGAAACAGTCTGATGATGAAGCTCCAATAATACTGAAGTTTTGGGGAATGCAGAGTACCTCTTCATTATCATCGCTTTCCTGGTCCACACTAGCCCGGAGTGATAGCAACTGAAAGGATTCTATGTATGGGTTAAATAGAATTGTTTGACATTTAAACTGTGTGCAATCAAATGACTTATGCTAAATTGAATTGTTTGAAATAGAACTGTTTGTTTAAGTGTGTATAAACAAATGACAGTTATCTAATTGAATTGTTACTGATACATAGCAATACTTAGAACCATTTAACTTTGCTGACTCATGCTAAATTGAATCGTTAGAAATAGAACTGTGTGTATCTAAAAATGTGAGTGCAAATCATATATATATATATATGTGTATGTGTGTGTGTAGAAACAAGATTCGGCATTAAATAACCAACAATGGTTGATATGCCATAAAACCTAACCAAACCAAATTGTTGTTCGTACACGTTCAATAGATGATTTTATTAAACATGCGTGGTAATGTTAACCTTTATGGAAAAATATAATGAATATATATATATATATATAAAGTAAAGTTGGCGGCCGTAGCGAGGGTGACCCGAAGACTCCTTTTCATTAGTTACTACACCAAGGTGTAGGGGAGGGCGCAACTCCTTACCCTGGATTGCAGCACTTAACCCTTGATCCGTAGCTTATAATGCTGAGTGTTAAGCAAGGCGGCATCAAGTACCATTTTTTTTTTTTTTAGTTTTTAGTATGATTCGACCTGGAATTGAACTTCGGTCTCCCGGGCCATTGGCGAACACTCTACCCTATTCGCTAATCCTTGCAGAAAAATAGAAGAAATACTATTTAACCAATAGCAGGGGATAAGTGGGTTCATGCCTTTCACAGGGGTATTAGTCCGAAAATGAATGTGAAAGCGTGGCTGGAGTTTGAACTCGCTTACTTCGAGTCTGCAAATTCACCACTTTCGCCATTACGCAATATAACTCCCCCAATTTTCTCCCATCCCTCCTAAATCTTAATATGTAGGATGTGACACAAGGTCAATTTTTAAGCAGAGTAAATCTGGTCCAAATTCAGAGTTTTCCTTCACCTAGATTGGTTGCCAATGCAAGAATAAAAAAAACCCAGTCCGTCTAACTATCTATCCTTAGCTGGAGGAAGAATAGTTGGATTCATGCCTTTTTCAATGGAATTAATACAAAGTGAAACGCAAAAATCCTCCTCCAGAATTTGAACTCGGGTCACCGATTCTATTTCCTACGATATTAACCGTTACGCTTAGCGCCTCCTTGTAGAGAAGGATTTTTATAAATCGTAACATTTTTATCGGAAGAGTAGACCCCGTGGCGTAGTGGCTAATGAGCTAGACTGTGATATTGTAGAAAGCGAGTTCGAACTCCAGTCGCACTATTACATTCACTTTCAGACTAATACTCTGGGGAAAGGTATGAACCTCCTTATCCAACCACCCGGGGTTAAAATGAACCACTACATTTCTTTTATAAGGTGGGCTTTGGCATTAAATAACCCATGAAGGCTGATATGCCATTGAACAAAGAAAACTAGTGACTTGACCTTAAAATGCCTTATGATTACAACCAGCTGACCGCAGTTTGAAAGTTGCCTCAAATCGTCTTCAGACCGCGGCGCAATATGCATCTAGATGGATTTGGTCAAAAGCGAGAAGTTTTCAGCATGAAGGAAATACACGCAGAACCACCATTCCCGTGTGATTACGTAAGAAACGGTTACTACAGACGCGTAATAACATCAACGGCCGAAAATAAACGCGTTTTTGGGGGGTTTTTTTTAATCACAAACTGCACACTAAAAATGAAGATTAGCGCCCAATATAGTCTCTGTTCTTATTTGATCTGGCGCATATATATATATATATATAATTCTCTTAATATCCTGTCCGATGGCAAAAGCTACTTGGTAGCGCCAGGAGTGCCAGTATCGCTTTGAGCTACCGAAACTATGTTATCACCCCTGGTTGGCGGCTGATGAGGACAGGGTATCGCACGTGCTTTCCCACGTTGTATGATGAAAAAAAAGCTTATAATTAGCGTAAATAATACTTGCAAGAATATAAATCTCGTTTAGTCATTCAAGAATTTAAAGAATGTTTTAGTTTTAATTTCAAAAGAATAAAAAATAGAATAAATAAAATTAAGATTATGGAACGATGCAATGCCATTCCAGCTACGTCGGCAAGGGCTGTAAAATACGCCGACTGCATTTTTAAGACCAACACCTTCCCAATTAGCGTTCTGGATATGGCACAAAACAATCTGATGGCGAAACTCCAGTCCTGGAGCTCTGGGGAATGTGGAGTATCCCTTCATTGACATTGCTCCAAGGTCCACTCTTTCCCGGAGTAGTAGCACCTGATAGGGTCTTAAGTATGGGTCAGTTAGAAGTGTTTGACATTCAAACAAATGATTTACATTAAATCGTATTGTTAGAAACAGAACTATTTGATCATTTAATTGTATGTAAACAAATGACTAATGTTCAATTGAATTGTAAGCGATGCATAGAAATACTTGGAACCATTCAAATGAATAAGTTTTGGTTTGGTTTCTTTGTTTAATGGCATATCAACCTTTGTAGATTATTTAATGCCAAAGCCAGTAGTAATACTATTTAACCCATAGCTGGGAGGATAAGGGGGTTCATAACTTTCCCAAGGGCATTTGTCCGAAAGTGAACGTAACAGCGCGACTGGAGTTCGAACTCGCTTACTACGATTCTGCAGTCCACCACTTTAACCATTACACTACGAGGATAATGAATACATTCAACACTAAAAATTCTTTTCAACATTACTATGTTGAATAGAATTTTTAGTTTTGAATAGCAATACTTGAAACCCTTTAACTGCGCATGAATTGAATTATAATATAACATAGCAATAATCGGAACCATTTAGTTGTATACAAATGAATGAATCGTGTTGAATAGAATTATTAGGGTTAAATAGCAATACTTGTAATTTTTTTTCATGATACAAGGTGTGAAAGTACGTGCGATACCCTGCCCTCATCAGCCGCCAACCAGGGTGATAACACAGTTTCAGTAGCTCAAGGCGGTACTGCCACTCCTGGCGCAACCAAGCAGCTTTCGCCACTGGACCGGGTATTTAAAACCCTGGGTTGAATAGCAATACTTGTAACCTCTTCACTGCGTGCAAACAAATGTTTAATATTTAATCGAAAAATAAATATTAGATAGCAATATTTGCAACAAATTTACTGTGTGGAAACAATGGCAATACTTGATTGTGTGGAAACAATTTAGCTTTAACTTTTTTTAAAAAATGAATGTACAAATTATTCAGTTACAAATCATATGTATATCCATTCAACTTTGTGCAAATAAATAATTGATATTAAAACAAATTGTTAGTGTTACATAGCAATACTTGAAGCCATTTAACGGTGCAAACAAATGATTAATAGTAAATCGAATTATTCATGTGAGAATTACTTGAAACCATTTAACTTGGTACGAAGAAATGAGGTCTTGGTCGTTTAAAAATGTGCTTACAAATAATATACACTTTATATAAACATGATTTGGAATTAAATAACCGACAAGGGTTGATATGCCATAAAACCAAACTAAACCAAACCAATTCTATAATTTTTCGGTGTAAATATTTTACTGTAGTATATATATATGTGTGTGTGTGTGTGTGTGTGTGTGTGTGTGTGTGTGTGTGAGTGTATTTTTAATTCTTTTGAGTTTTAGTTTCTTTTATTGTTAATCCTTACGTAATGTTTTTTTTTTTGTATATTTTAGGGAACAATTCACGTACGTTTATTACAATGTTGATGACGTTGTCGATAGTTGTTCGCTGAACTGGAATTTAGTCGAGATTGTCCCTTAAAGGCGAATTTAAGGTCAGCCAAAAGGACGTAAAGCAGGGTATTACAATATATATATATAATGACTTTCCTTGACCTATCTCACGTCATCAGCGACATATTTACGTTTTCCTCTTCTTAACGTCAACAAATCAGCATTGAATGACTTTACAGGCAGCTAATGTAACGACTAACCTGATGACCTTTAAAATTTGTCACTTTTTTATTTATCTATTAGCATGTTTTTTTTTGTTTTGTTTTGTTTTTGAGATATTTTTCCTCGAGTGTTTTATAATTTTGTTATTTTGTTTATTTAGTTAAATGGGAACCATGCAAAGATACTGCGGGCTATTTTGAACAAATTCTATTAGCAGCATCCCACAAAACGGCAGTTGTACGGCCACTAACGTCCCATCTCACAAGTCATCAAAGTTTGACGTACAAGACATTCTGGGCAATGTTCTCCTGTGGACTACTACGCATGGACACACCGGTGTTAGCCGACCATCAAAAACTGACATACGTCAGCTTTCAGCGGACACTGAATGCCGTGTAAATGACTTGCAAAGAGTAAGGGACGATAGGGCCGGATGGTGAGAGAGAGAGAGAGAGAGAGAGAGAGTCAAGGCAATCTGTACATTCAGTATCTCTTGATGATGATGATAATGATGATGATATTACCTGTATAGAATTTTTTTGAAATTGTTCACTTTTTATTCATTCATTACCCTTGATCCGTACCTGAAAATGCTGAGTTTTAAGCAAGGAGACATCAAGTACTATTTTTGAGTCTTTGGTATGACTCGTGTGTCGATGTCTTTCTCGGTTTATGAGACACTGCTTCCTAGGTAGGTGAATTTGTCCACCAGTTTAAAAAAAAAATACATTGACACACGGTTAACGAAGGCATGAACAGCTATCGATAGACTTTCGATCATATGGAAATCAGACCTGACCGATAAAATGAAACACAGTTTCTTCCAGGTAGCGGTCGTGTCGATACTGCTATATAGGTGCACTACGTGGACGCTAACTAAACGGCTGGAGAAGAAGCTAGACGGCAATTACACAAGAATGCTGCGAGCAATATTGAACAAGTCCTAGCGGCAACACCCCACAAAGCACCAACTATACGGTCACCAGCCTCCCGTTACGAAAACTATCCAAGCTAGACGAACCAAACATGCAGGACACTGCTGGAGAAGCAAGGACGAACTCATAAGGGATGTACTCCTATGGACCCCTACATATGGCCAAGAAAAAGCAGGACGACCAGCTCGAACATACATACAGCAGCTGTGTGAGGATACGGGATGTAGCGTTGAAGACCTGCCAAAAGCGATGAATGATAGGGTCAGGGATATCCGTGCTAGCGGCACGACATGATGATGATGATGGTATGACTCGACCTGGGATTGAACCTCAGTCTCCCAGACCATTGGCGAACACTCTAACCATTATGCCAATATATTACAAAAAGAAAGAGAGCATTTATTATGAAGTCATATACCAGTAAAATATTCATTTTTGCACTTTAACTGTTTAGTTAATGTAATTTATTTATGTTGTACATATATAACACAAATAGTATATCATTTTGAAATACAAATATTAAACCATGGAATTTTTACGGGTTCAGTTTATTATTCGGAATTTTCAGACCAGTTCTAAATGACGGACTTTACTGAAAGTTTCAGTGACAGCAAATCTCCCCAACTCTCCAGGACTTTTCTTAATATTCTAGCCAATCTCCATCTGATCTCTAACCTCCCCCGGCTCTTTTTCTGGATATCCAGAACTGTTCTCGTGACATTTACTCATCAGTCTTAGCTAATAGTTTCTCATTGGAGTTTCAGTGACAGCAAGTCTCCTCAAGCCTCCAGGACCCTTCGCAGTATTTTGGCCGATCTTAATATTGTTGCACACTGGATGGTTTCTACTTGTCTCCTGATTTCTAATTCTTTTAGTCCCTTCATCTATTCTGTTGGGGATTGTTGCAAGTGCACCAATTACAGTTGGTATCACCGTCACTTTCTTATTCCATAGTTTTATTTTGTTTTGTTTTTTGTTTTTGTTTTTGTTTTCGTTTTTTAGTTCTCTAGCAAGGTGTAGATATTTATCTCTCTTTTCGCTTTCTTTTAATTTTATTCTGTGGCCTAACGAGACGGCAAAGTCCACTTTTCGTCATGTTCTCTTTTTTTGTTGTTATCACTAGGTCTGGTCGTCTGGCTGAGAGTAGGTGATCCGTTTATGTCTCAAAATCCCAGAGAAATTTGCGTTTCATTCTCTAGGATGGATTCTGGGTTGTGTATATACCATTTGTTCGTATGGTAAATTTTCAATTTCTTGGACGATTCTGCACTCCGTCGTGTTCTGTCTTATACTCCTTTGCCCTAATTCGCTGCATTCGCTTATCATATGATTGATCATTTCGTCTATTATTATTATTACACAAGAATGCTGCGAGCAATATTGAACAAGTCCTGGCGGCAACATCCCACAATTATTATTATTATTATTCTACTCCATATGAGTTTTTCCGCCGGTGTCAGCTGATAGTCACTCACTGGAGTCTGAATGATTCCAAGTCTCCAGGACTTTTCTCAGTATTCTGGCCGGTCTCAAGAATGCAGTAATCTGAATGGCCTCGGTTTTTTCTCTGATTTCCAATTCTTGTAGTCACCTTCCCCAGCGTTAGGCGACCGTTCCAAGTGCACCAACTACTACTGGTATCATCATCACCCTCATTTTCCACAGCTTTTTCAGTTCTCTGGCTTGGTCCAAGTATTTGTTTATCTTTTCGCTTTCTTGTTTCAAAATCAACTAGACGACGAGTTCTTTTTTTTTCTTGTTAATTAACACAAGGTCTGGTCTCCTGGACGGGAATAGGTAATCCGTTTATATCTAAAAATCCCGGAGAATTTTATGTGCCCTATTCTCTAGAACAGATTCTCGTTTATGAATATCCTATTTGGTATTATTACTATTATTATTTTACTCATTTGAGAGTTTTTCCACACCAGCGCCCAGTCGGCTGGGGCTGTAGAATACACCGACTGCTTCTCTGCAGAGGGGTAAGAACCCCCCCTTACGAGTGTCCTGGATATGACACTAAACAATCTGATGGTGAGGTTCCAGCAATGCTGGAGCTTTGGGGAATGCGGAGTACCCCTTCATTGTCATCGCTCCCAGGTCCACTCTGGCCCGGAGTGGTAGCACCTGATAGGGCCCTATCTATGGGTTAAATAGAACTAACAGCATACTTATGCTAAAATGAATTGTTTGAGTAAACTGAATAGCTTGAAATAGAAATGATTTTGACAATTAAACCGTACTCACATTTAAACTGCGTGCTTATGCTTAACTGAATTATTTGAAATGGAACTGTTTTTGACATTAAAACTGTATTTACACTTAACTGAATTGTTACATATAACTGCTTGAATAGTTTGAAATGGAAATGTTTTTGACAATTATACTGTGTACTTATGCTAAACTGAATTGTTTTAAATAGAACAGATTATTTACATAAAAATGGATTTGGCATTAAATAACCTACAATGGTTGATATGCCATAAAACCCAACCCAACCCAACCAATCACACCAGCGTAAACTGATGGTTTTCACAGGAGTCTTGAGTGACAGCAAGCTCCCTCAAGTCTCCTAGATCTCCATAATGCTGTAGTTTGGATAGTCGCTTCTAATCCTCTTATATACAAGTTCTCCAGTGCCCGTATCAATCCTGTGGTACTATTTACCAACCCCTCCGCTCGGGCAGGATATGACACAAGGTCAATTTTTAAGCGGAGTTTAACAGGTTTTGAATTCAGAGTTTTCCTTCTCCTAGACTAGTTGCCTAACCAAGGCTGAAGAACCTAGTCCGTCCTACTATTTACCCATAGCTGTGGTGACTGTACTGAGCGCACCAATCATAATCACTTTCATGTTCCATAGTTTTTTCCCTTCTCTTTTGAGGTCTAGCTACTTATCTATCTTTTCGCTTACTTTCAGTTGTGGGTGTCCTCGTGGTATAATGGTTAAAGCGATGAACAGCGGAATCGTAGTACGCGAGTTCGTACTCCAGTCGCGCGATTATGTTCACTTTCGGGCAAATACCCTTGGGAAAGGTATGAATCCCCTTATTCTCCCTCCAGCTATGGGTAAATAGTAGGACGGACTAGGTTCTTCAGCCTTGTTGAGGCAACTAGTCTAGGAGAAGGAAAACTCTGAATTCAAACCTGTTAAACTCCGCTTAAAAATTGACCTTGTGTCATATCCTGCCCGAGCGGAGGGGTTGGTAAATAGTACCTGGAGCTTGTGATCAACCGGAACGGCAAGGTCAACTTTTCAGCTGGTTCTTTTTTTTTTTTTTTTTTTTTTTTTGACTCTCTCTTCGTCTGGTCGTCTGGCTGAGATTAGATAATCCGTTAGTAATTATTATTATTCACTCACTAGAGCTTTTCACATCAGCGTTAGCTGATGGTTTTTCACTGGAGTCTGAGTGACAGCAAGTCTCCTCAAGTCTCCAGGACTCTTCTCAGTATTCTGACTGTTCTTAATAATGCTGTAGTTTGGATGGTCTCCACCCGTCCGCCAACCTCCAACTCCTCCAGTCCCTTTAGTAATCCTGTAGTTACTGTTCCAAACGCACCAATTACAATTGGTATAATTGTCACCTTCATGTTCCATAGTTTTTTCAATTCCGTAGCAAGGTCGAGGTACTTATCCTTCTTTTCACATTCTTTCAGTTTTATTCTGTGGTCAGCCGGGACAGCAAAGTCGACTATTTTGCAAGTTTTCTTTTTTTCTTTTTTTTTTTTTTTTGTTGATTATTATCAAGTCTGGTCTTCTGGCCGAGATTAGGTGATCCCTATGTATACCGAAGTCCCATAGGAGTTTATGTGTGTCATTTTCTAGAACAGGTGCTGGGTTGTGCAGATACCATTTGTTGGTATGGTCAAATTTAAATTTCTTGCATATCTCCCAGTGGATCACCTTGCCGACCCAATCATGCCTAGTCTTATATTCTTTCTGGGCTAATTTGCGGCATTCGCTTATTATGTGATTGATGGTTTCATCTCTGTCACCACACAGCCTGCATGTGCTATTTTGTTGAGTCTTATCTATTCTCGCTTTGATATGATTGGTTCTTACGGCGTTGTCTTGTGCTGCTATTAGGAGAGATTCTGTTTCTCTCTTAAAGTTTTCTTTTCTTAGCTATGTCCAGGTTTTGTCATGTGAGATATTGCTTATTAGACGTTTAAAGCGGCCATAGATTTGGTTTTTTCTCCCATTTTTGTTTCCTAGTTGTTGTCATTCTATCGTCAATTATTATTATTATTTCTCTTTTTGCAGGTTTTTTTATATCAGATATTAGTTGGTGGGTTTTCACTAGAATCTGAATGACAGTAAGTCTCCTCAGGTCTCCAGGACTCTTCTCGGTATTCTAGTTGATAATAATAATTCTTCCTCTCATCTCCCTTTAACCAGGTTTCTTTTTTAGTTCCTTGACAGAGTGCTTCAACTATGTTTGGTATCACAGTCATCTTTATGTTCCACCTTTGTAGTTCTCTGGCAAAGTCCACGTATTTGCCCACCTTTTTACCGTCTAAAACTTTTATTCTGTGATCTGCTGGAAAAGCAAAATCCACCAAATTACATATTCTTTTTACTGTAGATTAAAACTAAGTCGGAATTCTGGCCTACCCTGTGTAATCCGTTTGTCTCTCAAAGCCCCCCAAAATTGTATGTTTCATTTTCAAGGACAAGTTCTGGTTTGTGGGTAACATGGTGAAATTTCATTCTCTTGCGCAATTCCCTAGTGAATCACCTTACCCAACCAGTTGTGCCTGTTTTTATATCTTTTTTTATGTCAGTTTGTCGCATATCATGTAAATAACGTAGGTGAATGACGTAGCTTTGCTATACCGAAGTTGTCATTTAAAGGCCACTTAGTGAGAACTAAAACCATTAAAAATAGTCTGTTAGCTTTTCTTGATCTAACCCGATACTTCAGTCTGCGATGCTATACTTTGGCGAAAATGTGAGATGTTTTGCCACTGTTATCTGAGTTACTTTCTTCTTAAAAATTCAAAAGTCCGTAAATATTCTTGTGGTTAAGTTAGTATTGTTATATGACTGACAGAGATCTCGTCTGACTTATTGTACAAAGAAAATAATGGCAATTCCATTCAACTGGACAGGAGAGTACTCACCGGATGTTGCCGGGACCGAGATTTTTTTCAAAATCAAAGAAATACTGTGAAATGTTGATGAAATAAAATTAAAAGTAATTTTTCAACCAATCTATGACATGACATTCGCGGTAAAAAATAAAGACCATAGGTGATCTAATTTGAGGAAGGGAGGACTATAAAAGATGAGATTCTTATAAGGTCCAAGGAGACCGAGGAGGAACACACAGCCATACGTTAGAACATCGACTGCAACGCTTCCAATATTCAACTTCACACAACACTCGTCTTAGATTTCTACTGCGGCTTTGATAGAAGCCACATGACCTGAGACTCACCACTCCACCAACATTCCACCTTTTCAACACCGACGTTTCTCTTTCCCTATTGACCGCATAAGTCTTTGACTCGCTCCTACCAATAAAAGTATTGGAACATTTTTATTTCTCGATTCCACTACCATTCAATTCACGTCAAAATTGCTAAAATTAATTCATTCCTACCAATACAACAACTGAATATTTTGATTTTTAATTTCACTCATATTTTCAGATTCACCAATACAATTGTTTGATTGCCCTGTCGCCTGGGGCTGTAGAATACACCCACTGCTTCTCTGCAGAGGGGTAAGACCCCCCCACCGCCACCAACGAGTGTCCTGGATATGACACTAAACAATATGATGGTGAGGTTCCAGCAATGCTGGAGCTTTTGGAAATGTGGAGTACCCCTTTATTGCCTTTGCTCCCAGGTCCACTCTGGCCCGGCCTGGTAGCACCTGGTAGGGCTCTACCTATGGGTCAAATAAAACTAACTGCATACTTATGCTAAACGGAATTGCTTGATTAAACTGAATAGCTTGAAAGAGAAATATTTTTGACAACTAAACCGTACTTACATTTAAACTGCATGCTTATGCTAAACTGAATTATTTGAAATAGAATTGTTTTTTGACATTGAAACTGTATTTACACCTAACTGAATTGTTTAACGTTGAACGTTTTTGACAATTAACTGTGTGTAAACAAAATCTGTACACATACTAAACTGAATTAGTTGAATTAGAACGGCTTGACTAAACTGAATAGCTAGAAATAGAAATGTTTTTCACAATTAAACTGTACTTGCATTTAAACTGCGTGCTTACGCTGAACTGAATTGTTTGAAATAGAACTGATTATTTACATAAAAATGGATTTGGCGTTAAATAACCTACAAAGGTTGATATACCATAAAACCCGACCAACTAAACTAAACAATTATTTGAACATTTTTGTTTGTTTGTTTGTTAATACAGTTGTTAAATTTTTTTACTTGCCTTCGAGTTTGATTTGTCATTTCCCAGCAACCAGACGCTTGATATAACAGTATCAGTCAATATAATGCGTGTATATGTGTGCGTGTGTGTGAAGTACGTATTAGTAGAGTCTATGTTTGACTGAGGACTGAATGTGTATGTGTGTGTGTGTGGTGGAGCACATTTTAGTAGGATGGGGCGTACGTTGACGGAATGTGTGGCTGCAGTAATTTCCATAACGATGTAAGAAAAAGAAAGTCTTTGTTTTGTTGTTTAATGGCATATCAACCTTCGTGGGTTATTTAATGCTGTAACAGAAAGAAAGAATTTCCAATTATTATTTAGTGCGGGAATTGTTTTGGCCGTTGGATCTTCGAATTTATATATTTCGTTCAATGAGAATGATGCCATTCTGGCCGGGTCACCTCCCCGGGCAATATAAAATGCTGTGTATCGCTCCCTCGTCCTCTCTTCCTCACATATTTTTCGAGCAGGACAGGCCGCCTCTCTTCTTCACTGACTCTTCTTGACTGAATCCAGCAGCAGTAAGAGACCATCGCAACATAAGATGAGCACATTCAACCTTTGGGCTAGTGTTCCTTTAGGCGTTCATTCTTTCGTCATTTATTCATTCCTCCTAGACCCACTGGTCCTCGAAACTTCTAGGTTAGATGTTTAATTCTGGCTCTATCATTTGCAACTGTTTTCTTCCATTACGAACTCACAGCACAAGGGCTATCTTTCTAGCAGTCATTAAACTTCTTGAAACTCATTAATATTCTCGTCCTCATTCCTGTATTTCCTTTCTTCTTAATGTAACAGGACAAACTACAAATTTTCCCTAACGTTAAAATGCCAAAGCCATCCTTCTAGAACAGTAATGGTACTGTTTAATCTATAGCTGGTACGGTAAGGGGGTTCACACCTTTCCCAAGGGTATTTGTCCGAAAGTGAACGTAATAGCGCAACTACGATTCCGCAGGACACCCCCACATGGAATTGTACATAACCATATATGTACATAACCATGAATGTGCATAGGAGTCCTGATATGCAGAATCTGATAATGGTGGTTTCAAAAGAAAGTGGACAGACAGAAAGATGGTAAGACTTACTTTTACCATGTCCATGAATATCTTTTTGGATGGTGTGAAATCGCAATTGATTGATGTGTTGTCATAGTAACGAGATGGATATTTGGTCAGGTGTTCGGTTGTCCATGTAGCTGCTAATGTGTGTCGAGGTTTCTCGAGAGAACTTTTGTCGAGTATTCGTTCGTTCATTGCCGCCGAAAACCCGAATAAATAAATATAGTGATCACGTGATGGGCTCCAAACGAAGGCTTTTACATCTGCGCGGGAAAGCATTCAACGGCTGGTTTATTTCGAGTTCAACTGTGCGGACGTAAGCGAAAGTATAGACGTGACTATCCTGTTCAATCAGATTCCAGAAACTATTTATTCATTTTTGTTTTTACTGATTTGTACCATTTTTTTTGTTTTAGTGATTCTGATCCGATTTATCTGAGGGGGTTTCTTATTTATTTGTGCTTCGCTGATTGGTTGTAAAATGTGGGGTTTTATATCCTATAAAAGAACGCCATGTATCGTACTAATTGTTTTTACATGGCAAGAAAATGGATCATCAAAAGCGAGGATCATCAAAATGTATAATCGATATTAGCTACTGGAGGGTCGATGTGACTATCCAAGGAGTCAATAAAATTCCTGAAAAATCTGAATATGAGCACAGGTAAAATATAAAAACATAATTGTAGTAATCCTAGTCATGTAAGAACATTAAGTTTATAATTCCCCAAAATTCGCGTTAAACTGTCCAGCAGGACACAGTGTGACAGTTATATGCGTTGGTTCCCTAAGCTTCTAAGGAGGTTGCAGATTCAATTCTGACATCAGGCGAGTAACAATACAGGAATTTTTAACACTTGTACCCGGTGATAGTTAACGCAACCAGAACAGGCGACCCATGTGGATTGAATAAAGGACGTAGATCTAAGTTCCGCGTAGGAACACCAGAAGAAAGCCGGGAAATAACAATAAAGATGAAGATAATCGTCCGAAAACAATGAAGCTTCAACTAAATTTCCTGGGGTTTAGGTTTCTTTGTTTAATGGCATATTAACCTATTTAATGTCAAAACCATCCTTCAAGTGATGCTATTTATATTCATAGATGGGAGGATAAGGGGGTTCATACCTTTTCCATGGGTATTTGTCCGAAAGTGAACGTAATAGCGCAACTGGAGTTCGAACTCGCTTACTACGATTCCGTAGTCCAGCGTTTTAACCATTACACCACGAAGACACACCTTTAGAAGTGGATTGATAACAAAAGGCTTGACAGGGAGGTTCAAAAGTTAATATAAAAAACAAAAGGTGAAAGGTAGCAAACAGATTCTCTACTCTACACATTTTCCAACTCTTCCTATTATATTGTATTTCCATAACAAGTTGAATGTAAATTAAGGAATCCTATCTACGTATTGGCTTTGATGATATATCTAAAACAGACTATTCTATTTTGTCTATTGTATCGAGGGGAAATGAAATGATTGGCTAGAAATTTTATTTAAAGGGTGGCTAATGTTGTTTTAAGAATGTATAAAACCACTCAGGCCTGGGCTCTTGTTTATAGACATGGAAATTGGAGTGTAATATTTAGATTGGAGGGCTTACAAAGAAGAGTGACAAAAATTATAAAACGAGTTAAAGATTACAGTTATTGGGAGAGATTAGAGAAATTAGGATTAACTACTTTACTAGAGAGAATGATGGGTGATCAAATTGAAACTTTTAAAATGATTAAAGGAATTTCTTATTGTAGAAGATATTTTTCAATATTTCTCCTCAAATTGGAAATTTATTGTCAAGACAGATTTCAAAAACTAAGTCTACTAACCAATTGGATTATTTTGCTAATTGACTAATATATTTTTTGGAACAAAAGGCCTAATAAAATGAAAAACAACAACAGTGTAAAAAACAATTAAGATTAAATTGGATGATTTTAGAGAAAATGGTAAGAAAAAAATTTAAGAGGGCATTGGGCGGGTATTCTCGGATGAATTACTTAAAGGAATTTGATATGTATATAGATATTGTATTGATAGTACTTATATTCTATGCAATGATTCTATTATTTATTTATTGATTTTTATTTTTATCTTATTTTATTTTATTTTTTTATTTCATTTTATTTATTTATTTATTTCTTTATATAGGTTGATGTGAGAAGATTGGAAAAAGCTGAAATGCCCAAGGACATATAAACAAATAACACAAAACAATTTTTTTCCTTTTAGTATCATAATCACGCGGTTTAATGGTTTGCAAGTTAGATTAGCAAACTATTGAAATTGTCTTTAATTGGAATCATTTTGAGATGAGGCTTCTTAATCTGAGAATTAATTTTTATTTATTGCGGACTTTTTGTCCTCATTTGGCCAAAACGTAGTGAAAGAAGAAACAACACAAAAAATCTACCAAGATGAGGACAAAAAGTCCACAATAAATAAAAATTAATTCTTACGAAACTATTGTTAATGAATTCGATTTTCAATGAGTGCCTTATACTTTTGGCCTTAAATCACCAATAAGTCGAATGAATTACTCTTCGTAAGTTCACGGGTTAGGGATACTGGATAACACTCTGGCCAGCCAGTGGTGCCTAAATTACACCGACCGCAGAGGGATAAAATCCCCACCCAAAAGGGGATGTATTCTGGAACTCATGGAATGAAGTGTCCACCCATTGTTGTCATTACTCCCTGGTCCACTCTGACCGGGAGTGATAGTACCTGTTAGAGAGCCCATCTGTGGATCAAATAGATGTTTCTGATTATGTTTGAAATGATTTTGAATAACAATAATTCATTGACTCTTAGAAAATTGATATTGCAATTAACTGAGACCCAATAATTAGGTATAATTCATTTGTATTGGGAACAATTACTCAAAGCAATTTAAAAGTTTGTAAATTATCAATATTAGATAGAAATGGTTAATTGAAGATATATGATTATTATTTTAATCATTTAAAAGTTTTTCATAGCAGCGTTAGCTGATGGTTTTATACTGGAGCCTGAATGACAGTAAGTCTCCTCAAGTCTCCAGGACTCTTCTCAGTATTATGGCCAATATTAATAATGCTGTAGTTTGGATGGTCTCCTCTCGTCCTCTTATTTCTAAGTCCTTCAATCCCTTTATCAATCTTGTGGTGACTGTACCGAGTGCTCCAATTACAATTGGTATCACCGTCACTTTCATGTCCCATAGTTGTTCAGTTCTCTAGCAAGGTCTTGGTACTTATCTCTCTTTTCGCTTCCTTCAGTTTTCAAACATTCGGCAGGTTCTCTTTTTTTGTTGACTATCACAAGGTCTGGTCGTCTGCTCGAGATTAGATAATCCGTTTGTATCTCAAAATCCCAAAGAATTTTCTATGTCTCATTTTCTAGGACGGATACAGAGTTGTGCATATACCATTTGTTCGTATGGACAAATTTAAACTTTTTGCACAATTCCTAGTGGATCACCTTTTTCACCCAGTCGTGTCTTGTCTTATACTCTTTTTGCGCAAATTTATTGCATTCGCTTATCATGTGATTGGTTGTTTCGTCTCTGTCACCACATTATTATTATTATTATTATTGAATTTTCAGTTTTACTTTCAGTTTCATACAATCCTACATCGGGTATTTAACCAATAACTAGTGTGCAGAAAGATAGTGATTATATGTATTCTATGTGTTTGTTTTTTTTCTACCTATTTTCGGTGATATTTTTAGTCTCATCGATAGTCAGTAAAGTAAAGTTGGCAACCTTAGTCGAGGGTGACCAGAAGGTTCCCTTTTCAATAGCTACTACACCGAGATGTATAAGAGGGCGCTTCTCTTTTCCCACTTTACCCTTGATACGTACCTTATATTGCTGAGTGTTAAGCAAGGAGGTGTCACGTACCATTTTTAAAGTCTTTGGTATGACGCGACCTGGCATTGAATCAAGGTCTTCCGGGCCATTGGCGAAGTACTCTCCTAAAAAGATGAGCAGTTCTGCGAGTGAAATTTTTTTGTATTTCCTATCGACTGGGACTGTTAATTATCTTGTGAATTTGTTTACCTGTCCCTTTCTTGATCATACCCAGTGCTCCCACTATTACAGTAGTTTTTAGGAGTCAAATTTTCTCAATTTCTATTTCAAAATCTTTGTATTTACTTATTTTATTGTATCATTTGACTGATATTATTATTATTATTATTATCTGCTGGCACTGCCATATCAATTAGAAGACAAATTTTCCTTTTATAGTCGTTAAACTCTATGTCTGGTCAGTTGTTCTTTATTTTTCTATCAGTTTGGGTAGCAAAGTACCAGAGAACAGCAAAATCCACGAGATAACAAGCTCCTTGTTTTTTCTTTTCTTTTTTTTTTGTTTTTTTTTTTTTTGTTTTGTTTATTAACACTAGCTCTAATCTTCTGGCTTACATTTGGTGGTCTGTATGTATCTCAACATCTTGAGAATTACATACGTTTCGTTTTCTAGGATTGATTCTGTTTTGTATATGTACCATTTAGTTTTAATCTCTTGCACAATTCCCAGTGGATCATCTTTCCAACCCAGTCAGGTTCACTCTTGTATTCTTTTTTAATCAGTATACCAGTTTGCTGCAATCACGTGATTAACTGTTTCATTTCTGTCTTCAGACAACCTATACTTATAAGTATTATACTCCTTTGAAAGATTTTCACACCAGGGTTAGCTGATTGTCTTTCCTTGAGGGCTGAATGATAGCAACTCTCCTCACGTCAATAGGACTCCTCTCAGTAATCTGAATATTTATCTGTGCCTACCATCAGGCAGGATTTGGCAGAAGGTCTTTTTTATCGTGAGAATTAAGGAAGGTGGAGGTCGTGCACGAATCTTGACAAGTGCGCTGCTGGTCAGTGCTGATCATAAATTCATAAGGCCCGAAGTCCAGAGGCAAGGTGAATTATGCTAGTCATTAATTAGGTCTTCCGGCACGAATAACTCAACTGATCATAGGTTCACTAGATCTGAAGGCCGAGTGTAATGTAAATCTATCCTTGTCATTGTTTGACCACCCGGAATGAATGCCAGGCGGCCCGGTGCTAGACCGGAACAGTTAATTAATACCGTGAGCCTGACTCTTCTCAGTACTCTGGCCTATCTCAAAAATACTGTAGTCTGGATAGTCTCGATTCGTTCTTCGATTTCCAACTCCTCTAGTCCCCTTTCCAAGCCTTTGGGGAGCGTTCCAAGTGAACCAATTACAATCGGTATCACCTTCAGCTTCATGTCCCACAGCTTTCTTTGTTCTTTGGCAAGGCTTAAATAGTTGTCTCTCTTTTCGCTTTCTTCGATTTTCACTCTGTGGTTCGCGGGAACGGCAAAATACGCGATACGGCATATTTTCTTTATTTTCTTTTATTCATTTATTTGTTGATTATCACTTGGTCTAATTATCTGGCCAGAATTAGGCGAACTGTTAGTATCTCAAAATTATCATTATTATTATTATTTCTCTCCTTGAGAGGTTTTCGGGCTAGTTTTGATTGGCGGTCTTTCACGGGAGTCTCAGTGACAGAAAGTCTCCTCAAGTCTCCATGACTCTTTTGAGTACTCTGGTCGATTTTAACAATTCTATGGTCGGGATAGCCTCGATTTTTCTGATTTCCAATTCCTCCAGTCTTTTTTTCGAGACTTGAGAACCGTTCCAGGGGTGCCAACTATAATTGGTATCACTGTCACCCTCATGTTTGACAGTTTTTCAGTTCTCTGGCAAAATCCAAGTATTTGTCGATTTTTTCGCTTTCGTTTTCGTCACTTTGTGATCCGCCGAAACGGCAAAATCCATTTGATTGCAAGTTCATTTTTTCTTAAGTCTGATCTTCTGGCTGGGGTTAGTTGATCTGTTTATATCTAAAAATCCCAGGTGCCCGTGGTGTAATGCTTATCGTCGTAGGAAATGGACACGGCGACACGAGTTCAAATCCTGGATCTGACTGATTGCATTTCACATAGCACTAATACCCTTGGGAAAGGTATGAATCCAAATATTCCCCCTCCAGCTATGGGTAAATAGTAGGGCAGACTAGGTTCTTCAGCCTTGGTGAGGCAACTAGTCTAGGAGAAGGAAAACTCTGAATTCAAACCTGTTAAACTCCGCTTAGATATTT
Organism: Sepioteuthis lessoniana; assembly: GCA_963585895.1. Taxonomy (NCBI): domain Eukaryota; kingdom Metazoa; phylum Mollusca; class Cephalopoda; order Myopsida; family Loliginidae; genus Sepioteuthis; species Sepioteuthis lessoniana. Next base: position 8,753,192 of record OY757929.1, read on the forward strand.
GACCTCATGTTATATCCTGCCCGAGCGGAGGGGTTGGGTAAATGATATCTCAAAATCCCAGAAAATATCATGCATCTCATTTTCTCGATCGGATTCTGGTTATTGTATATACCATTTGGTAGAATGGTCAAATTTTTGTATCTTGCAGAATTCCAAGCGGATTGCCTTTCCTGCCCTGTCATACCTAGGCTTGAACTCCTTTTGTACTAGTTTTTGTGCTAATATTTGCATATCACGTGATTAACCATGTCACATCTGTTTCCACATAAGCCGCACTTACTATCCTTCAGCGTATAATAATTGTTTTTTACAGCATTATTTTGTTCTCCAATTAAAAGGGATTCAGTCTCTCTCTTGGCGTTTTCCTTTCTTAACAATCTCCAGGTCGTCTCACTATTTCCTGAGTATTGGAAATTTATTGCTTTTCAGGATGGTACATTGTATGTCCCCTATTATTATTATTATTATTATTTTGTTGTCATCCTTTCTTTGGGTTGAATGCCCTTTTAATATCTGGCATAAAACCCTTGCTACGTACTTTGATACGAAAATATGCGGAAGAAAAAAGGCCCGGTGGCTGATTCCGTTTGCAGGTCGACCACGAGGGGCGAGTCTCTTCTGTTTCCTCTTTTACTTCCCAGCAACAAGAGAGAGCGGCTGCTGCTGATATGAGAGGTCCAGCACTGAAGTGGACTTTTTAGACGTTATGAGTCAACTTCGAAAAGTTGAACTCGCCTTTACTTCCCAGCATATGCGACATATGTTTGGGAGAAAGCGGCTCCTACCATGAAAGCTTCGCTGCTCGACTCAGGCAACAACAAAAATGGACCTAAAGTATATGCTTTGGAAGTTATAATTCGATTGGGAAAAGTTGATTTCCTCTTTTGGCTTCTCGACATGAAAGAGAGCAGTCGTGCCTACCCAGGCTTTGTCTGAAGTTGACAGACTTTTGTACTTTGAATTTCAACTTCGAAAAGTTGAATTCATTTTTTCTACTTCTCAACGTCCACTGAGAGTGGCTGCTTGCTATGAGGACTCTGGGGGTTACAATTCGACTTTTAAAAGTTGATTTCCTCCTTTTACTTGACGGCAGAGGAGAGTGGATGTGCCTAATGTAGCTGGAACTGGAATTGACTGACTTTGGGACTTTGTGGTTCAACTTCAAAAAGTTGAATTCGCGTTGAATTCGCCTTAATCCCAGCATATGCAATATATGCCTGGGAGAAATTATGTGCTCTAGCGGAGTCTAGAGGAAGGAGTATTGTTATATTTTGACCCTCGACCCGGCCCAAAAATACTATTCCAAGGTGATACACCGGAAGGAAGTGACACATTCCAACGGCCAGTAATCGAAAGAGATCGCGTGGGCGGATTAAGGCTTATGAGGTGGGACAAGGTGAAGGTTTCATTGTGCCATTACAGTCATGCACCGGAAGAGAGTAACCTCTGAACTGCATGACAGTTATTTCCGCTTGATGACGATGAAACATTCGATTTCAAAGATCCAGTAGGCGATCGTGTGGGCGTTGAGTTATTATTTAACTCAGTTGAGTTTGGGTCCCGATGCAGTTGCCAGTAGAATTCCAGACACCTAGAGACGAGATGTGGTAAGGAAGGCCACACCCGACCGAGGGGGACCTCGGAAAACCCCCGAAGCAGTTGCCAGCAGACTCCCAGACACCTAGAGACGAGATGTGGTAGGGAAGGCCACACCCGACCGAGGGGGACCTCGGAAACCCCCGATGCAGTTGCCAGCAGACTCCCAGAGAATTAGAGACGAGATGTGGTAGGGAAGGCCACACCCGACCGAGGGGGCCCTCGGAAACCCCCGATGCAGTTGCCAGCAGACTCCCAGACAGTAGAGACGAGATGTGGTAGGGAAGGCCACACCCGACCGAGGGGGACCTCGGAAACCCCCGATGCAGTTGCCAGCAGACTTCCAGAGAGTTAGAGACCAGATGTGGTAGGGAAGGCCACACCAGACCGAGGGGGACATCGGAAAGCCCCGATGAAGTAGACCCCAACATCAGGAGAACAATAAAGACACAACGTGACGGTCATAACAGTGGGGTCAAAATATGAAGTTTATGTTCGGTCTCCAGCATCCTCTCACATGCAAACCCTTAAACAACCCTTTCAAACCCTTGCAATAAAGTGAGAGGTGAATATTTTTCTAAAGAAGTCCTTCCTGCGTCTTTATCCTACGTCGTTTCTTCCTGTGTCTTCCTTTTGCGTCTTTCTGCGTGCGTCTTTATTATTGAGTCGTTATGATACGGCAAATGAGTATATAACAGTATTTCAAACATGCAGCTCTTTGCATTCGTTCTTCAACCTGGATTGTATCAGAAAGAAAGAAAAGAAGATATCATCACCTGCATTGCAGACTACTGTAGCAGAAAGAAACTTGAATTTTTTGCTTGGCGCGTAATTTGATTTGACCGTTAAAGTCGCCGAACATTTTCACCCAATCAGGATGACCTGTCCTATTAAGCCCGAACCATATTTCCTCGCAGCACCAAAAATTGAAGAAAGACCGCGAATCTCTCTCTCCCTCAGAAATCCTCAATGGGAACGGACGTCTATTCGTCTGCTCCTATATAGCAGTAGCAGCATCATACACTATGAGGAGAGCCATCTAGTTTATGGACCCCTTGGGTCTATTCTTCTCGACCAAGGAATTCTAGTTAAAAACAAATTAGATGATACACTCTAACAACTTCCTACCTTCTTTCCTTCCTACGAGACCTCGCTGCATACCAGCGTAAACCCCTTACTTCATGCTGCTATTAAAACCTTCATTTAAAACCTAACGACGTCTTCGTTCTTCTCCACCACCTTTATTTTCCATCAACATTTAGCGAGGGGATAACAACCAACGCTACCAACGAAATACCAATGCTACCAACGAATTACCAACGCTACCAACGAGCTAACAACGCTACCAACGCAACCAACGTAATATCAACACAACCAACGTAATACCAACAAAACCAATGTAATACCAACAAAACCAACTTAAACCATAAACCTAAAAACTCAATAATAATAATATCCCCATCGCTATAAATGGCGACCTTCCGACCGGTGAGAACACGCAACCACATATAAAAACAAATTAAATATACCAATACAAAATGGAAATTAAATATCAAAACACAATATCTCCTCCTACACTACTGAAAGAAACAGAAATTAAAATTTTGGAGAGAAAAAGGACAAAAGCTTGGAGTCTTTTCAAGAACTACAGTGACTCTGCAAGTGGACTGCTTATTTTATTTTGTTCAAATTCCCGTGGGTTAATTTTGTTTGTTAAACCCTGTTTGAGTAAGCGTATTTCTTTCCTTCTTTCACTGTTGTACTATTTTCGTGGGTTAATTTTGTTTGTGGAAACCCATCCTGTAGCAACTGTTTTATATTGTTTTATTTTGTTATTAGGCGCCTAGGGTTTTTTAAAAATATTGTGACGCCTGCATATGGGAAAATATATGCAACTTTGCAGTAAATAAACTTTTTCGTGTTGTAAACAAACAAGACTTGTAGGGGGACATGTTATTTTGGTAGATATGTTTGGTCCTCAAAAATTTATGAAGTAGTTTAGTATATGTTTTGCTTAGTGGTATGTTATGTTTGGAAAAAGGCATATGGGGACAAATGTAGTTAATGATATGAAATTGTGAAAATGATATGAAATGGCGCGGACGAAAGGAACATTCAAAACGAGGCGACCAACAAAACAAATTTATATTCATAACAAAACATACAATGATACATTTAAAACAACCCTATGGTTCTATTATTCTCCGTAAAATAGTCCTGTGTGTGTGTGTGTGTGTGTGTGTGTGTGTGTGTGTGTGTGTGTGTGTGTGTGTGTGACTAACACAACTAAAACTACAGAAAGGGTTAAATAATAAAAGTGTCCTATTCATATTGACTACGTATTTCTAAATGTTCGTTTCTTTCTGTGGTTCGACGCAATTGCTGTTTCCGTGGCTGTAAAAAGTCTCACAGACAAGGTATACTGAGAAAAGGAATGTTTGTATGGCCTATACATTTTGTGGCGTTTGACGTCTGTTGGTGAAAATGAGAGAGTGATAGTATTCTCTCTGGAAGTCACACTGGAGAGTATGTTAACCCTGCAAGTGAAAATGTGAAAAAGAGGGAGAGTGTTTGAAGACGAAGTATTTATAGAAAATACGTGTCTTGAAATCGGCTCCAAAGACGCGGGACGAAATTCAAATGAGGACGTAGTTTTAAGCAGTGGTCACGTGGTTCTCCTGGCCAATGGTTTCCCGAGACTGACTGTTTATGTGCGTCCGCCATCTTTGTTTCGGGAACAGGTGGCATACCGCCCATTCTAAATTATAGGAGTGTAAGTCCTATAGACTATTTGTATTTTTATCCTGTTGTTTCCCTCCCCATTTTTTTTCAGACACGGACTAAGGTCGAATTTATCTGCAAGAAGACAAATTTCGGAAATGAGTTTGTCGCTTGAAGTATCCGTACTGTTGTTTTTCTTCTTATTTTTGTTTTCACTTTGTCCTAAAGTTAAATCTGTTGATTTTGCTGTTGTTGGCTGTTGTAATCAAACTTTCTTTTGCTCTTTTTATTATGTATTCTTCAAGTCTTCGAATTGTTACATCTGTGCAATTCTCAACGCTGGCAAGTTCTCTCTCCTTCATTTCTTGACGCATAGAATGTCTATGTCATCCTTCGAGTGTAAAACATTGCACATCGTTATCAATTCCCTTGCTTTATGGTCTATCTAAAACCCCAAAACATAATCAACTTCTTAAAAACAATTGGCCTCCTATTAAAGATATAGACTATGTTACCAACACCTTCGACCATCAAGTTTATACAAACAAAAAGCTTTGACATTTATATATAAACACACATACATATCAGAATTTAACATTCAATGACCCTTAAAAGGTTAATTTGCCATAAACCCCAACCATCACCAACCTAAAAATTTGCATTTACAAATCATACACGTGAAAAAGGTTCTGGCATTAAATAACCTATAGAGGTTGATATGCCATTAAATCTAACCAACCAACCAAGACCCTTTCTTGCCCAATTTAATAAGGTTTGATTTATTTTGGTTTTATAGCATGTCAACCATTCTTGGTTATTTAATGCCAACTTCTATTTTTACATATATATTAAATGTATGATTTGTAAACATTTTGTAGGTATACACAGTTAAATGATCAAACACTTCTATTTCTAACAATTCAATTTAACATAAGTCAACATAGTTAAATGTTTCCGAGTATTGCTATGTATCACTCACAATTCAATTAAACACCAGTCATTTGTTTACACAGAATTAAATGATCAAACAGTTCTATTCTAAACTATTCAATTTAGCATAAGTCCTTTGTAGTACACTTAGATTAAATGTTAAACATTTCTATTTGACCGATAGATAGGACCATGTCAGGTGCTACTACTCCAGGCCAAAGTGGACCTGGGAGCAATGGCAATGAAGGGGTACTCCGTATTTCCCAAAACTCCTGCATTACTGGAGCCTGACCATCAGATTGCTTAGTGTCATATCCAGGACACTCCTGAGGAAGTCTTACCCCTCTGCAGAGAGACAGTTGGTATATTCTACAGCCCACCCCCAGCCGGCTGCTCTGAATTTAAGAAGTGTCCATAATATCTTACCAAAGAGACTGCGCGAGTATACATTTTGTTGATTACATTTTTTGTTGTAGGGTTTGGTTTCAAGAAGTTTTCTTGTTCTTCTAAGGTATTTCTTTCTTACTTTTTTCTTTTATCTCTGCTTGTTGGTGTCCACTTCAAATATTTCCAGCTATTTGTAGTTTTCTTTTTCTCCAAATGTTCGGATATTTTCTCGATTTGGTTGTTCTAGTCTTTCCGTTGCTCCCCTATCTTCATTATAAGCATGGCCAATTTTTCAACTCCAAATTCCATTATTTTGGTTTTAAATTCTAATAGTTTGTATAAGGGTTTCTTGTCCTTTTTCATTCTCATTCTTGGCATATATCCTTATGTCGTCCATAAACATGAGGTGGTTTATCTTTTCTTGAAACTTTGTAACCTCAGTATTTCCTTAGTAAATAATTTTGTGCTATCATTGTTATAACCAAATAGCAGTGGTGAGAGTGAATCTCTTCGAAAGATTTCAATTCGAATTTTATTTTCTGCTAAGGTCTATCCCTCTGACCCTTTCATTTTGTTTCAAACATCGATTAAATAACCTTCAGCGCTGGTGGGAATATTACATAACTATCCCAGTTAGGATTCTACCTACTTAGAAAATCAGTATTCGAAATTCTGGCTTTTCGCGCAGTTTCGAATACCGGCTACGTGACCTACCTATCACTAGTTGGTACATGTAACTGTCCCAGCCTTATTGCCCCTTTCCTACAAAATCCAGACTAAGTCGTGGGTGTGATTTAACAGGGGAGTTTTATTGTTTGTTCGTCATTTTATAAGCTCACTGAGACAGAAATTATTTGATTTGAGAAATCTAATCTCACACTCAAAAATAAATAAATAAAATATTTTTCCCCTCCATAAATTAAATTGAATATGCAGGGTAATTTTGTTTTTGTTTTTAAAATATGCTTTTGAATTATTTTGATCCATTCTATTTATTTATTTATTTATTTATTTTTAAGAAGGAAAAAAATGCAGGCGTGTTTTGTAAATAATCAACACCAAAGATTTATGAATTTGACAATTTATTTTACGTTTTAAAACGACGATTTTATGAATTAACAGACTTTAGATATTGGTAACAAACTGATACAAAGAATCGTTTTTTTTTTTGTTTTTGTTTTTTTTTTAATAAATTTGTTCATGAGATGAATGAGTAAAAATACAATATTGAGGTTTTGGGGTAAATCCCAAAAGTGTGAAATAAAAGAGACATTTTTCGACACAAAAAATAAGCCAAGAACAAGACCCCCCCCTCTCTGGAAGCATGAAAGCTACGAATAACTCCAAAAAAATCCTTCCGACTTTCTTTTACTTGTTTTTTTTTTGTTTTTTTTTTTAAACTAAACTAGTAGTACTGGACAACATCACTTGATTATTCAAATCTTTTTAGTCTTCTTTTATAAATATTCGAAACGCATTTTTATTCGTTCCAAAACTTTAGTCCAGACTTTTTCGTCTGTAACAGAAACTACTTTAACACATGTTTCATCGACATGCACATGTTCAAAGATCTTCTTTCCTTACTTTCTTTGCCTTGGCAAGTAAATAACAACAGCCAAGTGACGATTGTCGCCCCATTGTTCCTATAGGGCAATCTACCTCCTTCCTCCTTTTCATCCGACAAAATTCTAGTACCATCCACCACTGACTTGAAACTGACAAATGATGATAATTATATTCACCTCTGCTCAGCCATGTTAGTTTTTTTAACTTGATGGTAAGTTAAGTAATATACCTTACCTAACATTGCATATAACAATTATTAACGAAGTTATCTAATTTTCATCATCTATTTCTTTTATATTCTTTCATTGATTCTTCTTGGCTTTTAAGCCGCTTTTCTTAGCACATGTAACTCCTTTTACTTCGTTATCTATTAATATCTGGAGAGATTTGGTAATAATAATGATGATAATGTACGGAAGCACATTGGTCCAAAAATTTCGCTTCGGTTGGGATTTCGATAATAACATGTTTAAGTCTTAGGTCTGTGTTTTTGTTTTCTAAATTAATTTTAGCTTGTTTTTGAACGTATTAAATGTTGTGTTATCATCATTGATAATTGTATTTTTTTTGTTTACACAAGATTATTTACTTGAAACATTTTTTCAGTGATGGGATTATTAATTCCTTTTTGGGTTTCCCTACTGTGTAAATATGCTCACGTTTGCACTTTGAACTTGATAGGTCTCTTAGTAAAATAATTGCCATCATTATCATCATCTAACTGATGCTTAATATTTTTGGAGTCTTTTTTATTAACAACACTTTAGTTCGTGGTTTTTCTTTCGTAAATTTTAATATCGACCAAAAATATTTGGTTTAATAAGATCGAACGAACATCCTTAAAGAATGTTAACTTTTTAGAAACATTTTTTTACTAATTTATCAATAAATAAGTATTAAAATAACTTGGACATGGTGTCAAAATATTAATAATCTGAATGGGTTTTTTTTTTCTGATTTGCAACAATTTTTTAAGTTTTTTGCTTAAAGAAAGTTTTAATGTTAAGCGCTGTTTCTAAATAAATACTTTCCAAAAATTTCATTTTTTAAAATTTGATCTTTAAAATTAAATCAAATTAGTGATATTTAACTTTCATTTATTTATTTTTTGATAAATGAAAATATTTATTTGATATAATTCACTAGTGATATTTTATAAAGAAAAAGAAAAGGATAAACGTTTTAATATAATTTTTTCCAAAAAAAACTACCTTTAAGGTTTTCTTGTAACCCTTTATTACCTTTGGGCGAATTTTAAAAAATAACCCTAATATTATTTTAAAACCTTCCTATTTTTCATTTACCATCTTCACAATATGATAAATTTGACTGTTTAAAAATGTAAACAAGTTTTTACTTGGGAAGAAAACGTACTTAATAATTTATTTATTCATCAATTAAAATATTTCTGGTTTTATTATAAAATTTATTGCTCGTCTTGTATTAAGATTTCTTCCATTAAATAAACACTAAGAAATTAGCATTTAATATGAGACAAAGAAATTGGAAATTATCTTTATTTTATTTCTTGGATTTATTAATGTGACAATTAACGGAGGGTGGGAAACAAACGAAAAAAAAAAAAAAAAAAGAAAGAGACGATGTTATTTTTATTTTACTACAACAAATAATTCGTAATGACCTGGAACAAAAATAAATTTCTATCTTTAATTATTCTTTTTTTTTTAAATATTTGGTTTTACATTTTATTTAGCTCCTTCGTTTAATAAAGAAATAATATAAACTCTTTTGGGGGTCTGATAATAAATTCCTTTGTAGTAGAGTCTCCATGTGCAATTTCTGGCATTTCTTTTATTTATATTCAATACAATTTTTTTTTTCTTTTCTTTTCAATAAAACAAAAAATGAAATTCTTTTCTTTGCTTATCATTCCTAATAATTTATAATAAATAGTGACAATATCTACTCACATAGCCATGTGGTTAAAACAATGCCAAGTTGTGGACTGATTGACAATATTGTAATTTCGCAACATTGCACATAACAATATGCGTAAAACAATATTTTGTTTATTTTAATGTTTAATTCTTAATTTTCTGAAGAAACCAGTTTTCAAGGTACAGCCTTCTTTTAAACTTTTTCACAGCAATGACAAAAAAGCCATCGAACAAAAAAAAAATACTTTTGTGTGTCGTACTGTATTACATGATCTCCAAAATGAGCTAACTGAAAATAGACTCTTTTTGGTGGGCGAAGATTAGTATGGCACAAGGCCGAAAATATGGAGCACTTGGTGAGAACCGAACTCGCTAACGATTACACCACATGAAGCACACACTTGCTGGGTGATTTCTAATATCTTGTTTTAATTTAAAATTCAGCATTATCGTAGTTTTATCCATTATTTTCATTGCAACCTTGGGAAATGAGGGCACCTCTCATGATGTCCTGTTTAGAATGCTAGATTTACTAACCTTTTTTGTGAGTTTGATTCTCACTGGGTGTCTCATACTGCTAGCCTTGTGCCACAACTAAAATAACTACAACCTTGGGAAATGGGGGCACCTCTCATGGTGTCATGTTTAGCGAGTCACGTGGGTTCGATTATTCTTATGTTGATGCTCTCTATGTCCGGCCTTGTGCCACTATTAAACTAAGTTTTGTACGATTTGGGTGCCACACGTTGTGTAATGGTTAGTCAACTCTGCGGCAGACCGTTACTATTAGTGAGTTCGATTCTCACTGGGGATTTTATTTTCGGCCTTGTGCCAAAGCTAAGCTTTTGACGTCTAGTAAAGTTCGATTCTCACGACTAGGTATCCCATACTTCTGGCCTTGTGTCAAACTAACCTATGCTTAAATGACTATTAAGTTCGATTCTCTCATTGTACTGAATGCCCCATACTTTTCGCTTTTTTGTAAACCTAACTTATAGTTAGTTAATGAGTGAATACGATTCTCACTGGGTGTCTAATAGTTCGAGCCTTTTTCTAAAGTAAACTATGCTTAATGGGAATTTGATGATAGAAAATTTATGTTGTGAGTAGAAGAAAAAAGTTTTTTAAATTTCTTTTCTATATGAGACATGTTAAAAAAGAAGAAAAAGAAAGAAAAGCTCTCTCTCTCTCTCTCTCTGTCCCCCGCTGAAAGTATTTGCCTGTCTACTCGTGTGGCACCCTCAGTGTGGCGGGTCCTTTTACTTTTCCTTCGTCCACGCCTTGCAACAACCACACGCGGATCTAAAATTTCATTCATTAAATTTCCGACTTCTCGTTCCCCACCCCCGCCAATGGTAAGAGAAGAAATCGATCTTTTTTTTCTTTTTTTTTTAGAAATAATCTACGAATCGGTAATGTTAATAATAATTTAACAGATATTTTTTTTCTCGATTTTAAAATAATTTTTGGTTTGTTATAATGATAATTTAGTTTTATTTAATTCATTTTTAAACCGGGCCGGTCTGTTGTAGTAGTAAAACTTAAAAGATGAAGACGCGCACTCGCCAGCCATGTTGTGTTATTTCTTAATCGTCTTTCTTGTAAAAGAAGGGGAAAAAAGACAAGCAACGGACACATTTCACTAAATGCTGGTATTTATTTATTTATCTATGATTCTTCTTTTGGTTTTATTACATTTAGCCTTTAAAATGGTTATATACATGTTTTTCCTACGCTTGTCAAATGAAGTTCTTGATAATCTGAGGTACACATTTATTGTTAAAGTCAACCACGTTTCTGGATTTCTATTTTACTTACTACTATATATATATATATATATATATATATATATATATATAAGCAATGTTCAATAGAAAATCCTGTGTTTTATTTTGATAATTTATTTTAATACAGACGTTGAATACTGTCAGTTTATATTTTGTGGGGATGAACGAAGAGGTAACATTATTTTTTTTTTTTTAATTAACTCTACTTTTTAGAAAATTATTTCAGATCTAAGCTTGTTTAATTACGAAAAATCTTTTAAAGTTTTTTCTTTTCTTTAAAAAAAAACTTTTGAATTTTATCAAATTTTTAGATTTATAAGAAAGTTTTTAATTTTCCTAGATTGTTTTTTTTTTTTTCGAAAGTGATGTTTTTAAAATTCATGCATAATCTTTTTTTTTAAATTTTTTCAAAATATTTTTAATATATTAGAATACTTTCTTTTTTTCTTTTTAGAAAAATATTGAAATAATTAATAGTGAAAGAGAATGTTGAATTAGTTTCATTATTAAACAGTTTTATTATCTAACTAAATTATTTATTTCTCTATATTTTCCCCTTAAACTTGATGTTTTCTTTATTTCATTATTATTTTAACCTCCACTTTTTTTTTCTTTTACAAATTAAAAATAAATTATCATTTTTTTAATTTTTTTTTATCCTTTTTCTTTTCTCTCTCTTCAATGTGGAGTCTGTGGTTATCTTTTCTTAGTTTAAATTTCCAAGACTTTCATAATTTTATTTAAACATTAATTGTTTCTTCGACACATTTGCAGACTGTGTGCCATTGTTTGGAATTATCGATTTCTAAGACCCTTTTCTTTTTCTCCCCCAGATTTACTGGCTCTTGTCACATGAGATCATTTTAGAGAACCTTGCTGGTCACCCTTCCCTATTTGGCATTAAGCCTAAACAATTAACATGTACAATAATAAATCTTTTCTTTTTCTTCTTTAAATATTATTTTAACAAATGTATTAGCATTTTTTCTGGCTTGATATATATCTTTGAAATAATATTATTCTTAATACCTTTTCGTATGTCATTGAGGAAGCAAATATATTTAAGTAGGAGAACGTTCTTTGCTCCCCACTTTTAACTTTAAACTTAAATTTAAAATCTAAATAACCTCATTTCCAATATAAGAAAATATATCTTTTTATTTTTCTTTGATCCTTCTTTCTAATTATATAAATTTCATGAAAGTTATTTCGTAACTTTTAATTTTTTTAGTTGGGTGTCAGTTTTTCGATAAATTCGTGGCGCCTCTGTATTTCTTTTTATTATTTACATAATAAATATAACTAATTTTTGTTTTTGTTTCGAGTAAAAAAAAAAGCAACAATTTATGAATATTGAATTTAAAGTAGTTCTTGGATGTTAGTTATTTTATTTGGGTGTGCAAATTGATAAACAAACGATCTCATTATGATCAAGTGTAGACATTCAGTATTTTCTTCCTGGTTTAAATTTCTTCTAATTTATAAGCAATTTTAACATAATCTTTCGTTGACTAAAATAAAAACAGATCCATTCCTTTAATTCTTTTTTATGAATTATTTTTATTGTTAATAATTTCAATTTAACTTTTTAAAATAATTCAATCACATTATATTCGAATTTAGTTTCCGACTCTTTTCTTCGACGTCCATGTTATTAAATTGTCTCTTTGAATTTTTCATCGACCAAGAATTTTCTATTTCTTTATTTTCTTTTTACAGCTAAATTAATAATTAAATATTGATATGAAATTCTTGTCAGTAAGAATACAACATTTGTTTTAGTGATGCTAATTAAAAACATTTGTTGACATAAAGTCTGTTGTTTTTTTTAATGTGGAACGTAGATTATATACATATACACGTGTCAAGATAATATTTCCCTTTATTTCAGTGTTTTTAAAAACGTTTGATGAAAAGATAGGATAATTCAAAACCTTCTTGGAACTTTGTTTAAAAATAAAAAGTATGTATGTATTTATAGTAACACACAGTTCTTGGGAAAGAAATTAAACTTTTAAAGTTTCTTAAAACTTTTCCTATTCGAATAATGTTTTGTTTTTCTTCAGTTTTTTTCTCCCTGTACTTTCAGATGTTTATTAAGCCCCTTCATTGCCATTACTCCCAAATCTAATCTGGTTCTCGGTGCTATTTATTGTTGGGGTCCCATCTATGGGTCAAATCGATCTATTTGCAAATTATGTGTATTAGATAAGAATACTTGATGCCATATAAATGTGAATTATTTGTATTAATAATAATTACTGTTTTCTAAGGGTAATTATTATTAATTACTTGAAATCATACAACCGTGTGCAAATTATTTGTATTAGATAGGAATACTTGAGATCATATGTGAACAATAAAACACTTAAGAAAAATTTAAATATAAACATACAATGAACGAAATTCTCTAACCCCTAAAATAATCCTAGACGGGTTGACATGCCGTTAAAATCAACCGTTTCATCAACAAGTCATCGTTATTCATCCTCTTTAAACTTTAAACCTTGTCAAAAAGATGCGCAATATAATTGAATGAATTTTTCAGATGACGAGGGTCATTCAATAAATGAGGTGAATTTTGTCTCGGTGGGGGTTGGCACTGTTTACCGTTGCACTTTTTTTTTTTCTTTTTTTTTTTTTTTTTTTTTTTTTTCAAGGAAATCAATATTGATGGGTCCTTTCATGTCCCAGAAGAGTGTCAGCGTGACCTTCTTTACTGACTGCTGCGTCTGGAACTTTTCCTTTACCGGAGAGTCAATGCGTTTTCACCCCATTGACTATCTTTTTGACTCGGCCTTATTTACCCATGTTATACCCTCATTAACCCATATTTCTGTAAAGAATTTTTGGATTAACACCTGTTCTTCTGTAAATTTCACATGATTTGCACATTTAAACCTGCAAAGATTTGATAACAGACCTCTGTTCAAGCTTGCCCAATCAACTGGGGCTATACAATACACCAATTGCTTCTCTGCAGAGGGGTACCCCCACCAAGTGCCCTAGATATGACACTAAACAATTTGATGGTGAGGTTCCAGTAATGCTGGGACTTTGGGGAATGCAGAGCACCCCTTCATTACCATTGCTCCCAGGTCAACTCAGGCCTGGAATGGTAGCACCTGATAGGGCCATATCTATGGGTTAAATAGAACTGATGGCATACTTATGCTAAACTGAATTGTTTGACTGAACTGAATAGCTTGAAATAGAAATATTTTTGACAATTAAACCGTACTTACATTTAAACTGTGTGCTTATGTTAAACTGAATTATTTGAAATGGAACTATGTTTGACATTGAACTGTATTTTACACTAAACTGATTTATTTAAAATAGAACTGTTTTGAAATTTAACTGTGTGCAAATGGAACCTGTACTTATACTAAACTGAATTATCTGAATTAGAACTGCTTGACTAAATGGAAAATCTTAAAATAGAAATGTTTTTCACAATTGAACTGTACTTAGATTTAAACTGCATATTTATGCTAAACTGAATTGTTTGAAATAGAACTATTTTCATAAAAATGGATTTTGCGTTAAATAACCTACAAAGGTTGATATGCCATAAAACCCAAACACCCAACCAACCTCTGTTGAAGTCTGCTGCGTCGTTTGATCCAGTGTCCTTTTGGATTGCCTCGAAATAAATATTTTTACAAGATTAGAATAGTTTTTGTTCTTAATTTATTTCAAACAATGTAGAATTTATATTTATGGAAAAAATTCTTTAAATAATTTTTTTTTTTCTAAATTCACCTTGTTTGTCTTATATATAAAATGATTGTAATTTAAACCTACACTTTGCTATTTCCACTCCCATGGATACAACTCTTTTTAAAAGCGGCTGACTATGAATCGTGCTGATATAATAACAACACGTAAACTAACTCTTTATTACAATTTGAAAATCAATAAATTCTCAAAACAATTTATTAAAGGTCCAGTTGTCACATGCAGAGAAAAAAACTTACATTGTGAGTCTTGACAAATTTTACTTTTGAAAGTTCTTGTAAGTTTACAAAGTTTAAAATTTGTTGTTGACCAAAAAAACATCTACCTATTTACTCTGTCTTTTTGCTTCAATAAGGGTCATTCAATCGGGTGAATTTTTACCTAAGGAATTGGCAGCAAAGAAACAATTTTTACTGTTGAACCTTTTTCCAGGAAGTCAATATTAATTGGTCCTTTCATCTCCTCGAAAGCTGTTGGCATTAATTTCTTTAATCAATTTTCAGTCCCAAACATTTTCTTCACTAGAGAATCAGTGTGTTTCTATTCTATGGACTATCTTTTCAATTCAGCCTCATTGTGGCAAACCGATGTTTGAACCATTTGTAAACATTTTTTTTGACTAAAACATGCTTCACTGTACACAATGTACATTCTTCTGTAAATTTCACATGGTTTGCTCTCTACAACCACCAAAAATTTGATGACAGACCTCTGTTTGAGCCAGGATCATCTTTTTTGACTTAAACCTGCTTCTCTGTACACATCATACATTCTTCTATAAACTTCCTATGGTTCCAGCAAAACTTTGATGATAAACCTCTCTTCAAGCATGGAGCGCTCTATTTGATTTCTTGCCCTGTCGCCTGGGGCTGTAGAATAGACCAACTGCATCTCTGCAGAAGAGTAAGAACCCCTCCCAAAAATACAAGTGTCCTGTTATATGACACTAAACAATCTGATGGTGAGGTTCCAGTGATGCTGGAGCTTTGGGGAATTTGGAGCACTTCATCATTGCCATCGCTCCTGGGTCTGCTCTGGCTCAGAATAGTAGCACCTGATACTATTTACCAACCCCTCCGCTCGGGCAGGATATGACACAAGGTCAATTTTTAAGTGGGGTTTAACAGGTTTGAATTCAGAGTTTTCCTTCTCCTAGACTACTTGCCTAACCAAGGCTGAAGAACCTAGTCTGTCCTCCTATTTACCCATAGCTGGAGGGAGAATAATTGGATTCATACCTTCCCCAAGGGTATTAGTGCTATGTAATCAGTCAGGTCCAGGATTTGAACTCGTGTCGCCGTGCCCATTTCCTACGATGATAACGACTACACCACGGGCACCTCCATAAGGAGTAGCACCTGATAGGGTCCTATCTATGGGTCAAATAGAACTAAACTGTGTAATTATGTTAAACTGAATTGTTTGAAATGGAACTGTTTTTGACATTTAACCGTGTGTAAACAAAATCTGTACTTATGCTAAACTGAATTGTTTGAAATAGAACTGATTAAGCTATGAAATTCGATTTGGCATTGAATAACCTACAAAGGTTGATATGCCATAAAACCCAACCAACCTATGTATTTGGTTTCCTGCCATTTTGAATAACCTCAAAATATATTTTTGCAAGATTAAAATAACTTTTGCTATAGATCTATTCTAAACAATGCAGAGATTATACTGGGGGGAAAAAAATTTGAAAACAATTTCTTTTGCCTTGTTCATCTTTTCATCTCTCTCCATCAATCACTTGAATTCTCCTCTGTGTGTGTGTGTTTATTAGAGCACTGCTGTTAAAAAGCTCTAGTTTAAAGAATAAAGCAATTTCCAGTACAATTTGATCTTAAATGATAATATTGTAGAGTCTGAATTATCATATTGAGGCTCATTTTTTTTAAATCATCCAAGTGTAATGAAGACTAGATTAGAATCCGCCACTCTTTTGTAAATAGAAACATCATCATCGACCACTGTTACAGATTGCCCAGTCAGCTGTCATCTTTCGCTACTTTGTAAAAATCAGCAGAGTTTTGGACAATCACAACATTTTTACCTTGATTCATGATTCTTTTTCTCACTAGAGATTTGGCTGAGCCACCAATTCCATCAACAACACCTTTTCCATGTGATGTAGCAAAATATTTCCAGGAAACTTTGCACTGGAATTTTTTTGATAACATAGATACCAGTTTCATAATGTATCTATTTTTAAACTCTGATGATGGCCCATCTGTGTAGATTATGAGCATGTCCCCTTTTTCAAATTGAATGTCGTCTGTCAAAGCATTTATAAAGGTAAAGACAGAATCTTTTCCTTTGTCTTGGCTATCTGTCATTATCAAGAATGGTTGGCAAACTTGGCTCTTACGATACACTGCAGCAGTAAATAAATTAATGCATTTCCGAGACCACAAAGCACTTTGGACTTCATTTTCATAATCACAACTGTATTCCACTGCGAAGTCACACTGTAAAACATGGCAATCACTGCTCTTTTTGTCCTCCGTAAATGCTGTAGACTGAATCCGTTTAATTCTCACATGTTCTTTGAAAAAAGAAAATTTGCTGAAAAGATCTTCTTTTAATTCACCTACACACCCTTGTTTTTGGTCTATTCACAGATGTCCGGTTTCAGTTTTTATCCATTCTTTCTAAAAAAAAACTGTCAGCATCGCTTTTCTCTATTGTGAACTTATTCTTCAATTGGCAATTAACACAAATACCTCTCCAACAAGAAGTCAAATCAAGACTTATCACAAAGAATCCTAGGCCAAAAGTGTTCATCATACGTAATTCCTAGACCTTTAATTTTAAGAAGGAAATTTTCATGAATTTCACATTTGCACATGTCTGGATGCTGATCTTTAAGCAACAACACATTCGCTGGCCTCAGAGATGCAAATTTACTGAACCCTACAGTATTGTCAGAGTAGGACTGTTTAAACGGCTCATAAACTTCCTTTAAAAACATGATTAAATATTAATGGGGCTGTAGAATACACCGACTGCTTCTCTGCAGAGGGGTAAGACCCCCCCCCCTAACGAGTGTCCTGGATATGACACTAAACAATCTGATGGTGAGGTTCCAGCAATGCTGGAGTTTTGGGGAATGTGGACTACCCTCTTCATTGCCATCGCCCCCAGGTCCACTCTGGCCCAGAGTGGTAGCACCTGATAAGAGTCCTATCTATGCGTTAAATAGAACTAAACCGTGCTCCTATCACTATACTGATTTTTGCATTTAAACTGCGTATTTATGCTAAACTGAATTGTTTAAAATAGAACTGTTTTGACATTGGAACTGCGTACTAGTGCTGAACTGAATTGCTTGAAATAGAACTGTTTTGATGTCTAAACTGCGTACTTATGCTTAACTGAATTATTTGAAATAGAACTGTTTTTGACATTAAAACTGTATTTACACTTAACTGAATTGTTACATATAACTGCTTGAATAGTTTGAAATAGAAATGTTTTTGACTATTAAACTGTGTACTTATGCTAAACTGAATTGTTTTAAATGGAACTGATTATTTACATAAAAATGGATTTGGCGTTAAATAACCTACAAAGGTTGATATGCCATAAAACCTAACAAACCAAACCAAACCATGATTAAATATTTCCTGCATTTTGATTTGATCCCATTTTCCCAAACTGTCATTTCATCATGCACTCCAAACATGGTATACACAACATCTGTATTTATATGTGTCTGTTATCAACTTTTTGTTCTCTTCTGTAAATCTTTGTTTTATCCTTTGTCCATGGCTATGTGTGATTTTTGGACTCAATTCCAGTCCTATTCGCTTGGCTAAACCATTAACAACAGCCCTTTGTTTTATAGGTGACTTAAGCAAGTTATTATCTAATTTTTGGATTGCTTTCCAAATGATTGAGGCGTCTTGAACCCTTTGCCTGATTTGACAGGGAGTGACTCAATGATTTCTGGCTTTCTTAGCTTTTTACCTAATCGAAAGAGACGGACACGTTCAGCAACTTTTTTACAGTGTTCTTTTAGTTGATCTATATTCATTGTTTTTTGCTGACTTTTTCAAAGGGCTGAAATCCTGGCATTTTCTTGTTCTTGAAAAGATGTACCCATTTCTTTCCTTCATTTCCTTAGAACTCTCATTCTTTCAGCAGATGTTTTTTTTTCATACTTGAGGTTTCCATCTGAAAACTGAATTAACAGACAATTTTTTGGATATGGAAAAAAATAGCTATAAAGTCGAAGACTTTCTATTCTAACTTAAAAAGCTAGTCACTTAACATTCTATTTATCATTTACAATTACTTAGAAATAAAAATATGTTTAACCCTTTGATATCAATAAGAAGTTTTGATACAAAATCTAATGATTCATAAAGATGATAAACAAGAAATTTATTTTATTACTAAATATTTTTATTATCTTCTTTAATTGTAACGAATGCTATTTTTGTAATTATGTTAATTAATTTCTTTATCTAAATTTTTGAGTCAAGTAAAGCAACTAAGTAAGTATTAATATGGAGCAAGGTGTAAAAAGAAAAATAGAAAAATATTTTACAATAAAAGGAATTGTTTTACTTTCAAAGTTTAATAAAAATGAACGTACCCCCCTTTTTTTTTTCTTTTTTTTTTCCTAATACCAAGTGTAGGTGTATACTTACGAAAAAATTAGAAATTATTTTACAAAATTCATTTCATTGAAACAAAAATAGTATGAAATGTTGCATCTAATATTTTTAGTTTTTTTTTCCTTGAAACACATCACACTTTCTTAAACTTAAGACGTTGTTACTGAAAGGAAAACGTGAGTGTGAAGTAGGTGATAGAACAACTTAAAACAAAAAAGTGTTTTATTTGCCGATAACTTCAAACAGCAGCATTTGGCAACCAGTAGTTTTCAGCTTTGTTGATATGAAATGTTTTCATTTCAAATAGGTCCTTGTCTAAATGTTAAAAATTATCGAAGATATAAAAAAATTCCATTGACAACAAAATAAACAAATTATTAAAATATTTAATTTTTCTTCTCATCACAAGTTAAAATATTCAAGGGTTGAGAAAATAATTTTCTTTATCAACCATATGGAAAACTAAACTGGCCTTGTGGGTTATTGCTGCTGCTTAAAAAATGAACACTGTCCAGAAAATTTCTACTCCAAAATTCTTATATATATGTATGCGTTCAAACAGTTTTGAAAAAAACTACTTTATATATTCTTATGATACATATATAAAAAAAAAAGAGGTTTTTACACTAACCTGTGCAGGTTTGAAATCTTTTCAATGAAAATTATTTATGCTATGGAGCCTGGACTTTAAGGGACGGTGCTTTCCATACCAAATGACCAATTCTCTCAGGACAAAAACTAAGATTAAGAAAATTCTTTATTCTGATTGGTTGCCAAATTGAGTATTTTCCCACTTCACGGAGCTTTGGAAATCGGTGAGATTTCGCACGGGTAATGCACGTGACGCTAAGGTGTAACACACGTGACAACAAATATCTTAATTCTCAGGGGTTCAATGAATAAAAATTTACAAAAGGACTATTGTAATAGTCAGAAGACTCCATAAAAATTTAGAAAAACCCATTTTTATAAAAAAAAATAAAGGCACAATTCGCAGAGTTTATACATTGTTTAAAAATGTTTAAACTATCCTTCACATCCGAATGTAATGCACGTGACGCTAGAAACAAGACTATTATTAAAAAATGGTCATAGGTATGGTTTTTTTTTTTTTTTTTTTTTTTTTTTTTTTTTATGTATTACATGAAAGAGTAATGCCTTAAGACTACACAAGCCAAAAAGAAAAGAGAGTAAAGTATTTTAAGGGTAATTTTAAATAAATTTTATCACTGGAAACCCTTCTGAACTGTAACACACGTGACATGGAACGGGTTTTGACAAGTTTTTTAATATAGATAATTGTGCATAACACTTTTCACAGAGTTACAGATACTACCCTCTGATCATGGGCATAATTGTTGATGAGTAACACATTGAGTCTCAGCACACAAATATTGTACTCTGATCCATAGTGGGAATTAATGCTACCCTCTGATTTTAGGCAGTGGATCAGAGTGAGGACAAACTTTGATCCTAGGTGTAATATTATCTCAAGCAACCAAGTAAATACAGTATTTTTGACAGGTACTATGCAGTTATATATATATATATATATATATACTCACACACGAATACAGTATCACCTATAAATACACTCCCAGCAAATTGTTTAAAGTTGATTTTTTTTTTTTTTTTTTATGCAAGATACTTAAAAAGCTCTAATTTAGAGAATAAACCAATTTCCAGCTGAATTATAATATTGTGGTAAATATCGTGTCAGATACATTGATGACTTGAAGCAGGATACTGACCTCGGATCTTTCCAGAAACTGACAGTAGCAATTATGGACAGAGAATTGTGGAATAAGGTCTTTGTTGGTTTGGCCCAAGTAGGAGACGAGTCTAACTAACCAATTTCCAGCTTGATTATAATATTGTGGGGTCTGCATTTATACACGATATCATTTTTTTAATGCTCCAATTTATTAATACAATGAAGATAAATATAAAATGCTGATTAGAATTCTTCTCTACCAGAAAAGTATCAAAATCATTATGGAATAATATTACAGCCAAGAACTAAATAAGTTCATTGGTCATGTATATTATTTTAAATTAAACTAAAATATTATCAATAATCAATCTAATCAAAGCAAGATGGTGGTAAATTGAGAGTGGGAAGGTATATCCATTAAAAAATAGAATCCACACGTGTGTACATTTGCCCTGCATAAGACTTAAAAACTCACATTTTACATCAGCAAATATTTTAATTAGCCTTAATGAAACAAATATTGCATTCCTGTTGACAGAAATTTTTAAAAACTACTTAGGATAGGTAAAAAGAGAAAAACACAGCTCTTCTCGGAGATGAATTAATTCTTAATTGGCAGTGTATTGTACAAAATATTTTAAAGAAAAGACGAGTTCCAAAAACTGAATTTGAACACTGGTTCAATTGTAAAAAAAATAATTCTGTGTGGATAGAAATATCTGACAGGAAAGAAATAAGACGTGAAAACCTATAAATACACCACCAAGTTGATTTCTGCATTGTTTGGTATGGTTTGTTTATGGTCTATCAACCTTTATGGGATATTTAATGCCAAAGCCATCCTTGAAGAAGAACAGTAGTGGTACTAATTAACCCACAGTCGGGGTGAATAAAGGGGTTCATGCCTTTCTTAAGGTTATTCGTCCAAAAGTGACTAGAGTTCAAACTCGTTATGATGTGGCAGTTCAGCACGTTAGCCACTGCACTATAGGGACTCTCCGCCTCCAGTTTTCACATTGAATTCCTTATATGTGTGTATATATGATAGTGTATCATATAATGTCTGTGTTTCATATGTGTATGTATGTGTCATATATGATGTGTGTGTACATCTATGTATGATATATATATATATATATATATATATATATATATATATATATATATATATATTGCATTTGGTCTGTTACAAAGTGAGATAGTGACAACCAACACTGTTATATAATGTGTGTTTCACATTTGTATCATATCATATATATGTCTATCACATGTGTGTATCATGTTTGTTTGTGTCATATATATGCATGTGAGTATGTGTGTGTAATATATATATGTCACCTACCAGCCACATGACTGAGTTTCATAGCATATTTACAATATTCAGACATTTGAAGATTGCGTGTATGGCACAAA
Source organism: Sepioteuthis lessoniana (assembly GCA_963585895.1). NCBI lineage: Eukaryota > Metazoa > Mollusca > Cephalopoda > Myopsida > Loliginidae > Sepioteuthis > Sepioteuthis lessoniana. Next base: position 8,775,567 of record OY757929.1, read on the forward strand.
TTAAGTTATATGATTGGTCAGTGGAAACGGCTTTGATTTTCACAGTATGCTTTTCAATTTATTATCTTTGTATTGAGCCTGTTTTAGTGTTTTACGGCAGGAGTCTACTCTATATTTTGTATCTGAAAATATCTCCAAAGTTTTATAATCAGTTAAAATAAAAGGTAAACTTTTGAAAAAAGTAATATTATTTAAATGAGATCTTTTTGGGAAGACACAATTACACAATGTGGTTTGTCCCTCAAAATTAATCTACCAAATCAGTGTTGCTTGCTTCTCTTCTTTTCATATTTAATAGTACAGATTGATTTAAGTGATAGATGAGCTCAGAGATTCCATTCTAAATGCCGAACTAATTTGACTTTTTGATTTAAATAAAAAGATAAAATAAAAAAAGTAAAACTCTAAAAAAGGTGTTTCGTTTTGTTTTTTTTGTTCACTCAAAATCATCATAAAAAGTTCTAACCGAACTTGGAGATATTCTATTATTTAATTAGTATATATGAATAATATACAATATTCAGTTTTATATATATATGTAAAACCGGCCCATTGGTCTAGTGCGTAGAGTGTTCACTGGTGGTCAGGGAGACTGGGTTTAAATCCCAGGTTCAGTTGTACCAAAGACTCGAAAAGATGGTACTTGATGCCACTTATACTTGGCAATATAAGGTACAGATCAAGAGTAAAGTGAAGCAGTCCAGGGAAAGGAGTAGTTCCCATGCCTACACCTCGATGTGGTAGCTATTAAAAAGGAAGCCTTCGGGTCGCCAACTTTACTTACTTCATATACTAATTCTACTCGTGCTTTGTTTGTTCGTTGGTTCAATCACACACATTATGCTCATCCTCATATTCTCCCTGCATCCAAGTGGGATATTCTTCCACTCTCCCTCTCAACCAACTGAAATATTTTTCTACGTAGATGTTGCTTCTTCAAATCAAATTCTGTGTTTTATGAGCAATTCCTTTGAAATTCAAACAAAAAATAATTACTTAATACCTTTTACTCAGAATTTTTTGTTGATTGCCAAAAATAAATTTTTTTTTTTAATTCTGTAGAATTTCCACAACTTTGGCTAGTATAACATATATATTTATCTATACAGTGTGTGGCAAAAATACCTCCCACATTTTAGACTGGCACTTGTGTAAGTGAACTTAGGCAAGTGGCAGTGATAGCTCCATTTAGCTCATGTCATTTTTTTTCTCTCTCTCTCTGATCTTAACAGTTAGGATCATAGCTTGAACTAATGATGCATACTGTGTGTTTTCAGTTGAAACATTATTTTAAGATTGTTGAATCTGTAATTACTACACAGAAGATTTTTCGTGCTCATTTCATGTTACATTAGAATGATGCTGTTATGGATAGAATTTTCAATCTATATCAGTTTTCATCAGTCCTAAAAAAACATTTCAGCTGCAAATGTACAGTGTGCACTAGTCCAAACCATATTTTAGAAGTTAAACTACACTACTACTGTCTCATATTAAATGTTGCATATCAATTTCATCGACTAAATGTAACCTCTACTTTAGGACAGAGGTAATATATAGATATATAAGATATTTTTGGATGGACAAAATTCAATGAAAGCAATAAAAAGACCCAAAGTTCTTTTCATGATGGGAATAAAAAGCAAAAAAAAAAGGTGACAAACTAGCAGATCAGTTTTGTCCTCGCTCAACAGAAATACAAGGCTCATTAAATAAGTTTCTAGACTTTTTTCGTATGGGTACTTTTATTGATAGTACCCACATGAAACTCTAGTCCCCTTCCAAGTAATCTCCTCCGGCTGCAATGCACTTGTTGTACCATTCCAACAACTTCTGGAAGGCCCCATGGAAGTCCTCTTGTGTGAGCGTGTCAATGACCTTCATCACAGCCTCTTTCATCTCCTCAATTGTCTTATAACAACAGCCTCTGAGCTTAGGAAATAACCAAAAGTCACAGGAGCAAGGTATGAACCATAGGGAGGGTGAGGAACTGTCTTGATGCCCATCTTGATCAAATAGTCTGTGACAAGGATGGAGTTGTGAACTGGTGCATTGTCCTGGTGGAAATGCCACTGACCCGATTTGAAGAGTGTTGGCCTCTTCCGATGGAATCTCTTCCTGAACTCACTTAAAACCTCAACGTAGTATTCCTTGTTGACTGTCTGTCCAGTGGGAACCCAGTGCATGTAGATCATGCCAGTGCTGTCAAAAAAAGGGATCATCAAAAGTTTGTGGGTGGATTTGCTCTGTCTGGCCTTCTTGGGTCTGGGAGAACCAGCATGCTTCCACTAGGAACTCTTGTCTCTGGGTCATAGCAGTAGATCCAGCTTTCATCCCAGGTCACCAGAGCATCAAGAACTGCAGGATCTGAATTGATCAGCTCGACCTTCTCCCTGCTGTCATGACAATGTCTTTCTTTCTGATCTTCTCTGAGCACTCTTGGGACAAACTTTGCACAAATCTTCCGCATCTTCAGTTCCTCGTGAATAATTGTGTGTACAGTTCCCACACTGACATCAAACTGTGCACTTATTGTCTCTATAGACACACGACAGTCCTTATCCATGAAATTCTTTATTTGGCCAATCAACTCTGGTGTTCTGACTTCCTTACTCCTGCCACACCTCTCATCATCCCTCACAGACTCCCTGCCTTCCTTGAATCTCTTATGCCACTCAAAAATTGATGCTCAATTCATGCAAGATGGTCGAAAAGCAGTCTGAAGCATTCCATACATTTCTGTGGCATTTTTTCCAAGTTTAAAACAGAATTTTATTGCATATCGTTCTTCTAAAGTGTCCTCACATCCAGATTGCATTTTTGAAATTCACCAGCTGTGACAATCAGGCTTTAGTAGGGTGTTTTCCAGTTCCTGCTGCAGCTGTTAATTTGAACCTGAAATCATAAAAATTGGTCAGTCATCTCATAAGATGTATAGCAATAAGATACTGAATTTTCAAGAGTCTACGACAATTTTAAATGCTTGTACAAAAATGTCTGGAAACTTATTAAAGGCAACTCATAAATCTAGGAAAATATTGTGTAAAATAATAAAGAAAAAAACTATGAAATGTGGAAATATTTATGATGAGGGTGGAATTTTGTATTGGAGACTATATTGAAGTAATATTAAGTCCTAACAGACATTCTCTCTGTTTATAGAGAGACGGTCTGTTGGACAAAATATAAATTGTTTCCAATACTTTCAGATGAAATGAAGAGAGTGACATGCTCAGTATAAAGAACAAGTCCACACTAAAATTCACAGCGCAATCATGATTATTCATAAGGTGTTCTGCAATTGAAGACCTGTATGTATTCCTAAATTATCAGTCAGGCCACCAATAAAATTACGTATTTTCATTGGGACATGTTGTTTAATTCTAACATCTAACCTTTGGTTAGTTTTTCTTATGTAGCACGAACTGCAACTACACCTACACAAGTAAATAAGAGAATTATATTATGCGAAGGAGGAGGAGGAGGAGAAAGAAGAATATCTTTATGGATAGATGTCAGAATGGGTTTAGTGTTAAAGACTGCTCATACATTGACTGAAAAACAACACCTCTGTACGCTAATTTCACCCAACCAAGGAAGACATAAATAAACAGGGCATTTTTGTACTGATGCCTGTTTAATTTTGTTGAATTCAGTTATTTTATGTGTAATAACTGTTTGTACAACATTCAATGGGAAACATGTTGCAAAGAGTTTTAGAGATAAACTTGATCTCTGCAAATCATTAAGGCTGTATGTGATAGGTTCTTAGATTAATTTTTTTGTTTGGTGGAGGCTAAAAAGAATCCCACTGGGTATAAAGACCAGTAAATGTAGGTTTACAATATGTCATTGTGACATAACATAGACGAGTCCTACAAACTAAAACATCTAAAAAAGTGTCACATATAATAATTTTCTATACTGAGTTAGTCACACTCTTCAATTCATATGAAAGTATTGGGGACAATTCGTATTTTGTCCGGCAGACATTCTCTCTGTAAACAGAGAGAATGTCTACAAGGACTTACTATTTTTTCGATATAGTCTCCAATACAATTTTTTTTTCTCCCTCATCATAAATATTTCCATATTTTGTTACTTTTTTTTTTTTATTTTACGATATTTTCTGTTTGGCGAGTATGAAACTGGTCAGCTAGCTTGTCACATTTTTTTTAAATTCCCAAATAAAACTTTGGGTCATTTTATTGCTTTCTTTTTTTTTTTTTTAAATCCATGAAACTTATAGTCATGGGACTAACATGAGGAGGTGAGAAAACATTCATTTTAGGTTTTATCCTGCTATAAAGTAAAGTAGGTGACCTGAAGGCTCCCTTTTCAATAGCTACTATGCTGAGGTGTAGGGGAGGGCGCTACTCCTTTCCCTAGATTGCTCCCCTTTACCCTTGATCCATACCTTATAATGCTGAGTCTTAAGCAAGGAGGCATCAAGTAACATTTTTTTTTTTTTTTTTTTTTTTTTTAAATCTTTGGTATGACCCAACCAGGGATTGAACCCCAGTCTCTTGGGCCATTAGTAAACACTCTAACCATTATACCAATAGGCTGGCGTATCCTGCTCTACTGGCCAGTATTTGAGCAGTTTTCTGATTTAAGAAAAAATGTTTTTATAATGGATCCTTTTATTTCACTATATATATATATATATATATATATATATATATATATACACACACACAGGGTGAAACACTAAAATTGTCATCCTAAAGAAAATAGCACTACAGCTTTATTTCAAAACACTTATTTAAAAAATCAATTCCGGTAACTTGATTATGTAGTAGAGCTGACATCTATTCCATGTAGCCGCCTTCAGCCTAAATCACCACCTCAATACGGATCCGAAACTGGAAGCCTGCCTTTTCCACAAGCACTGGCGGGAGCTCGGCAGATGACAGTGATCAAGCTGGCTTTGGTGTTGTGGGAGGTCATGTTGGTGATGTTCTCAACGTATGACCAAACAAAGTAGTCTAACAGGTTCAGGTTGGGGAGGAGGGGGGCCTGATGGACTTGATTAGCCTGAGGTTCTTTGTCTTCTCAGTCAAGATCTGGCTTGTTTGGTGCCTGTAGGACCTACACTTCAAGTCCTCCTTCACACTTGCATTCACAGTTGTGTGTGAGATGCCTAAATCTCTAGCAATCTGCCGAATAGGCCCCTGGGGAGTTTCATCAATGATTCCCTGGATCTTTTCGATGAACTCCTTGGTCCAGGTCTTCCTGGCGGTGTCCTTCTGCTCCACCACCTCCAAAGGGTCGCCCGATGCGTTGAGCTGTGCCCCCAAGCGTTGAACCGTCCGAATTTGCATTTTGAGGGTGCTGGCAATAGTCCTGTTGTCATAACTTGGATCGGTAGAGAGCATGAGTTGTACAGCAGCTCATCTCCAATCTCGCTCGTTGAACATTGTGTCAATTTCAGACATGATAGAAGGCTTCTATTGCTCTTGGGATTTCTACACAACTGGCCAACTAGTATATGGTCTGCAACAAAAAAAGAAAACCGGTTTTCATTAAACAGAAATGGAATGATGTCGTCTTTTCTAGGGCGATAATTTTATTGTTCCACCCTCTCTGTGTGTGTGTGTGTGTGTATATATATATATATATATATATATATATATATATATATATATATATATATATATACACACACACTAATTGTCTGTTGTCATTTCTGTCTTAACATACTTACTTTTAACTAAAAATCTAACTTAAACACAACCCTGATCTTATCATTATATGCCTATCTTTATTGAGGAGAAAACCCCCAATAATTTTGTCTTTTTCCCTCCATTGATCTGTGTGTGTTACAAAAAACAAGTAGGAGTGGTGTAATTTAATGCTTTCTTTAGTAAATATCTGGTCTTTATTTATTTAACCTCCCTTTTCTACAGCCTCTCATCTGCCAAACTTCTCAGGTGACTGGCTTAAGGAACCACTTACAAAAGGTTTATTTTCTTTCTTCATTTTAAATACATTAATCTTGTAATCTTGATATTTAATCTATATTGTTTCAGGGAATCTCAGTTTACAAGAATGAAAAGAATTTTTTTTTAAGTGTGCATTAGGAGGGGTCCATTTGTTATTGAATTGAATATGTATTGAAACTTTTGGGGGTCTTCAAATTAGTCAAGGTTCCTTTCATGTGTGGCTTGAAATTTTTTTTTGTCCAATTACTAACAATTCATCCCATGTATAGATTAAATGCCACTATTATTTTTTTACAAGGATGGCTTTGACATTAAATAACCGACTAAGATTCATATGCTCTTAACTGAACTGACAATTTGTTATATGCATCATTCAAAGAAGGTTATAATTCCTGAAATAATGATCCCTTTCGAGGTCAAAATCGACTGGGAACATCAGCGCAAATTGGAAAAGTACAAAGACCTGTGGGAGCAGTGTGTTAAGAATGGCTGGTCAACAGACATATTTCCTCTTGAGATTGGATGTCGAGGTTTTATTTTGAACTCAACCTCTACATTTTTAATCAAACTCGGACTTTCACCAGCAAAGAAGAGAGAATATATAAAAAAGATCCAAAACAAGACTGTAACTGCATCTGAACAGATATGACATTTGTACAGATTAAACACCATCCAATAAAGTCTGGTGGTATTGTGAGACACTGCTGGGGTACCCTGGGTTTGTGGTGATAATGCTTTGGCCCCGAAATCACGCCTGAACCCAGGGTCATTTTTTTAGGGTGTAAATTAAAAAAAATTAAAAAATTGTGCAAATAATCACCCTGAAATGTAGTTGATACCAGAGCTGGATTAGGTCCTGTTGAGGCTGAAAGAGCCTAGAAGTTTATGGTGCCCCCCCTACATATAAAGAGATTGAGTTGGACGATAACATTGTGATAATTGTGTTTACTAACAGACTTACCCTTAGGAATGCTATGATCCCTCTTATCCCTTTAACTATAGGTTGAATAGTACCTCTAATGATCTTCTTCAAGGATACTTTTAGCATTAAATAACCCATAAAAGTTGATATGCCATCAAATAAAAAAAATAATCCCTGAATATAAAGTCTGCAGATTTGTTTTTGGAGTGGGGATAATTACACAAGCCTTCTTGGACCATATAGGCTGATGGGGCAGGTACTAAATTCTAATTTTGTTTTATTCCTGAGATTAATGTACGTCATAATCCTCTCTTATTATTATCATTATAAGGATAATGAGATATATATATATATATATATATATATATATATAGATAGATAGATAGTTTATCATATTCTTAATATATTTGGGGAACTCCTGGATACAGGGGTTACTTAGGTTTTTTTTTTGTTTTTGTTTTTTTGGGGGGTTTTTTCTCCCCCTCTATCTGGCCATCTTTATTATATGTATATATATACCCCGTTTTTATTGAATTTCCGGTGTTTAATACTTGAAAAGAGCCGGACGAAAATGTCCTTCATTGTTTTATTTAGTTCCCCAACTGTAATTACCAATGGTGTCTTTGTTTATTATAATATATATATATATAGTTGGTTCTCTTTGTGTTCAGCTGAACTATATAGTCCATGGTACATCCAACAATAAAAAATCTCAATGGTTTCCCCTCTTTCCTTCATGCCCTTAAGAACATGCTTATTTCACTTAATTATCAATCCAGTTCTGGTTGGCATTCAACTTGATCTCTCTTGAAATTGTGTCCATTTTTAGTTTGAGTTTCCTTCCAACTGGGAAAACAAAAGTTCTCCACGTGCTTGCTTTCCTTCTGTAGAGAAGGGACAAAAGTGATGGGATAAATCTATGAATATCAAACAGAAGATTTTAGGGTGTTATTTCTGTTGTATAGTGGCTTGTACCACATGACTTCTGGTATCGCAGAGATATAAAAGACACGTGTTTCTTAAGCACGAGAGATTTCTGCAAGATCTCAGTCAGTAGTAAGACGAACTTCAGATGTAACACCCACAGTGTGAGACTTATAATATTTGTTGGACTGAACCACTTCAGATAATAAATAATTAACTCTTTATTTCACTGTGTATCTCTTCCTTACCATTATATAACAATTTTTTTTTAATGTCATCTTGCTTATCAGGTTTATTAAAGTGTATTACCAATAAAGTTTATCAGTTAATTTGAATTTTGGTAATAAATAGGAAAAATTTAGTACTTCTATTTTAGATTTTTAGACTCCAAACCACTTTTTTCTTATAAAAATTGTTTATTCCCAGTGGCTGACATAAATTGCTTGGCCTACCTGAAAATTGATGGGTTTCAACAACCTTTTAATAAGTAAATTTTGTGATCTGCCAAGATTATAAATTGAACTTTTTTCCTAAAATGAGCAATTACAGTTCAGCAAAAACTAAGGTCATTTTTTTGAATCAGCCTCATCAAATTATGTTGATCAGTGTTATAGATTGGAGCATAATAAAAAGGAAATACAGGAACTAAACATTGTTATCTATTTACAGAAGAAAAGTACTTGGTCCATAATCATGCTAAAAGGATTTTATGGACACCAGTGACTTAGATAGAAAGTGGGGAAGAGAATAGTGAGTGAAGAATTAAAAATGTCCTTATTTGTAATTGAAAGATTTCACCTATCAATTCAAATAAAATGTATTCTTTTATTTTATGAATTTTTTCTTTTTTATTCTTTTTTAGTTTACATTTTGAAATATGTAAAAATATTCAACCCAGGTGACAAGTTTAAAAACTATTTTGATCTTCAATAGATTTTAATTTATACAATTTGTACTCGGGTACAGAACAATTTTTTTGTCAATTTTTCAAAACACAGAATAGTTTTAAGATTTTTATTTACCCTCTTAAAACTTAATGAGAAAAGAATTAAAGAATTCACATATTACAATATTATTTTATTTTATTATTTGTTTTATTTTAAAACTTGGATATTTTTTTAAAATGTGCATGTTAATTAATGATATATTTAGTATTTAATTCTAACCGACTTTTAATTTAAGGGTTTAATTCTAACATTTGGTTAGAATTAAATACTGAATTTATCATTAATTAACATGCACATTTTAGATACATATTTAAGTTTAAGAATTGAATTAAATCAAATTAAATTGATTAGGACAACTGAAGTCACGTCTATTCCGCATGTCATTTAAACACCCCACATGTCACTCTGGTTACAACACACAACATGGCGTTCTAATGCCCCATGTGACACCATGTTTGCAATGTTCAAAAAAAAATTTGAACATTCAGCATTGTGTTCATTTATTTTTTTTAAAAGTCTCTGAAGTTTTACTTAGAAATTAATTAGACTCCAATAATCATTATTTCGTATCGCAATAGCCTTCTAAATTAATTCAATAAAATAGAATAATTTGTACAATGCTTCAAGCAAATTACAAAATACTTATATATATATATATATATATATATATATGTGTGTGTATGCATTTTATATATATATATATATTGAAGACCTCCCAGGAGTGATGGACAATAGAGACAAGTGGCAAGAGAGGGTCAGGGAGATCCGTGCTGGCAACACAAAATTGTGATGATGATATATTAAATATATGATTTATTTGCAAAATTTGAAACCACAATGATTGTTCATAATTAAATGCTTGAAAACCTTATAAAATTACTTCATTGCGTCCTCAATGTCTTTTATTAATTATAGTAAACGTTTTCGGCTTCTACTGGATTCCTTTGATTGCATAAACATTTACAAAGGCCTGCTTACTAAGATGGAACCCCCTACTTATAAATAAAATGCATTGTGCATTATACACAAGGAATATTACAAATATTTCCTAATCTAATATGTTTTTTACTACACAAATAAAACTTTATGCTTATGTCACCAGCACTACTATGCAACTTTTTCTCAAAGAATATGGTGTCAATTAACTGTAACTTCTACCCTTGCACTCTGATTTCATTGACTGTCAACTTGAGATGATCGAGTTTGTCTTTCTTCTAAAATCTGCACTATCAACTTCTTTTATTGAAACTTTAAAACATGTGACATTTTCTTCTGTTGATGATGAACATTGCCACACACACACACACACACACACACACACACACACACACACACACTTATGTTAAGCTCAGCTTTCAGATTCATTCATCCCTCTGAATGCACTACACCAGGTCAATAACTAACTTTGAGCTTGTTAAACATTTATCATATACAGCAACAACTTTACAGTGAATTTCTGTTGGGTTTTTGGTCTTGGTATGCAAAGTATCACATTTTACATCTCTAAGTTTTTTCATTGTTTTATGGTGGCAGTTTTCTTTGTTGTAGCATTAAATCTACAAGTAATTAATATAAAGGCAGTTCTCGGACAAAAAGTATTGCGTATTTCTGTTGCTCTTAACATACAAAAATCTATTACATTTTGCATCCCAATGTTTGCCAAATGTTTTATGGTGGTTATCGTCTTTGACATGATATCACATTTTTAAGTACTCAATATCAAGGCTGTTCTGTTACAAGTAGTATTGCCTATTTTCTGTTGCTTTGTGTTTACAGCTATTCCATTTAATTCTGATTGTTTTCTGCCTATTTGTCCCTTACTTTTTGAATATCCCTCATAGTTTATTAGTCCCACGACCTAGTGTCACTATAAAATAATGACAAAATCTGTTATGGTAACATGAGAAAACGGAACAAATAAAGAAGGCAAAAAATAAGTTGGAAAAGAAAGAGATATTGAGGAAAAAAGAACATGAAATGTGTTGGGTATCTGTCAATTTGGCTTTTTGTAGAACTTAAAACCCGAGCCTTGGAGCATACAAAACATTACAAAATATGAATCAACATGAAAGGCCAAGTTCAGGTCAATATGTATGTTTGCTAAAAACTACACAACTATAGCAGAAATTGTTGTTTTTTTGTGTCTTCAAACGAAGAGAAGAGTCTTTTGGTTGTTAAGAGAAAGTTCTTCATTGAAATGTGATGGTAGACAGTTTTTGTTGATATTACAGTTTTATATAGGAGTGTATGCATGTTGCTGATATGGTCAATCTGTGACTGACGTTGGTTTGCCGAACCAGGAAGTGACTGCTACTGCTGATCTAGTCAAGATACATGCAAGTGAAGTTGCCAGGCAACAAAGGGAAGGGGAACGCTATACATAGCTTTGAGCTTCTGATAGGTAAAAAATTCTGACCTGTGTACAAGTTTCTTCTGGAGGTACTTGTGCAATGATTATTTTCATTGGAAATGGACATGGCAACCAGGGTTCAAATCCTGGACAAGGCTGTTTGCATTTCACATAGCACTAATACCCTTCTTCCTCCAGCTATGAGTAAATAGTAGGGTAGACTGGGCTTTTAACTGTAGTATGGCAACCAGTCTGGGAGAAGGAAAATTTTGAATTTAAACCTGTTAAACTCTGCTTAAAAATTGACCTTAACATCCTCTGTGTGTATGTGTGTGTGTGTGTGTGTGTGCATATATATATATATATATATATATATATATATATATATATATATATATATATATACTTTTCTACTTATTTAATCTCGCTGTTATTGAGGGTGACCTGAAGGTTCCCTTTTCATTAGCTTCTACACCGAGGTGTAGGAGAGGACACTACTATTTTCCTTGGATTGCTCTACCTTACCCGTGATCCATACCTTCATCAAGTACCTTTTTTTTTTTTTTTTTTTTTTTTTTGAGTCTTTAGTATGACTCGACATGGGATTGAACCCTGGTCTCCCAGGTCATTGGCAAACACTCTATCCACTAGGCCAAGTTTCTTAGAAATCACCTACCAGAGGTATGTAATTTTGGAGGTTTCTGATTGGTCTCAAAATATCCCATTATGATGCTTACTATTACATCTGTGATATTTTGGTGAAATTTCTTTAATAATGAACAAACCTGGTTTGATCATAGGAAGGGAGTTCAAATTCCAGCCATGCTATTATGTTCTCTTTTGGACTAATTCCCTTGGGAAAGGCATGAACTCTCTTATCCCCCCATCCCCCAAGGTATGGGTCAAATAGTAGCACTGCTATCCTTCTGTAAGAATGGCTTTTGCATTAAATTACTTACAAAGGTTGATATGCCATCAACATAGAAATGAAGACTAACAATTTGAACAAAAATATTTTAGATCAATAAATATCTTGAGTGTCACTCATTAAATTTAAAAAAGAAAATTTCTCTACTATACTAAATTTTTTTATCAATCAATATTAACATTATGCACAACATAATAAATTTCTTTTGTTTGATTTCAATTTTATGGTTACAACAAATTGATTGCCCTGTCAGTAGAATTTTGAATGCACTAAGTGTATCCATTGCAGAAGGGTAAGAAGTCTCCCACCATTCAAAATGAGGGTGTCCTGGCTTTAGCATTAAACTGCATCTGATGGTGAGGTTCCAGTTCTGAAGATCTAGTGAGAGTGGAGCCACCCCTTCATTGCCATTACTCCCAGGTCCACTCTGAACGGGAATAGTAGTAACTGTTAGAGTCCCATGTATGAGTCAAATAGATCTGTTTGAAAATTATTTGTACTTGATATCCTATAATTGTGTGAACAAATTATTTCAGCCATAAAAAGTGCAATTGAAAAGAAATGCAATGCAACAATGAAAATATGGTTATGATTAAAAACCAAACATTTACAAATGAATTGAATTTTGGTATTAAATAATCCCTAAGGAGTTGATATGCCATTAAACAAACCAACCAAACCTCTAAAAATTATAAAGACCCTCACATTTTACATCACCAAATATTTTAATTTGCATTTCTATCAGTGGGAATTTTGCAATAATTTTTAAGAACTATTTTTAGAGTGTTCACTAATGGCCCAGGAGGCCGGGGTTCAATCCCTGGTCGAGTCATACCAAAGACTCAGAAAATGGTACTTGATGCCTCCTTGCTTAACACTCAGCATTATATGGTATGAATCAAGGGTAAAGTGGAGCAATCTAAGGAAAGGAGTAGTGCCCTTCCCTTATACCTCGGTGTAGTAGCTATTGAAAAGGGAGCCTTTGAGTCACCATCGACTAGGGTCGCCAGTTTTACTTTTTACTTTATAACTGTAAAAAAAAAAAAAATATATATATATCAATAGATAAATTTCTGGTTGACAAAATTGTAAACAAATTAATAACATGGATGTCAGAGAGAAGGAAATGGCATCTGAAACTGAATTTGAACATTGTGTGGTTAAATTGGGGGGGGGGTAAAATAGTTATATTTGTGTGTGGATACAACATCCTGCAAGAAATAAGACATGAAAACACACACACATATACATATATATATATACACCACCCGATTGGTATTGGTTGGTTGGTATTTTATGGCATGTTAACTCTTGTGGGTTATTTAATAACAAATCTTGTTTATTTAGATATATATATGATAGTTTGTTGGAAACTTTTATTTTCAAATGAGTTATTAGGGCTCAAAGACTGGAGCTTCACCATCAGCTGCAGGTTAGTGTTATATCGAAGGCATTTGTTGGGAGGAGAGTCAATTCTCTTCATTGATGCCGTCAGAGTAGCTGAATTGGTTTTCACATTGTATTCTCTCTCTCTGGCATGTGTGTGTGTTATATATAGTAAGTAGTCAACCATAGTCAAGGGTGACCCAAAGGCTTCCTTTTCAATTGCTACTACACCAAAGTGTAGGGGAGGACATTACTCCATTCCCTGGAAGGGGTGTCCTCGTGGTGTAATGGTTAAAGCGATGGACTGCAGGATAAGCGAGTTCGTACTCCAGTCGCGCTATTACGTTCACTTTCGGGCAAATACCCTTGGGAAAGGTATGAACCCTCTTATCTTCCCAGCTATAGGTTAAATAGTAGCACTACTGTTCTAGTATGATGGCTTTGGCATTAAATAACCTACAAAGGTTGATATGCCATTAAACAAAGAAACCAAACCAAATCCATTCCCTGGATTGCTCCACTTTACCCTTGATCCTTACCTTATAATGCTGTGTTAAGCAAGTCAGTATCAAGTACCTTTTCTTTTTATTTTCTTTTTTTTTTTTTTTTTCAAGTCTTTGGTATGACTCCGACCTGGGTTTGGATCCCGGCCTCCTGGACTATTGGCAAACATGTTACTCATTAGGCCAATGGAGTAGGTCCACAAAGAGATGGTGTTTTTTTTTTTTTTTTTTTTTTTTTTTTTTTTTTTTTTTTTTTTTTAAGGATTTATTTGGTTATTTTGTTCTTACATATGTATATGTTTCCAACTTGTTGCTTTCGTCAGAGAACATATATGGCACTAGACCTTGTTAGTTGAACTTACTTGTGTTTGCAATTTGAATGGTTTTCAGTTGGTTATGGGTTTTTATGGAGGTCACTCTTGTCTTTTTCTTAGAGTGTTTACCTTTGCCTGCTTTATCCCTCATTTGCCGTTGATATTTAATACGTTTTTTCTTAGAGTGTGTGTGTTGGAGTGTTTTCTGATTTCACTGTTATTTTTTGTCTCGGTGAGTGTAAATGTGTGATTTTTGTGTGTGTGTGTGTATGTATATATATATATATATATATATATATATATATATATATATCTTTAAGAAATAAACCAAAGACCGGTTAATTCAGGATTATAAATTTATTTCCATCCCATATTTTCAGTTTCTGGTGTGAACCAAAAACATGAAGAAAAAATTAATACAGGACTTCTTCAGACCAATGGATAATTAATTAGATTTAAATTTAAACCAGAATAAACATGTGGGATGTAGGGGGGACAAAATTTAGGAGTTACCTCCTTGTTTTATTGAATTTCCGTTTTATTTTAATTTTTCAAATTTCTTCTGTCAGTTCTAATTACGGTAATTTAACTTTTTTATTTATTCGTTTAGTTTATTTTCTTTTCATGTTAAGTTCGATAATTAACTTTTAAGAGAAATATTAATGCTTATATTAATTTCGATACCATTTAATTAGCTACCTATTTTTTTAGTGAATATGTTGGATACGTTTTTTTCCTGGTTTCACTATTTATTTCTATGTTTTTAAATTTTTATAGTTTAAATTTAGTCTTATGTCTACATCTAGCTATCAATTCGCTTCTCTTATTTAATAACTTATCGGGCCATTTATAATTTAAAATATAAATTTTCTCTTCTAAGCATAAATTGCATCTACCGTTAAAACTATTTGGAGTATTTGATTTTCTCAAAATAGACCATTCAATCTCAGGGGTTAAACCTTTGTTTTTTAAAAACCAGAAATGTTTTGATAGTGCCGTATGGTTTTTTAGGTGTTTGTGGGAGAAGGTAAATTTATGATTGAAAAATCTCTCCTTCCGTATATATATATATATATATATATATATATATATATATATATATATATATATATTTAATTGAATTACCAATGACTAGAAAATTCGGCAAACACCTACATGTGGCACACGGAACACTATACAGCTATTTCAACCTTATTGGGTCTCATCAGCAATGCATACCATGATCTCCACCACTGGTTTATGTGTGATATGGACCGGTGGCTCAGTGGTAGAGTTTCGGCTTCAGCATTCTGTGGTTGTTGGTTCGATCTCCAGTGATGGAGATTACGGTATGCACTGCTGATGAGACCTAATAAGGTCGAAACAGTTGTTCAGTGTTCCGAATGTCGCATGTAGGTGTTTGTTGAATTTTCTAGTCATTGGTAATTCAATAAAATATAACATCAATTCCTCTATTCAAATTTAAATTATATATAGGGAAAAACCTCAAACCATCATTTGGCTATTATAAGTTTATTTCAGCTGGCCACTCCATAAGAGAAACCAACTTCTTCACAGATATCATACAATGGAGAGAAAAAAAAGATTTTTTTTAATTTATGAAAATATTCTTATGGATTCTTATTCATTTAAAAAAAAAAAAAGAAGAAAAGTAAAGTGGGGGAGGGGTGTAGGCTAGAAGTTGGTGTCAAAACCGAATGTAATGTCATCGTCTGGTGTCATGTATTCTTATGTATCTAAAAAAAAAAAATTTTAACACCACTCAGAAAACGTTGTGGAGCTAAAATCTTGTCAATGAATTAACCTATTTTATTTTAAGAAAAAATCTAATTATTTAATAAGGAAAACGTGTGATAACCACTATTACTAACATCAAACTTATCTTGTTTATGTTGTATTTAACTTATTTCTTTTTTTATACTTATCTATCTGGGCGGATTCTCTGGTTTTCTATCTGGGACTTCTTCGGGTGTTCTTGGGTTTATCTTGATCTTGTCCATTTCTATTCTTATAAATGGACACTGTGCCTGGACGACTCTGATTAATTCTACCCAACTGATTGAACCAACCAATCAGAAGCCTGCTAAAAATGTCAGTCAGGGTTCAAGTCTTGTCTCTCTCATATCACTTGTTATTTCATATGACTTTTCTTCTAACAAATTAGCATTTCATTTCATATATTTTGAATTCTACACTTACTTTACAAAATTAATTGGCACCTAACATGTAACATTTAAAAAAAAATTTATGTTTTATTTGATTTCCATTTAGAATTACAATTTAGTCTTTATTTAATGTCTTAATATTTTTATATATTTTTTACTCTGAATACTGCCATTCTAATTGCCATTAAAATCATTAATATTATTATGATAATTATTAATCATTAATAATTATATTACTAATAATAATGGAGTAATTATTATTACAATACTAGTTTCAGAGAGCTCACACGACTAGCAAAGGCATGGACAGCTATCAATAGGCTATCTGTCATATGGAAGTCAGACCTGACCAATAAAATGAAATGCAGTTTCTTCCAAGCAGCAGTTGTGTTGATACTGCTATATGGATGCACTACATGGATGCTGCGAGCAATATTGAACAAGTTCTGGAGGCAACAGCCCACAAAGCAGAAGCTATACAGCCACCCACCACCCATCATGAAAACTATCAAAGTTAGAAGAACTAGATATGCAGGACACTGCTGGAGAAGTGAGGACGAGCTCATAAGTGACGTACTCCTATGGACCCCATCGCATGGCCAAGCAACAGCAGAGCAACCAGCTCAAACCTACATACAGCAGCTTTATGAGGATATGGAATGTAGCCCTGAAGTCCTGCCAGAAGCAATGAACAATAAGGAGAGGTGGCAAGAGAGGGTCAGGGATATTCGTGCTGATGACACAACAAGATGATGATGATTATTACAATTATTGCTAAATTATCAGTATTATTATTATTGCATTAACCAATAATATCAATAGTAAAATTGAGACAATTTTTGGCTTAATGTGTAGGGTGTTCACCAATGGTCCAGGAGACCGGGGTTCAATCCCAGGTCGAGTCATACCAAAAACTCAAAAAATGGTACTTGAGGTCACCTTGCTTAACACTCAGCATTATAAGGTAAGAATCAAGGGTAAAGTGGAGCAATCCAGGGAATGGAGTAGCGCCCTCCCCTACACCTCGGTATGGTAGCTACTGAAAAGGGAGCCTTCGGGTCCCCCTCGACTAAGGTCGCTAACTTTATTGTTATTACAATCAGTTTTTCTATTATTAACCTTTGTGCTATGATTTTAAATCTTTTTTTTTATGGCACCATTTAAAAATTAGTTCATTACATTTAATAGTTGGCTCGTAAATTTATATCTAATGATCCTTTTTTTCCCCTCCAAGTAAAAGTTACATCTACTGTTGAAGCTTTCAGGAGTAGAAAATTTCTTAATAAATCTCCACTTAATTTGTGGTGTTAGGCCTCCATTTCTCAAACTAGAAAACTACAGAAAAAGGTTAATAATAGAAAAATTGACTGTAATAACGATAGTTGGATAGAATTATTGGTATTAGTATTAATATTGATATTATTGGTTAATGTAATAACTTTAATAATAATGATTTAGCAATAATGATATAAATGATTTTAACTGTAAGTAGAATGGAAGTGTTCAGAATTTAAAAAAAAAAGACAAAAATATGAAGAAATTAAATAAAGACTAAATTTTAATCTTAAATGGAAATCAAATTAAACCTGTAAAAAATCTTAACTAAATAACACAAGTTTGATATTAGTAATAATGTTTATTGCCACATTTTCCTTAATTAATAAATAATTAGATGTTTTTTCTTAAAATAAGAGACGTTAACTTAGTAACAAGATTTTAGTTCCAGATTTTGTGAGTCATGTTAAAAAAATTTTTAGATATATAAAGATGAATGACACCAGATGATGACATTACATCCGGTTTTGACACCAACTTCTAGTTACTCTTACGAGAGTGGCAAGCTGAAATAAATTCATATTAGCCAAATGAATGTTTGTTGAGTTTTTCCCAATTATATGAATTTGCTTTGTATGAAATGTATAAATTTATATATCAATTATCATACATTGAGCACTCCTGGAGATTTATAAGAATCCTCTTATATATTCTCAAATAGAGTCATTCCTAACTCATCTTCTCTGGGGGGTGTCCTCGTGGTGTAATGGATAAAGCGATGGACTGCGGAATCGTAGTACGCAAATTCGTACTCCAGTCGCACTATTACGTTCACTTTCGGACAAATACCCTTGGGAAAGGTATGAACCTCTTTATCCTCCCACCTATGGGTTAAATAGTAGCACTACTGTTCTTCTAAGAGAATGGTTCTGGCATTAGATAACCTGCAAAGGTTGATATGCCATTAAAACAAAGAAACCAAACCAATCATCTTCTCTGGATACTAATATATATATATATATATATATATATATATATATATATATATATATATATATATATATATAATTATAACAGTGTTGGTTGTCACTAAATCACTATGTGAGTTTGTGGCGGACCAAGTGCAATATAATATGGAAAGTGCTCAATATCTAGGATAGAGCTATTATATGATAAATATATATATATATATATATATTTAAAAAAAACTCCATGAAACCCGGGGTTGCAGTCTAAATTCCATAGCATTAAATATATATATATATTATATATATATATATATAAATATATATAGTCGAGGGAGACCCGAAAGCTCCTTTTTCAATTGCTAATACATCGAGGTGTAGGGGAGGGCGCTACTCCTTCCCCTGGATTGCTCCACTTTACCCTTGATACGTACCTCATAATGCTGAGTGTTAAGCAAGGAGGTATCAAGTACCATTTTTTAAGTCTTTGGTATGACTCAACCTGGGATTGAACCTCGGTCTCCTGGACTCTTTACCCTCTAAGCCAATGAGCCGGTTTGATATATATATTATCATTATTTATTTATTTATTTATATATATATAATGTTAAGATAGAATAGTGTTGACTGTCTACACTTAAATATATATACTCTGTCAATGATATTAAGCACTGTTTATTATATATATATATGTGTGTGTGTGTGTATGTAAATTTCCAAGTGGTTATCACCTACCAGTTAGGTAAATACAGACCATATCAAGACATCTGAAGATTTCTAGTATAACATGAAACTTTGAGTCACATGACTGGTAAATGATAACAGCTTTGATTTTTACAGTTTGCTCTAAAATTTTATCTTTGTATGGAGCATATTTTAGTGTTTTTAGGGCAGTGGCCTTTACTTTATTATTAGCGTCCTATTGACATAGATTTCTCTTCTCTTTTGTTAAACATAAGAAAGCATGAAATAAATTTAAATAAAAGATTACTGGTATTATCACTTGAAAATATCTTTTTGAGATTATTTCAAATTTGTTTTCCTCTGAATCTTAATTAATCAATTGTTTAAAAAGACTATCAGAAAGCCAATTTGAATTAATGTTGACAGTAGTAAATTGATTCTGTGCTTGTAATGAAGGCATGTGTGCACCTGTCGTCACTGTTTGGTCAAAAGTATTCGGCAAATTCTATCTGGAAGTATGAACGTTGGGTAGAAAGTATTTAAAAGAAAAATCACTTGCTGAATTATTTTATTCAGCACTAGTAGAAAAATACACAGGAGGGGAAGAATGACTTCTGAATGGACAAGAGTTGTTAATCAAGTAGTTGGATTCTTAGCCCCTGTTTTCTCATATATTCTATCGGAGCAGAGAAAGTGGAAAAAACATTCAAACATTGCTCCAGAGTGAAGACATCTTTATTTAAAGTTATCCCATCATTCCATTAAAAGAATGAATGATCATATGAAGCCTTTTATTATTAGTATCTGATGTGATCTCATTGATCCCAAAGTGAAGAAGACATCTTTGTTTAAATCTATCCCATCATTCCATGAAAAGAAGGGCTATAAATGGTCACTATATGAAGCCTTCTCTTATTCAAAATTGTTGGCATATCAACCCATCTAGGTTTAATTCATGCCTCAAATTTTGAGAATTGCATTCATTGTGCATTTATGTTGACCTTTTTTTTTTTTTTTTTTTGTGTGTGTGTGTATTTGTTTCTTAAGAGGTTCATTGCACACAGTTTTATGATATCAAGCATTCCTATCTCCTTCATTGCCATTGCTTTTAGGTCCACTCTGGCCCGGAAATGTAGCACCTGATAGGGTCCTATCAAAGTGTTAAATAGAACTAAACTGCATACTGATGCTAAACTGAATTGTTTGAAATGTAACGGTTTGACTAAACTGAATAGCTTGAAATAGTAATGTTTTTCACAATTAAACTACATACTTATGCTAAACTGAATTGTTTGAAATGGAACTGTTTTTGACATTGAAACTGTACTTATTCTAAACTGAATTGTTTAATATAGAACTGTTTTGACATTTAACTGTGTGTAAACAAAATCTATACTTATACGAAACTGAATTGGCTGAATCAGAACTGTTTTGGGGAAGGCATGAACCCCTTTCTTTCCCCCCAGCTATGGCTTAAATTGTACCACTAAGTAAAATCCTCTTCTCTGGGCTGCTACTTGTCTCTCCTATTTGTTGTTTGCTTCCTTGAATATATCAGACTCATGGTTCTGCAAAACAACCTCCCTTCTCTTAAGTGGATCTCTAAAAACCAAATGACTTTTAAAAAAATGATAATCTTGTCTACTGACATCTGATCGTACTAGCTCTGAAGATTGGAGTTTTCTATGAACATTTAAAAAAATAACTCTTTCATCTCCATTGAGTAATCCTTCTTTTTCTAGTTTATCATTTAGAATCTGCCAACCTTCCTAACTTGTTTAACTATCCTTTTTAATGCACAAACATCTGTGTTCATACATATACACTACCTATGTGGAGAGAGTCGTCTTCCTGATGTAGTGACTAATTTTCCGGATCATGACGTTGTAGTAAACAAGTTCAAACTCCAGTCATTCTATTAAGTTCACTTTCAAACAAATACTTTTGGGAAAGGCATGAACTCCTTTCTTTCTTCCCCCCCCCCAGCTATGGCTTAAATAGCACAGTTGGTGACCTTAGTCGAGAGTGACCCAAAGGCTCCCTTTTCAATATCTGCTACACCAAGGTGTAGAGGAGGGCGCTACTCCATTCCCTGGATTGCTCCAGTTTACCCTTGATCCTTACCTTAAGCAAGGAGGCATTAAATATCTTTTGTTTTCTTTTTCTTTTTTTTTCTTTTTTTTTTTTTCTTTTTTTTTGAGTCTTTGGTATGACTCAACCTGGGATTGAACCTCAGTCTCCCGGACCATTGGTGAAACTACTCATTAGTCCAATGGCACCACTACTGTCCTTCTATAAGGGTGACTTTGGCATGAAATAACTTACAAAAGTTGATATGCGATTAAACAAAGAAACTTACCTGTGCCAACATACACCTGTTCTGATTCACTCCCTCCCATATATATATATATATACACACACACACACACACACTATGCCTCTATGCATTATTGCACCTAAATCTTTAAATCCAGGGACAGAATAGCTTGTACTAACAACATTTTATGAAAGAATTAAAGATAATGATGTAATATCCAAAATAATCTAATAATGTATTTTCATTTTTGTCTTTATAGTCGTGAATGTATTTCACAATGGACTTTGTTGTGTTGCTGTTTACTTTTGGACAGATTTTAACTCTGTAAGTTAATTTTTATTTATGCATTCAACAACAACATATACACTAAACTCTTCCTGGTAAAACCTAAAGCTAGGAGAATGGAAACCAAATTTCAGAAAAGAACAAGTCACTATATCCCAAATGTACATTTGTCACACAAGACTTCCACACTCCTTTTTACTTAACAAAAGGATCAACCTCAGTGTACAGCATTTCAAACACCCTAAACTAGAGGGGGTGGTCCTCCTCGTGGTGTAATGGTTAAAGTGATGGACTGCGGAATCATAGTAAGCGAGTTCGTTCTCCAGTCGCGCTATTACGTTCACTTTCGGGCAAATACTCTTGGGAAAGGTATGAACCCCCTTATCCTCCCAGCTATGGGTTAAATAGTACCACTACTGTTTTTCTAGGAGAATGTTTTTGGCTCTAAATAACCTACAAAGGTTGATATGCCATTAAACAAAGAAACCAAACCAAACACCCTAAACTGTTAAACATTTTCTCAGAAAATGCAGAGATTCAGCTTTCACTAGATTTTTTTTTTTCAACACAAATAAAATATGAAGGACGTATTTGAAAATATCAATATGGGTTACATTTTGTCCTTCAAAGAAATAAAATCATAAACATGATCAATATTATCCTAAGCAATTATTTAAAAAAAACAATAGAAGAGAATTTTGACATTTTGTTAAAATCAGTTATTTTACTGATATATTTACACCTTTTAAGTGATCAACTTTATATATATATATATATATATATATATATATATATATATATAATGTACTAAATTTATGGGTATAAGTTTGTAAAGAATTAGCATGATTATTCTTGTATAATACACACTGCTAACTTTGAGCTTCAGAATTCTTTTTAAAAAAAAAAAAGATCAGTTAAATACTTATGTATAATAAATAGAAACTTAGGAATTTGCTGCAGCTAAATTCAACATTTTTTTCAACTTTTTATTGGTTTGTATCAACTAGAAATTATTTCGCTTATGTTGTTTTGAAACACACAATTTACCCAGTATTTAAAATAAATGCATAAACATGTTCATTCAAAAATGCTACAAGTTTATAACAAAAAGAATTAGGAGAAACAAGATTATAACCAAACACACATTCTAGTGTCCATTTCTTTGTTGTAGTGTAAAATAAAAAAGCTTGTTTCATGTTAGTTTGGACCATAGATATAACTTTGTATTGGTCATACTATGCTGAATATGGCTATGTACATTGGGGGAAAAATGAATCTTTAGCTCTTGTGTATCGTTGGCTCCACTAATTTAGTTAGGGGAGTGCATGTTATACACAAATAAAAAAAAAATTAAATGATTTAGTTACAATTCCTATACCACTATAGTGTTTGATTGAAATAGAGAGCAATTGGTTGGGAAAAGTATCAGGTCGAAATTGTCGTATGGAGAGCTGGTCTATTACGGATTAATTTTGTAATCTGTTTTTTTTTTTTTTGTTTTTCTGGCCCATGTAATAAAAGCATAATATAAGATAATCGGAACTGAATTGTTCGTGGGGCAAAAAAGAAATTACACTGTCAGCTAGTAGCAAGAAGATTAACGGGAGGTAACTGCAAATTTTTGTTGTAAGAGTTACTTCCCCTGTTACAGTTAATTTTTTTTTTTAAATCCTTAGGTTTCATTGAAAAAAAGCACCATTTTATTTCAAAAGACATATTCATCCAATAAATATTAAAATAATTTGAAATATGTGGAAATTATACTCCTGTACATCATTTAAAAGATTATTTGAATCAATTCTAACTTGGGAGATGTTGACACTTGAAAAAAAAAAGACAAAAAAAAATGGAATGGAAACTTCTTTGAAAAGAAACTTTATCCCTTTAAAAAAATTTATGAAAATTCTATAATCAACCAATTTTTGAACTTGTAAAAATCATCATTTTTTTTAAAACTTTTTTTTTCTTTAAGTGTCTGAACAGGTGCACTTCAAGTTGTTCAGTCTACTGAAACAGTTTTATTTAACATAAGTAGTTTCCCTGTCAAAACAGTTCTATTTTGAGCAGTTCAGTGTAGCATAAATACAGTTTCAGTGTCAAAATTTAGTTTCATTTCAAACAATTCAGTTTATTATAAGTACACAGTTTAATTGTCAAAAACATTTCTATTTCAAGCTATTCAGTTTAGTCAAACAGTTCTATTTCAAACAATTCAGTTTAGCATAAGTATGCAATTCTATTTAACCTATAGATAGGGCTCTATCTGGTACTACCATTCCGGGCCAGAGTGCATCAGTGGAACCTCACCATTAGATTGTTTAGGGTCATATCAAGCACACTCATCGGGAGGTGCCCGTGGTGTAATTGTTATCGTCGTAGGAAATGGACACGACGACTCAAGTTCAAATCCTGGACGAGACAGATTGCATTTCACATAGCACTAATACTCTTGGGAAAGGTACGAATCCAATTATTCTCCCTCCAGCTATGGGTAAATAGTAGGGCAGACTAGGTTCTTCAGCCTTGGTGAGGCAACTAGTCTAGGAGAAGGAAAACTCTGAATTCAAACCTGTTATACTAAGCTTAAAAATTGACCTTGTGTCATATCCTGCCTTAGCGGAGGGGTTGGTAAAAAGGACACTCATCGGGGGGGGGGGTCTTACCCCTCTGCAGTGGTGCAGTCGGTGTATTCTACAGCCCCAGCCAACTGGGCACTGAACAAGAAGGCTAATTTGAATATTGAGCTTAAAAATTTAATTTTGATATTGTTGATTCGTTTTATTCTAATAAATATCAGCAAAAATTGCATCAATTGAACTTTTAAAAAAATGTTTTTCACAATTAAACTATGTACTTATGCTAAACTGAATTGTTTAAAATGGAACTCTTTTTGTCATTGAAACTGTACTTACAGTAAACTGAATTGTTTAATATAGAACTGTTTTGACATTTAACTGTGTGTAAACAAAATCTATATTTATACTAAACTGAATTGGCTGAATTATGAAGGAACTATTTGAAGAAGTTAAAATAAATACTATCTTGTCCTTCTTAAGCATTATTGGAGCCTCACTATCAGATTGTTTAGTGTCATATCCAGGACACTCATTTGAGGTTCTTACTCCTCTGCAGAGGTGCAGTCAGTGTATTTTACAGCCCCAGCGTAATTTTGAAAATATATCCTCTAATTGCAGGATAGTCTCAGCCATGATTCACTTGAGTCTTTGCATACTAATAGTGATACAGGCATTCAATGTATAATAATTGTAATTGTAAGTTTGATCCCCTTTAGGAGTATGTACTTTGAATGTTAATAGATTTAATGAAAGACAATCATTTCACATTAAAAAAAGACAAGAAGTAGATGATATTCTGCAGAAACTATGACAGATGCAGGCTATGCAGATGATCTAGTGCTTCTCACAAATACAGCTGCTCATGCTGAATCCCCACTGTGAAGCCTGGAGCTAACAGCTGGAAGCATTGGTCTCCATGTGAACACAAATAAAACAGTTGATGTTTTTTAAACAAGAAGAAACCATCTCCATCTAAAGTGGCAAGCCTCTAAAATTAGTTGACAAGTTTACATACCTTGGCAGCAATATCTCATCTACTGAAATTGAGGTCAACATGTGCCTAGTGAACGTGTGGACTGCTTTTGACAGGTTATCGATCAAATGATCTCTTTGATAAAATACTAATCATATTCAAACAGATCTGTTTGACCCATAGATGGGATCCCAACTGACAGAACTACTTTAGGTTAGGGTTGACCTGGGAGTAATGGCAACGAAAGGTTACTCCACACTCCCTAGAACTTCAAAACTACAGCCTTACCACTTTTTTGCAGTTTGTCATGCCCTGGACACTGTGCCATCCACCCTCTTTTTTATGAAGCTGGGGTGATAGATCTCTCTCTCTCTCTCCCTTCAGAAGATGCAATTAGTGTATTCTAAGCTCTGCTGACTAAGGATAACAAAATTTGTGTTTGACGATACATTTAATATATATATATATATATATATATATATATATATACAAATGAAAAATTGATTATTCTTATGAGAACTGTATTTTTTTAAATTTTTTTTTAAATTAAGGAATTGAAAGTTTTTGTTTTTCGCTATAGCCAAATATTTGAGTCTGATTATTGATTTAATATAAAGGAAAATTGTGAGTTTCCATTAAACAAAAAAACCAATGAACTAAATTCACAAATGTCAAAATAGACATTGTCTTTCATACCAATTTTATTTCATGTCAGTCTGTCTACAAAGTTAAAATACTGTGTCAAAAAATTATCAATTTTTTCTTCTTCAAAATAATTCACCAACAAAGATGTTCCTATTCCTGGAAAGAATTCTTGAAGTCTTTAAATAACACTATCATAACTTGGTTCCTCACCATCTGTAAGAGATTCTTAATATTTGTTTCCAAATGTCTCAATAGAGTTGGGTTTCAATTTTTAGGAACAGAAAATAATCACAAAGACCTAAACTGGGGGATTAAGCAAACTAGGTTATCACGGAAATATTTTTTGTCAAAAAACTATTTCATAGACTGTGGGTGCCAATTTTTGTGACACGCTTAACAATTCTGAGAGGCAAATATGTACTGACTGTTTACATTAGTGTTCAAAATAAAAATGGAACCCGTTTCATTTCTTTCTACAGTTGGGCTTCTCAAACTTTTAACTTGATCTATCTCTTGTAACGAAATATAATTTCTATTCACCCACAAATAAATTAAATATTGCCAACATTTTTTCTTAGTCTCACTAGATGACATGAGAGGGGTTTATTTTTAAAAATGTTTTTGGTTTTGAGATTTAAATTTTTACAAAATTCAAAAAAGTTACTATAAAGGGAATGTTGATTCCTATATCAACATCTACACCAACAAATACTTGGCTATAGTGTAACTGATTTAACAATTGAAGATCCAAATCTTTCTCATCAGAGTGTGAGTTTCTGTTCATAATAATTTTATTTTATTTTATTCATTATAATTCTGGTTGGTTGGTTGGTTGGTTGGGTTTTATGGCATATCAACCTTTGTAGGTTATTTAACACCAAGTCAATTTTTATGTAAATAATTAGTTCTATTTCAAACAATTTGGTTTAGCATGAGTACACAGTTTAATTGTCAAAAACATTTCTATTTCAAACTATTCAGTTCATTCAAACAGTTCTAATTCAGCTAAGCACAAGTACAAGTTCTGCTTACACAGTAAAATGTCAAAACAGTTCTATATATAACAATTCAGTTTAGTGTAAGTACAGTTTGAATGTCAAAAACTGTTCAATTTCAAACAATTCAGTTTAGCATATGCACGCAGTTTAAATGTAAGTTCAGTTTAATTGTCAAAAACATTTCTATTTCAAGCTATTCAGTTTAATATAAGTATGCCATTAGTTCTATTTAGCCCATAGATAGGGCCCTATCAGGTGCTACTATGCCGGGCCAGAGTGGACCTGGGAGCAATGGCAATGAAGGGGTGCTCCATATTCCCCAAAGCCTCAGCATTACTGGGACCTCACCATCAGATTGCTTTGTGTCATATCCAGGACACTCATTTGGTGGTGGTGGGGGGTCTTACCCCTCTGCAGAGGTGCAGTCAGTGTATTCTACAGCCCCAGCTGACAGGGCAAATTATAATTCTGTTACCATGGATAAGAATTAGAATTTTGGGTATTGTATTTTAATTTTACTTTATCATTATTTTAATTTCTTTTTTTTTTTTTTTTTTAAATTACATTTATTGTTTGTCGTCTTAAAGTATGAAATCTTCTTTCAATTTCAGGTTCTGATTCATGTGTGTCTGAGGATTTCAGTGCATCCATTTCCCAGAAAAACAAAACCTTCAACCATGGCTGCCGTTGTTGAAAATACTGACAATGGACAAATAGGTAATAACCTTACATATTCACAGTCCTCAGGTGGCAGCCTTCACTCATTGGAAACGGTGCTGGATCCATCTAATCCTTCAGTTAAAGCAGGAGATTTTAGTCCTAGACAAAAAGTTAATGGTCTGTCTCATGTGGATGAAGACCCCCAGCTGCAAACGACAGGTGCTAATATTCTGGGCCCAGGGACTGTTAAAGCAGACCCCCAGCATACTCTGATCAATTGTAGTGTCATAAAGACTGAAATAGATTTTGGTGAGAAACTAAAAACTGAAGAAGTCGTTATAGCATCAGATATGGAGGGTCAGCCAACCTTTAACCAAGTTGTACAAAACAAAATTCTCTTGCCTGAAGTTGGATCTAACACACGTACAAAAGATGAGGAAAAGGTCAAACTCGAAGTGCCTTTCGACTCAAAATCCAACTGTTCTTTGTCTACTCAAAATGCTGAAAACAAGTTATCATTGTGTGATGTAGATGGAACAAAAGAGTTTTGGGTTTCAGGCCTGGAGGAACAAAATGATGAAATAAACTCTGTAATCACAGATTGCAAAACCACTGAACAGTTGTCTTCATCTAAAAACATAAATGATCAAGAAATGCCACTGATCTCAGAAAACCAAACAACAATTATTACTTCTACATTAGAAGATAAAAATTTACAGTCAAATTTTAATGACAACAAACTTTTCAAATCTGTGGAGAATATTTCTCTCAATGGCAACATGGATAGCATTCATCTCCTAGAAGAGAAGACAATGTCTTCAAAATCAGCAACTGACCACAATGCAACCCTTAATAAGAATTCAAACAACATAGCTGCAGTGGCAGATGAAGAAAAACCTTCGGAAGAAACCAATTTAAAGAATTCTTCTGAAAGTTCTAATTTTCAAAATTATTCGGAGTGCTTATCGAATTCTAAGATGGACAAAAGCCCTGGAGTTTCTAATATTCCCGAATTGCTTGCGTACTGTTCACCGTGTCAGGTGGTCGTGCAGGATTTCTTCAAAGAACTTAACATAGACCTGCTTGAGCTTTCCCGCAACTTTCCCGTTCACCATACCCACAGGAAACGACTGAAAAATTCCAAAACTGTTCCATCCACAATTCCTGGTAAGGAGAAATTTAAAAACAATTCATTTGATTCTCTAGACCGAACGAAACAGGCCAAGTGCTACACAGAAAACAGCAAAAGAAGAAAAAAGCATTCAAGACAAGAATTAGCACCTTTCAAAGACCCAGTGGAGGATGAAGATGAAGAAGACAATCTCCCTTTACTCTCTGTTCGCAATAATCTCACTCAGACTGGAAATACTGCTGCAGACACTAAAAAATCAGGACCAGAGGAAAAATCCACGACCAATGACAATAAAACTATTGAGGGGGAAAACTTAAAATCGATACAAACTAAAGGAGATAATTCAGATGCACTTGCTACGGAAGAAAGGTCAGTATTTGATCTTTGGTTTGTTTGGGGTTTTTTTGTTTTTCTTTTTTTCTTTCTACTCATTTAATCAAAGGTGCCATTAACACTTTTCAGGTAATTTTATTTCATCAGGTTGACAAAATGTTATCTCCTCTCTTAGACACAATTGGCACATCAACAACTCAGCTGACTTACTCAATAAAATTAATAATATAAACATATAAAACAAATCTTTAGCCAATCTTGACATAAAATCATTATACGCCAATATTCCTGTTACTAAACCTATTAAACATTTAGAAATTCACCTCAAGCAAAAAAATGTTGCATCATCTTTGCCAAAATAATTAAAATTTTCACATTATACATAAAATATAACTTTTTTTCCTATATAACAGTATTTTTTACAAACAAAAATTTGGTTTACCCATGGATTCACCTCGTAGCATGACTATTCATTGAATTTCTTAAATCTGATCCTTTTAAATCTATAATACCAAAAGATTCTAGCTATTTCCGTTATATAGATGGTATTGATATATTACTTATATATCCATGGAATAATGACTTAACAAAAGTTAATTATTTACATTTTTCGGACTATTGTCCTCATCTTTGTCGTCATGTTTATCAAAACGTTTCGGCCTTCTTCAGGTGGTTGGAATGTCGAACTTGACCCTTTATTTCGCTTACCAGGGTAGACAGTTCTAGATCCACAAGCCATATTTAATGGATATGTTATCTCCTGTTAATTTCCCCTCTGAAAGTTCTCCACTGCCTTCACCAGGTATTGAACTTACACTCTTTGGGTATGTCACTGGATCTAACCAACGCCTTTATCCACTGTGCCATGTGTCCTTGACAAAAGTTACAGATAAATTAAACAATATTGAACCTACTATAGATTTTACCTATGAACAAGAAACTAACATCTTACCTTTCTCAGACATTTTACTGATAAATAACAACAAACTAGAATTTAAGTTCATCTCAAATCCACTAATAAAAATGATTGTATACATTTTTACTTGCATCCTAACACCAAACTAAAAATTGGAATAATCATAGAGTTTTTTTTACCTTAAAGCATTTAGGGATTTTACATCCTCAAATTTTAATAATGCTGGGGCCTTGGGCAATACAGAGTACCCCTTCATTGCCATTGCTCCCAGGTCCACTCTATATATGGGTTAAATAGAACTAATGGCATACTTATTCTAAACTAAATTGTTTGATTAAACTGAATAGCTTGAAATAGAAATATTTTTGGCAATTAAACTGTACTTACATTTGAACTGCGTGCTTATGCTAAACTGAACTATTTAAATAGAACTGTTTTTTGACATTGAAACTGTATTTTACACTAAACTGAATTGTTTAACATAGAACTGTTTTAACATTTAACTGTGTGTAAACAAAATCTGAACTTATACTAAACTGAATAGCTCAAAATAGAAATGTTTTTCACAATTAAACTGTACTTAAATTTAAACTGCATGCTTATGCTAAACTGAATTATTTGAAATTGAACTGTTTTTGACATTGAAACCGTACTTAATTGTTTGAAATAGAACTGGTTATTTGCATAAAAATGGATTTGGCATTAAATAACCTACAAAGGTTGATATGTCATAAAACCAAACCAAACCAATCAAATTTTTAAATGATGAAATTTGACTCTGAAAAAAATTCCATTACACAATAACTTCTAAATCCGAAATCTTTAATACAATCTGCTAAAATAAAAGCTTTCAAAATTCATGAATATGTGAAAAGGTTTTCCAAAATTTTTAAACAATAATTTTTCTCATAGATTCTTTTACCCAATAATTCAACTAGAAACATCATAAAAAAAAAAAACCTTAAACAACCTTGGAATCAAAACTCTTCCAAGACAACCAAGAATTTAATTAAGAATAAAATTAACAATACCCACATTCTCACCAAAGCTGGAATTTCTGCTGTTCAATATTTGGATAGTTATGAAAAATGGGAGTGAAACATCTCATAACCTCCAAAAACGAATTTATGAATATAAAAGATTTGAAAACAGGAAACTTGGTTTGGTCAGACATCATTTAGAAACTAATCACATCTTTCATTTTAAAGATTCCAAGATGTTGGTTTATATACATAATAAGAAACGGTGGAAAATTGTTGAATTTAATATCATTTTAAACTACTGCACTATCAGAGACTCGGCTTTTTTAATTTATCTTGTTCTTTAGTCAAATTGGTGCTAAATAGTTAGAAAATCCCTTATTTTAAATAATTTGGTTTCATTGTTTATGTGTGTGTGTATGTGTATATATATATATATATATATATATATATATATATATATATATATATGAAACAGACTGAGAAAGAAAGAACCTGACATTGATAGATAGATGTGCTGTGGAATGTAATTTTTTTCATTTGAAAAACAATTTTCATTGCATATATTTGAAACTTAATACCACCAGCGGAAATAGAATGCTTAAATCTTTTTTTCTTTCTTTTCTTTTAACAATTCGAATGCCCATATGAAGGTTTAATGTTTTCATATTTAAAAAACTGAAACATTTAACGTTGTCAAATTATTCAAACTATAAATGAAATCATCTGAACACCTTGGGTTTTCTAATATTTGTACATTTTCAAATTGAAAAGTATATAAATGGGCGGGAAGAGTTAATTCCCTTAGATTATTCTTCCAAACTGTTTTTTTTTGTTTATTTTTCCTTTCGATTTTCTTTCCTTCCTTTTCATTTTGTCGATGTCTAATTAATAATTAAAATATAATGGTCTCAGAATAAGAATAAAAAAGCAAGTGAGATTTAGATGAAAGAGATATATCTTTCACATAATACTTGTAACATTTAGAGTATGAAAGCTGACCTGAAATAGTTGTTACATTTGTAAATATAAAATAAAGTATAAACTCAATGAAAAAAAAAAATTCTGTCCTGTCAGTCGGGGCTTAGAATATGTTGAGAAGGGTAAGACACAATGAAAAAATCTGTATTCAGTAGGAATACTTAATGCCACATAACTTTAGATTGTTTGTATTAAGAATGGTTACTTGAAGCTATAATTGTTTAAGATTATTATTAGTTATTTGAAACTATATACAGTCAACAACAAAATTATTTGTACACGAATGAATTTGGAATGTTTTGACCCAATTCTTAAAAATGCATATGATGTCAGATTTTTTATGTTATTAAGTACAAAAAAGGAATTAAAAAAACTGAATTTTGAGAATGGTGGGTTAAATATACTAAATATAAGAAGAAAAATTAAAGATGAAAAGATAAAATTATTTGTACTGTATGAAAAATTGAACAATTTTCACCATATTAATAGTCAATAACATGTCCTCTCATAAATATAACTTGCAATACTTTTCTAAAGTTTTTTGATGAGATTTGAACAAGTCTTTTCTGGGATTTTCATTTTGCTGTGATTACACATTCTAATTTCTGAAGGTTTTCTTAGTGATTGACAATTTATTCGAACTTTCAATTTTTGCCATAGATTTTCAGTAGAATTTAAATCAGGACTCATTGAAGGCCATGGCAGAACTGTAATCAAGTTTTTCTGAATCCATGCAGTTATTGATTTAGATGTATGTTTGGGATCATGATCTTGTTGAAAAGTAAATCCCCGACCTAAATCAAGATTTTTTGCTGATAGTTGTAGATTTTCATCCAGAATTTTTTTGTAGTCTTCAGATTTCATTAGTCCTCTTATTGCAATTAATTGTCCAGTTCCTCTTGAACTAAAACAACCCCAGAATATCATCAAGTTGCTGTCTCCATGTTTTAACGTTGCCACTGTGTTCTTTGGGCGGAAAGCCTCACCTTCCTTGTGCCAAATCTTCTGTACGTCATTATACTGAAAAAGTTCAATTTTTATTTCATCACTCCATAGTATTTGTTCCTAAAAGCAATTTTCTTTGTCCAAGAATATTTTGGCAAAATTAAACCAGACAACAATGTGAGATGATTTGTGAAGAGGGGTTCAATCCATTTCTATTTAAACAACATTGTATTGTGAGATTCTTTATGCTGACACCCATCATATCCAAACTTGGGTCTATATTAACCTCACGACATAGTTCTGGATGACTATGGATTTTCTTCCACTCCCAGGCAAATTCTATCATGCCTAGCTGTTTAAACTTAACCTGTTGTGAAATATTACTGTAACTATTTTCCCGACTTACAGAAGTTAATAATTCTCTGTCTAAAGTCAATGCTAAGCTCCTTTGTCTTCCCCATCATGTTGTTAATGGAAGAATAACAATCATGACACTCTATGTACCATGTGAGGAATTATCACAAATATTATTCTGAATAGTCTAGAAGGCTTCACTGATAAAATAATTATGTGAAATACACAAATCTATCAATTCAAAATGATATTTTCTACTGGACGAATAATTGTCTTTTCCTATTTTGCATAATTCGCCTGTCAAATTTGTTATATATTATTTCTTGTTCTGAAGATTGAGTTTTATATTCCTTTTTTATGCTTGTTAACATTTTAAAAAATCTGGTCTTGTACAGGTATTAGATACTGAGAAATGAATAAAAATATTCAAAATTCATGCATGTGAATAATTTTGTCATTGACTGTAACTGTATAAACGAATGATCATTTCAAGTCATATAATTATTAATAATAGATAGGAATACTTAAAACAGTACAACTATTAGCAAATTATTTCTATTAGATAGGAATTTTTGGGCAAAAAACTTAAGGAACTACACAAAAAATATGAATATAAATGTAACCTTTCAGTATAAAATAACCCTAGACTGGTTAACACGCCTTTGAAATTAATCAATAAATTTTAGTCGATTGATATTAACATAAAACAAAGATGTTGGAAGGTATTCGATATTTAGTTAGGACGAGTAAAGTTATTAATTTATTTGGGAATTAAAAGTTACTTCCCTTTGTCTTTTTAAACTACTTTCTTTATTTACTAAAAAGTAGTTGTGATTTTGATCCCATTCGTGACGTGAAATTTTTTCCGTGTTTTACAGCAAAATTTTTTTTACAGATTTGGTACCTTAGATTTGAATTCTTCTGAGATCTTAAGTGATGAATTTTTTTAATTTTTTTTTTTTCTCCTTCCTTACCTAAGTAAGAGGATGGGATTTGTGTCTGTCTTCATGATAGTAAGGATTTATTTAGTAAGTTATTAATTTTCATTTTGAAGGAATTGGTTATTACTGTATATACTCTAGTAATGAACAACCCTTAATTTTTACCCACAAAAAGGTGTGCTTATCATATATTGCATATAATGAATCACCCTTAACTTTTGGCTATGCTAGCCTACAAAAATATTTCTTCAATATTCAATAAAGAGAAAACATTCAAACATTTATTTATACTTTCAAAAGTTCAATCTAAATCAATCCAATATTGTAAATAAACAATGTCATCTAGCCTTTGATGTAGCTTACCAAGTTTACTTGGATATTCCAAACATGCTAAAACAATAGCATTGATAATGATAATTACATATGTAATTG
Organism: Sepioteuthis lessoniana; assembly: GCA_963585895.1. Classification (NCBI taxonomy): domain Eukaryota; kingdom Metazoa; phylum Mollusca; class Cephalopoda; order Myopsida; family Loliginidae; genus Sepioteuthis; species Sepioteuthis lessoniana. The sequence goes on from OY757929.1 coordinate 8,810,343, forward strand.
ATTAAGTCTGTTTCGTCATCATGTCGTGCTGCTAGCACAGATTTCCCTGTCTCTCACTTGCCATTTATCTCTGTCATTTATTGCTTCCTACTGGTCTTTAAAACTACATCCTGTGTTCGTACAGAGCTGTTGTAGATAAGTTCTAGTTGGTCGTTTAAAACTTGCACGTCCATGTGAAAGGGTCCATAGGAGAACATCGCTTATGAGTTTGTCTTGACTTCTCCAGCAGTGTCCCGCATGTTTTGTTCGTCTTATTTAGATGGTTTTAGAGATGGGAGAGAGGTGGCCATACAGCTGCTGCTTTGTGGGGTGTTGCTTCTAGGATTTGTTCAATATGATTTGTAGCATTCTTGTGCTGTTCCCGTCTAACTTAGTCAGCATTCATGTGGTGCATCCATATAATAGAATCAACACGACCGCTGTTTGGAAAAAATTGCATTTTATCGGATAGGTTTGACTTCTATATGATTGATAACCTATCAATAACAGTCCATGCCTTTGCTAGTCACATATTGATGTTGTTTTCAGTAGATGAGATGCTGCTTCCGAGGTAGGTAAACTTGTCTACTAATTTTAGAGGGACACTATTTCATGAGATGTCTCCTCCTTGATTAAAACATGTGCACTCCATTTTGTCTGGATTGACGTGGAGGCCAATGCCACCTGCTACCTGCTCCAGACTATGCAGCAGGAATTCGGCTTGGGTAGGTGTATTTACGCTATGCCGTCTGCATAGTCTGCGGTCATAATCATTTGTGCAGGGTATAATTTACTTCTTGCTTTTCTTAGGTTAAAGCTTCTCTTTTTTTCTTTTTTTTTCTACATTAGATGTATCGATTACCATGACTCTCACTTAAAGTATTTTTAGGGGTCATTATTGTTTCTTTCTTTTTATATATATATATATATATATATATATATATATATATATATATATATATATATAAACCAAAATCACCAGACATTGTCTCGAAAGTTCTAAACAGACATCAGCTGATAACAAAGTTTTTCCATAACTTAGTTTACAATTTATAATATTTGTACATATTATATGCATAGGTGTCACAACTAGTAAACAATGTTGAATAAAAACTTTATTTTCTTAACTAATAGTTTTTGTTTCGATAAAGGCAATGTAGGGAGATTTTGGTTTTTGGTTACAACAAGGTTAGACCAAGAAATAGGGAAATTTTTAATGTTTTAAAAACATTTTGTGTTATGAACAACTTAATTTTGAGGTGAATAATTGGTTTTGAAAAATTGTTTATTCCACAAGTGTATTCTGTTGTATAAATTTTGTTGCATACAAAATAGAAAACAAATATTTTAGAAAATTTAATATATGTTTCAGATGAATAAATAAAATATCTTACCATCATGGAAATGAAATTAGAAGGATATAGAATGAAATGGTAATATTTGAACTATTATATAAGAAGATTGGATTTTTTTCTTCTTCTGAAGGTAGACAACTTAAATATTTCAAATATATTTAATCAAAGTTTTTCAAACATTTTACACTTACAAAATCCTTCAAAGTCAGTGAAAAAGGCTTTGAATCCAAGATATATATCTATTGTGTGTGTGAACTAGTTAAGTTCCCATTGCAACACACACACTCTATGATGATATGATGCTCCTATTTAGAATATCATAATTGTCACTGTTGCATCAAGAAATTGAATGATTACAAAATAACATTCATTGTGAATGAAGACTCCCACGAAATTATCATACTGGAAATTGTTTTATACCTTAATTTAGAACATTTTAAATGGATTACTTTCATAAAAAGAATCTCAGTATGAGGCATCATTTTTTGCTGGGTAATGTTACACATACACATTTATATATATATATATATATATATATATATATATATAGTAAAAAAAACTAAAGTTGGCAAGCATTGTCGAGGGCAACCTGAAAACTACTTTTTCATTAGCTACTACACTGTGGTGTAAGGGAGGATGCTACTCCTTTCTCTGGATTGCTGCACTTTACCCTTGATCCTTCCCATATAATGCTGAGTGTTAAGCAAGGAGGTACCAAGTACCATTTTTCAAGTGTCTTTGATATGACTCGACCTGGGATTGAACCCCAGTCTCCCAGGCCATTTGTGACTCTAGGCTATCAATGTTACATTTTTAACATGATTTACTATTTGTATAATTTAGACAAGAAGAATTTTAGAATCCAACTGCATTTTTTCTAAATTCAGTTCATCAAATCTCTTTGCTTGTGCAGGTTTGCTCAGCTGATACTTGACAACTGACCATTCTACAAAAAGCAAAGCAATATTTATTCTTTATTTGTTGTATTCAAAAAGATGTTTTTGACCCCGTTTAAGCACCTGCTTCAGTTGACATTAAAATCTTTGATGTTAACCACACAATGTCTGGATCACAGGAACAGACTCACATAGACACATGAACATACACAGAAGTTAGATTGGGCTTAAATCTGATTATAAACAGGAAAAAAATTATTTACAGTTAAAATTTAGATGAAATTTTGAAACAAAATGATATCTTTTGAAAGATATGGAATAAAACACAATTGATATTTTTTAGGATTATTTTATTTCCGCTAGAAATCTTTTACAAATTTTTTTTTTTTTTTTAGAGTTGATTTTCATGGGCCCGAAATAAGCCATGTTATTTTCTTTTTCTTTGTGTGACTTTATTATGAACACTGTCAGTAAAATTTATCTAAATCAACATTTCAAGGCATGAAAATAAAACAAAGCTTTGAAAGTTACAAATGAATTGTCCTGAGAGACTAGCTCTTAGGACTGATTTTTCATATATATATATATAACATAGATTAGACATGCTTTTTTGCTATATTTTCACTAAAGAATTAAAATGTTAGATACCAATAGATTTAATGACTGAACATTACCTACCTGGTTTGTGTATGTTGTAACCTGGGTTCATACAAGTTAGCTTTATTTTGTTTCATTAATATTAGTTTTTATTGTTTCTCTCTGCCCTTCTCTTTCATGTTTTGGTGTTACAATGAAACCGGAAGGAGTCCCTATGGCATAGTGGATAGCGTGCTATACTGTGACATATTCAAGTTCAAACTCTTGTCATAATATTATGTTTTTCACTTTCAAATTAATACCCTTGGGAAAGGTAGGAACCCTTTTATTCCCCCGAGCTATGGGTTAAGTAGTATCACTATTGTCCTTCTGCAAGGATGGCTTTGGGATTAACCCACAAAGGTTGATATGCCATTAAATGTAGAAACCAAACTACTTTCTTCCTTTGGTAAAATTTGTTTTGGACATTTCTCATATCAAAACATCAAGTCTAACTTTATAAATTATGAATCACTTGGCTGCTGCTGCTGCTGCTGAACTGAGAATAACTTTCTGTTACTTGATATTTTTTTTCCTGATAGTTTTAAGTTTAAAAAAATGAAAACCTGAATAATCTGGGGATTTTGCCAGAAGGTAATAATATATGATCAAAGAAATAAACTTATGTTCAATAAAATTTAGGAATTACTCTTTGAGTGAGAGAGAGAGAGAGAAAATCTCCCTGAGCACTTGGGTGTGGTATGTAAATAAGTACATCTGATTATTTCATACTTCTATAGGATAGTCCACCTAAATTTTTTCTTTTTAATCTTTTTAGACTAACTCAGACTTAAGCTTTAACCCTCAATTTTAGTATAAATTAATCTTTATATCTTGGCCCCCATCACTGCTCCACAGATTCTCGGCATTCTTTCCACCAAAGTCAGGAGATAGACTGAAGTTAGTTCTGCCCAGCTTTCCTGCAAGAATTGCCTGAAGTGAGCCGCACTTGTAGGTTGTTTAGCTCTGACTTTTCAGGCAAGTTCATCCCACACAGGTTCAATGAGATTTAAGTCTACTGATTACACCAACCAAAACATCAGTTGAAGGACATGCTGTTCTTCTTTGCTTTTAATGTACATCTGGCAGGGTTTACTAGTATGTTTTGGATTATTATCTTGCAGGAGTACAAATCCTTGACCCCCAAACTACATTCCAGATGAGATCACGGTATGCTATGAAAACCAGACTGATTCAATTTGCCCTTCACCTGGTGCAAATCCCCGACTTTGTAATTGGCAAGAGCCCCCCACATGCATACACCATAACAGGGCGTCCTCCATACTTTACAGTTGGTGTGATGAATGGGGGAGGTTGCAGCTCTTTCACCAACCCCTTGCCACACATAGACCCTCCTATTTGACCCCAAGATTTAAACTTTGATTCATCAGTCCAAAGGACATTATTCCACTGCTCTATTGTTGAATCTTTTTGTGCTTTGGCACACTGGAGCCTTTTGGCATTGTTTTGCTTTGACATCAATTCTGCCCTATAAGCCAGCTTCACAGAGTCTTCTCCTCACAGTGGATGTTGACACATTTTTTTCATAACATTGGTTCTGTTGAGCTGTGATGTTTGAAGCAATCAGCCTTCTGTCACACAAGCTGGTAACTCGGATGAAATTGTCTTCTGCATCGGTAAAACCGGTTGTATCTAGCAAACAATAATTCAATAGAATACAGTCTAATGTGAGTTCAAGTGGTCGTATAGTGTAACTTTTGGAAAATATTTTATTTATGCTTGGCACTAAAGACAAAAAATGCCTTATAATTAATTTTTCAAAAGAAATCTGGTTATACTAAGGTCAAAGTTACTGAAAAAGACTTGTATTTTGGATAATAGATAAAACCATTTTGATTCTTAACTAAAATAACAGTTTTAGGATGAGAAATGAAAATTTTTGAGTGTGGCCAAATACTTTGAATGGTAGTGTGTGTGTGTGTGTGTGTGTATATATATATATATATATATATATATATCCTCACTGAAATCATGAAAACTCATCAAAATTCATGCATAGTAATTTCATAAATTTAAACTATAAATAATGTTCTTAGGTAAATCATTGTTAATTTATATCTTATAATTTAGTGAATGAATAACAAATATACCCTCTGATTCACTTTATAGTGTCTCGTTTACCTTTTCTCAGTAAATAATCTTATTTTTGCCTTGTGAATGGGACTCAAAAAATATCTCTCGACTACATCCTCTGCAGAAAGGAGTAAGTTGTGTGACATTAAACTACTTATAGTTGTGAGGTTCCAGTTCTGGAGCTTTTTGGAGTGTAGAGTACTCCTTCATTCCCATTACTCCCAGGTCTTCTCTTATCCAGGGTGGTAATACCTGTTAGGGTTCCATCTATCGGTCAAATAGATCTTTTTGAAAATTATTGATTTTAGTTCAGAGTACTTGAAATCATATAACTTTTTACTAACAACAGTTTGAAACCATATGATTACTTGAATTATTTGTATTAGATAGAAATACTTGAAACAATATAACTGAAAACAAATGATTCAGCTGATAAAAATAGTGTAATTTCATTTTTAAAAAAAACCAATGGAACATTGAAAATATCGTTACGATTACAATCAAATATGTACAAATGAATCCAATTTTGGCACGAAATAACCCACAAAGAGTTGATATACCATTTAAAAAAAATTGATGAAACTTGTTTTTATGGTATTTCCTTCTCTTAAGTGTTGCATTGTCGGGTTTCTATGAAGGTTGTTGAAGACAGATGAAATTTGAATTGAATTCAAAATTGACCTTGTGTCATTTTCTACTCATGGTTGAAGGGGTTGGGTAAATACATACTTAAAAATATTTCAATGCATTGAATTGCAAAACACTTTCTGTTGTTGAGATTCTAAAAGACAACTCTAATTTCTTCGCTTTGTGGTTAGTCAATGCAGTCTGTGAAGATTCTATCTTTAGCTGAATATTGTAAAAATGAAACGTTGGATGAGGATTCAGTCATGTAGGTATTTGTAAATTCATTTGATATCACGTGAGTATTACAGAGTTGATAAGTACGCAGTTGATTGTTTTTATAGTTTTTATTAATTTTCTCATTCTCGGGTTATTCAGTACCATCATTATTTATTACTTCTAAATTTGGGCTATAAGATTCTGGAAAAAAAAATAGAAATCTTGTATATAATATGCACTGACTTTTTAGGATTTGTAGCAAGTAAATTTAACATTAGTTTTAACTTTTTATCCAGTTTTGTATGGACTAAAAATAAAAATTTATAATGTTTTATTTTCAAACAAATTATTTACATAGTATTTAGAGCAAACAAACTTGTGACAAAAATAAGTCCACACGAGGAGAAACCAAATTATAAACAAACACACATTTCAGTAGCTTTTTCTCTGTCACGGTGTAAAACAATTGTTTGTTTGGATCCTAGATATAACTTACATTCAGTCATGTTGCCCTGAATATGGTGAGGCACATAGCTGAATAAAAAGTTAATATTTAGTTCTTGGGTATAATAAATACTCTTAAGTTTTAAAAATCTGGGGAAAAAATACATGCTGTACATGAATAATCATCATAATTAACCTGACCAACTTTTCTCCTCAGTTTTTCAGTCAAGTGTCTTCAATGTTATATGATTGTTAACATGTTTCAGTTGGAGTAACCCCCCCCCTTGCCAAAAATGGTGGTATCCTGAGTATAAGACTAAATTGCATCTAAATGGTGAGGCTCTAGTTCCATAGATCTGGGGAATGTGGGGTACTCCTTCATTAGCATTACTCTCAGGTTCACTCTGACCCAGAATAGTAGTACCTATGTATTCTGTTGGGTGTTCTTCACATGGCCAGCTATATGTTGGATATTCTTGAATAAGTAATGAAAAAATAGACTGCATATTTTTAGAAGATAGAACAAATATTGTGTATGAAGAGGCTTTTAGAATTTTTCTTTAAAATCTTTTTGTTGTGTGTTTGTCATATTGATTTTTTTTGCTTCCATTGAAGTTTAAGATATCAGAATTATTCATGAACCTATTTTTCCATCTGTGGTCTACGTACTTATTACTTGTGAAAAAAATATGCACACATAAATATCGGTTGAAAAATTTATTGACTCGTATGAAGACAAAAGGATGAATGCAAATGAGGAAAGCATCCAAGAAAAAGTGCTCAACACTACTACAGCAGAGCAAGTATATAACCCCGAAAAATATTGAATTATGAACACTAGAAGTCTGTTAAGTTTTGTTTGGTGTGCTCAATTATCAGATATGTTAATCCTAAGATTTTATTTAATGACTGAACATTGTTTGCTACCTCTGTTAGTATATAAATATTTGAAAGTTGTGATTACCAGATATAGATTTTGATATTGAGTCGGATATAAATATTGCCAAATAACATTTATCATAATTTTTTATGCAAAAAACTTTTTGAATAAATTATCTATTCAGGCCTCCACAACATGCAATCAGTGGGCCACATTCAGCCTGTAAAAGATCTTGTCGTGGCCTGTACAAAAGATTCTCTTTCAGCAAAGTATGACTTTAATCAATTCAAATATTTTCTAATCAGTAAAATAAACATTCATTATTATGAACATGTTTTTGATGTTTATTTTATAACATGAGGGCAGAAGATATTACTATTTAAACATAAATGGCAGTTGACGTTGTAGAGTTCTGTTGCCTCTTGTCATATTAAATGAAAGAAAACAAAATAATGAAGGCGTTGATATTGAGGGTTTTCAATCTAATAGTTTAATGACAGCTTAAGAGGAAGTTTTTCCTTGTGCCGTGAGTTGAAGAAGATAGAAAGACAGTTGTAAATGGCTGTATGGGAATTAAGTACTTAGCCAGATGCTTCAGGGTCCATTTGGTTTAGGAGGGAGAAATAATTGACCAGGAAATGGTCTCCTAAAAGAAGCAGAGGAACAAATGTTAAAGTGCGCCCTCTCGAAATGAAAAGTCCCTGTCTGCTGTTGGAATCATCCTGGGATAGAGAGAAAAATGTTATTTCTGGTGGCGGCTGGTCTTACCTTGCTGCAAGCCAGGAGGAAAGGAAAAGAGAGATGGTGAGCATGGTTAGTGCTGCCTTTTATGGTGCCCGGGGAGGTGTGCCCGGGCAGAATAGCATCGGTCTTTCTCATTGGATGAAATGTATAATTTCAAAACTCCAATGGCAAAAACAATTCCCACACTAAATAATGGTTTGAAATTCTTTTTGCTACAATTTCAAAGAATCACTTACTATACATTAGGTCTGCACAATCCAAAAAAGTCTTTTGTAAAGGTTAAAGAGAGTTAAATGCTACGAGTAAAATGGTTGACTGAAGTCTTGCTTCCCTGAAATTCAATTTTTGGCCCAGTGTCAACTTTGTGCTGGAGCTGAATGCTTATGTGTAGTTGGATGTTTAATTTCTTTATTTGTGATTTAAAAGAAAAATAACTTTTTTTTAATTAGATATTCAATGCTGGATATACATTCCAGTACATCACTATTTATAAATGTACTTTGTCATTTGAATTATTTGCAAATCTGCAGATCAGTTGACTGCCGTGAAGGAGGGTTACAAAGAATTTACTAAGAATAAGGAAATTGATTTGAAGTAGATATCTATTTATTATTGATTTTTACTTGCATAAAAACATGAGTAAAAGTCTTGCCTAAAGATAAGATACCTGCCTTTCTGATGGAGCGGTAATAAATAAACTGATCAAAAGAAATGTTTTATTTATTTCATCTATATATTGATTTTTATTTATTTTTCTTTTTTTCAATTAATATACTCGTGTGTATATCAAGATCAAATTATCCTATGATCCAGTAAATTTTCAGGATCATGCTGGATTTTTCATTTCATGAAGGTGAATTGTTGACAGTGCCTATCTCCAACCCATGTGACAGATTGTTACTGGGTTAAATGGTAACCACAGATGATAATAATCTTTTGATCTAACCTAATACAGCTGAATTATTTATACCTCAGCCATTGATTCAAAATAAAGACTAAATAACTCTGCTGAAATCTGAATTAGATTTGTCCTTAATAACCCCACCACCACCACCTCTTACAGATTAGTTATTTACAAAGTTTTTGCTTAGTTGGGGCATAAGGCCAGAATAGGCAGTCTTTTTTTTTTTTTCATGTGGGGCTTAGAACATGCTGATTGTATCCCCTGTAGAGAGGTAAGACACGCCTAAAAAGGGGTTTCTGTGTATAATACGAAACAGCATCTGGTGGTGAGGCTCCAATTCTGGAGCTTTGAGAAGTGTGGAGTACCCCTTCATTGCCATTACTCTGACCTGGAGTGGTAATACTAGTTAGGCTTCAATTTATGGGTCAAATAAATCTGTTTACAAAAATTATTTGTATTCAACTGAACTGCAAAAAAAAACTCTTGAGAAACAACTACACAAAAAATGTAAATATTGACGTACATTGATTTCCTCTTGGCATAAAATAACCCTAGACAAGTTAACATACAGTTAAAATCAATCAATCTTTTTTCTTTTTTTTTTCTTTTTTTTTTAATTTTAATTTTATTTTTTATGAATTATGTGTAAACAATGTCATCAAACTTGAATAACTGGTATATTTATAAACTAAATAAATTTTGGGTAGGACTGTTTCTCTCTCACACACACATGCACATGGATAATTTATCAGTAGACTAGTTTGGAGTTGGTTATTAATGTGGTAAGTGTATTACTTCCACTCCCCTCCATTCATCCATAACCAAGGATAAGCATGTTTCAGGTGTCCATCCCTACAGGCAGAACATGTTCATTGTACTTAAAGGTAGGGTCAGGGTGATTCATGCTGGTGCCCTGAAAAAGGAAGTGTCAACAGATCTAATCAGTCTTTTTACACAAATCAAATTCTACTTTAAACTTGTCAGATAAATACTCTAGTAAGAATTACAGTGGGCCTTGTACCAGATATTGGCCATTTCTGAAGATTGTTAGTATAACTGGACATGTGCATCTTATTAATCTTCAATTTTTGGGCAAACATGTTTTTTAAATTTTGTTTCTATCATTTCTTGTTGAAAAGTTATGGTATTTTGATATTGACAGTTTTATCAAAAAATTAACAGCAAAATATGTAAAAATTCACCATTGAAGTTAGGGTGTAATCTTTAAAATTGTTTTTAGCTCAGATACATGATTTAAGATTAGAAAATTTTTGAAAGCTATATTTTATCTTTTGGACTAAAAAGTTAAATAATATATTTTTATGACTATTTCAGTAAAATTTTACTTTTTATAAGTAGATTTTTATGTAATCCCCCTCAAAAATGGGTATTTGGTGTTTAAAAAAAAAAATGGAAATATTTTCTGAAAATGTGAGAATGCTGATGTAGAACATACAGATATTCTAAAAAAAAAAAACAGACCTCCATGTTATCTCTTTAAAGTGATTTCATTCAGTTCTACCTTGGATATTTGGAAAATATCCATTATCAAAATTTTTTCCAAATTGCTAATATTTCGTCACTAAAGTTGATTTCCAGGATAAAAATCAAGTAAATGACATGTTTAATTTCATTGTTAGAAGCAAAAATCCTAGTCAAATTGTGTGAATTCATTTCATTTAGTTTGATACAGCCATGTGCAATTAATATTCCTCAAAACTCTGGCCTCATGAGTAGAGTGTTCGCCAATGGTCTGGGAAACTGGGGTTCAATCCCTGATCGAGTCATACCAAAGACTCAAAAAATTAATATTCCTCAAAACTCTGGTTTTAGATGTAATGTTTTGATTTTTTTTTGTGCTTTTGTGTGTCAAAAGTCTAATAAATATTAAATTCTTTCCAAGATCGGGCTATTTTGCAGTCAGAAATGAATTTCTTGTTAAATTCTGACTCATAAACATGTGCCCATTGTATGGTTTATCATATTTTTTGACAAATTTGCAATATTCAATTGAAATGTCCACAAAACAACCAATTTAACCCTTTGTCTAGCCACTATGTTTATATTCTAACTTTAATTTTATTACCTCAAATTTGTCATTCATTTTCTTTCAAATTTATTTTTTTTAATCCTGTTTAATTTATATTTGTAAAACTTGTGTTCAAATATCTCTCATAATTTCTTCCTTCTTATTTTTAAAAAATAATTTCAAGACCCTTTAGTGTATTTCAAAAAATAGATAAATGTTTGGGATGAGAATTTTCGAACAGCATTCATATATTCTCATATCAAACCGAAGTTGACTGTTTATTTTGAATTTATTATTAGATGAAACTTGCATAGTTCTCAGCATAAGTGGTGGAATTGATTTCTGCTTGTCTATAGGTTTAGAGATGTGAACATTGGAGTCCCCATAGCATAGTGGTTAACTCCAAACACACTCTTATGTTCCCTTCCGAAGTAATACCCTTCCGAAAGATATAAATCCCCCTTATCCCTCCCCCCAGCTAAGGGCTAAATAGTACTACTTCTCTTCTTCTATTAGGATGACTTTGGTATTAAATAATCCTTGATGGTTGATATACCATTAAACAAAGGAACCAAAGCAGTGTTTGATTGAAAAGATTTCAATCAAACAGAAAAAAGAAAACCTGATGTAATGAAGAGATGGAAAAAGACTGAAATATAGAAAGTTATTGTTAGGGTGAAAATAAAAAATGAAAGAGACAGAGCTATGAAGCACTATAGTCTATATACTTGGGGGTAGGCGATATACATGCATAAATATATATATATATATAAAATGTGTATATATATATATATATATATATATATATATATATATATATATATATAAACCGGCTCATTGGTCTAGTGGGTAGAGTGTTTGCCAATGGTTCGGGAGACCTGGGTTCAATCCCAGGTCGCATCATACCAAAGACTTTAAAAATGGTACTTGATACCTCCTTCCTTAACACTTGGCATTATAAGGTAAGTATCAAGGGTAAAGTGGAGTAATCCATGGAAAGGAGTAGTGCCCTCCCCTACACCTCAGTGTATTAACTATTGAAAAGGGAGCCTTCTGGTCGCCCTCAACTACGGTCACCAACTTTACTTATATATATATATATATATACTCACACAATATAACATAAAAGATTAATACAAATGAGAAAAGTATGTAAGAAAAAGTGCTCAACACTACTACAGCAGAGCAAGTATATAACCCCCTCACACACACACACACACACACACACACACAAAAAAAAAACATTGAAGTCTGATACTTGAAGTTTTGCTTGGTTTGCACAATCATCACATAGATTAATCCTACGTCTTATTTTATGAGTGAACCATGTATGAATACAAATAGGATTGGCTTCACATGAAAATGAAACTTTAAAACTTAATGATTTTTGTATTCAACTTTGTATGGGTTTATAGTTTCTTTCTTACTCCAAGATTAGGGTTTAAAGGTTTAGGTTGCAAGATTAGGGTTTAAAGGTTTAGGTTGCAAGATTAGGGTTTAAAGGTTTAGGTTGCAAGATTAGGGTTTAAAGGTTTAGGTTGCAAGATTAGGGTTTAAAGGTTTAGGCTGCAAGATTTGGGTTTAAAGGTTTAGGCTGCAAGATTGGGTTCAATGGATTAGGCCTCAAATACTGGATTGAACTCTGAATTTTTTGGTTTATATATTTGTCAAATTTTTCCAGTGACTGTTAATTCTTTTTTTTTTTTTTTTTTTTAACTACTTATTTCATCAGTAGTTTTGACCCACAGTTAATTTAATGAAATAGCTTATGCATGGTAAAAGATGTCAAAAGTATCCCAGGATTTGGCAACCACTTGTCAGATTGGTGTTATACTACTTGTTTAGTGCACAAGGGCAAGGTGCTGTCTTTGCCCAGTCGGCTGGGGCTGTAGAATACACCGACTGCTTCTCTGCAGAGGAGTAAGACCCCCCCCCAACGAGTGTCCTGGATATGACACTAAACAATCTGATGGTGAGGTTCCAGCAATGCTGGAGCTTTGGGGAATGCGGAGTACCCCTTCATTGCCATCGCTCCCAGGTCCACTCTGGCCCGGCGTGGTAGCACCTGATAAGGATCCTATCTATGGGTTAAATAGAACTACGTGCTTCTTTCACGATACTGATTTTTGCATTTAAACTGCGTATTTATGCTAAACTGAATTGTTTAAAATAGAACTGTTTTGACATTGGAACTGCGTACTAGTGCTGAACTGAATTGCTTGAAATAGAACTGTGCTTGACGTCTAAACTGTGTACTTATGCTGAACTGAATTATCTGAAATAAAAGTGTCTGACATTTAAATCTGTGTATTGCCCAGTCAGCTGGGGCTGTAGAATACACTGACTGCACCTCTGCAGAGGGGTAAGACCCCCCACCCTAACGAGTGTCCTGGATATGACACGAAACAATCTGAAGTTGAGGTTCCAGCTGTGCTGGAGCTTTGGGGAATGCGGTGTACCCTTTATTGCCATCACTCCCAGGTCCACTCTGGCCCGGAGTGGTAGCACCTGATAGAGCCCTATCTATGGGTTAAATAGAACTAACAGCATACTTATGCTAAAATGAATTGAGTAAACTGAATAGCTTGAAATAGAAATGTTTTTGACAATTAAACCGTACTTACACTTAAACTGCATGCTTATGCTTAACTGAATTATTTCAAATAGAACTGTTTTTCGACATTAAAACTGTATTTACACTTAACTGAATTATTACATATAACTGCTTAAATACTTTGAAATGGAAAGTTTTTCGATAATTAAACTGTGTACTTATGCTAAACTTTACTGTTTTCAATAGAACTGATTATTTACATAAAAATGGATTTGGCGTTAAATAACCTACAAAGGTTGATATGCCATAAAACCAAACAAACCAAACCAAGGTGCTGTCATGAGGTTGGAATTCATTGGATTGGCTACATTTTCTTTTTATCGCATCCTTTAGATTGTAATGTACAATAGTTGGTTATTGCTCTGCTGGTGAGGCTTAGAATACACTGCTGAGGAGGAAGATTACACCCAAAAGAAGTGTCCTGGCTATGACAGTAAACTACATCTGATACTGAGGCTCCAGTCCAGGTGATCTGGGGATTGTGATATACATCTTCATTGCCATTACTCCTAGGTCTACTCTGAGCCAGAATCTGTTAGGATTACATCTATGGGTCAGATCAGTTTTGAAAATTATTTGTATTTAATAAGAATACTTGATACCATATAACCATAAATTGTTTTAAGAAAAGTGACTTGGAGCTTTAATTGTTTACTAAGAATTATTATTAGTTACTTGAAATCATAGAACTGTGAGTAAACAAATTAAATAGAAATAATTACTTGAAAACATATAATTATTAGTATTAGATAGGAATACTTGAAACAATACAACTATGTGTAAATTATTTGTATTAGATAGAAATATTTGATATTATTTAACCATGTACAAAAATGTCTACCCAACAAATGTAAATATAAATGCACAATGAATGAAATTCTTTAACATCTAGGCATAAAATAACCCTTGACAAATTGACATGCTGTTAAAATCAAATTGACCGAGTGTTGGTTAATTAAGAAAGGGTGATAACATGTATGTATGAGTGAGGCTCCAAATATCCTCTGTTTCTTTGATTGCTGTCACATTGGCATTATACTACTCTCATCCTTTGTCTTTGATGCAGTAGGGGGAGGTACTGCTACAACATTGGGATCTCTGAGTTCTTTTTATTGAGTCTTATAAATACCAAACTCGAATCCCAGCTCAAACACCTTGGTAAGATGATTTTATTAATAGTTGATGGCATGTTCATTATTTTTATATATATATATATATATATTCTTCTTAAACTCCAGCCTGATTTTGTCAACCTGGTCACCTATTTGCTCTTCTTCTTTTTCCTGCTGCTGCTGCTATCTTTATTGATCCAGCTAACTAACCTTTCTATAAAATCCTGCTCTTCCGCTGTCAGGTGTTTTTGCTTGCATCTATACACAACTGAATACTTAACTATTTATGTCAGAATAAACAGCAGCACCCCCTACCATTGCCATCAAACCCTGCATGACCCAGCAGTGGCACTATGACCCAGCATTCTGTCTGCCTAGGGGGGGGGCTTTTACCTCATAACTCCACATTTTAACAAAATACTGCCTTTTTGTAGTGGGTATACAAATCTTTACAAATGATTTTATCTTTGTCAGTATTGTATGCAGTAAAATAATTGTCAGTTATTTACTGGCCCCTCTCCTCTTCTCTACATGTGTAGATGAGTTTGGTGTGTGGGGGGGGGGTCGTAAAAACAAAATTAATAAAAAAAAAGGAACATTTTGTCAAGCTTTATGTTTCATTTTTTTTTCCCCCCTTGATTCAAGGATAGTAATAACTCCTTTTGATTTAATTTTGCTTGATGATATTCCAAAGTAATCATCCCTTGAAACCCAAGCAACCAATATTTGTACTGCTACTTAAAAATCCAATAATCCAAATGGCCTGTCTAGAAGTCCGTATAACTGAATGACATGCCTAGAAATCCATATACCCAGGTGGTCTGAATGCCCCATTTCTACATTGTTATTGCCTATAAAACATTATAATCTGTTATTTAACAGATTAACAAGCTGTTAATCTGGAGAAACAAGGATGAACTCATAAGTGACATTCACCTATGGACCCTTTTACATAGACGTGCCAGTGTTGACCGACTAACAAGAACTTACAACAGCTCTGTATGGACACAGAATGTAGTCTAGAAAACCTGCTGGGAGTGATGGGTGATAGGGATGAATAGCATGAGAGAGTCAGGGAAATCCATGCTGGCTGCACGACTTGATGATGATGAAAGCTATTTAATAGTATAACAACATTTTGAATTTGCTTGCCCTGTTGGTGGGGCTTAGAATACACTGACTGTTCCCCCCCCACACACACACACACCTGAAGAGGGGTAAGACCCACTCAAATGTTTGATATTGAATTGAATCTGATGGTGAGGCTCCAGTTTGAGAGCCATGAAGAGTGTGGAGTACTCCTTCATTGCCAGGTCCACTATGAGTCGATATGGTTGTAACTATTAGAATCCCATCCCTGGGTCAAATATATGTTTGACAATTATTAATATTGGATAGGAATACATAAAACCATATAACTGTGCAAACAAATAATTATTAGATAGGAATGATTAATTGGAAATATGATGATATATAAATTATTGTTATTAGATAGGAATACTTGATACCATAAAACTCTGCAAAAAAATTATTATAGAAATTTTTTTTAAAAAGTGAAATTTAAAAAGAAATACCATGGAACAGTGAAAATACAGTTATGATTACAATCAAACCTTTACAAATGAATCAAATTTTGGCATTAAATGACCCATAAGGAGATGGTATGCCATTTAACAAATAAACCATACAAAACTAATCAAATTAGGTTTACTGTTGTCAACATTTCCAAAACAAAATTAAAGATTCTATTTCTGTATCAACCATAGAAAATTAGACTGGAATTTCCACAGGTTCAGCTAATGAAGGGCTGAGAAACTTTTTGTTTGAAGCCCATATTAAAATTAATCTATATATGGTGTAATGATTATGGAAGTAAGCTTGGAGATCGTTCTTTGTGAGTTCTCTTCATTCTTCTGGCCTTGTGCCAAGCTAAGCTAATCTTACTAACCACTGAAAAGGCTGAACTCATTAAATTTTTAATGTCGAAAACCAAATTTAGAGTTTGAACACCCCCAGTCAGCTGGGGCTGTAGAATACATTGACTGCATCTCAACAGAGGGGTAAGACTCCTAGGAGTGTATTGGATATGAGATTAAACAATCTGATAGTGAGGCTCCAGTAATGCAGGAGATTTTTTATTGCTTTTTGTAAGAAAGCTTTGGGATATCAGGTTGTAAGATGAAGGAGTACAAGTCTTTCAAAATGGAAAGTTGAATAGTTTAGAAAGCTGAACATTCTTCGCCCCTAAGCTTGTGTGTGTGTGTATATATATATATATATATAAGCTTTATACTATCAGCAGCGCTTGCATTATTTCCAATCTTCTGACAAACATTTTTCTATGGAAAACAGAACAAAATTTGTGATTGATTTTTTTTTTTTTTTTTTAAATAAAAAGTAAAGCTAAGCAAAGACTTAGAGGAGCAGCGATAAAATCTGAAAAGTTGTCTACAAATATTCAATTAGTTGATTTTAATGGTATGTCAACCAATCTAGGGTTATTTTATGCCTAGAGGTTAGGGAATTGCATTCATTGTGCATTTATATTTACATTTGTTGTTAGAGTTTTAAAAACCAGCTCATTGGCCCAGTGGGTAGAGTGTTTGCCAATGGTCCAGGAGACCTGGTTTCAATCCCAGGTTGCGTCATACCAAAGACTTTAAAAATTGTACTTGATACCTCCTGGCTTAACACTCAGCAATATGAGGTACATATCAAGGGTAAAGTGGAGCAATCCAGGGAAAGGAGTAGCGCCCTCCCCTACACCTCGGTGTAGTAGCTATCGGAAAGGGAGCCTTCTGGTTGCCCTCGACTAAGGTCGCCAACTTTACTTTTTTATTTCTTCTATTTAAAGTGGTTGTTTGGTTGGTTGTGTTTTATGGCATGTAGGTTATTTAATGCTGAATCATGTTTATATGACTTGTAAATGAATAGTTTGTGGGTAACATTTTTAACTGAGCCACAGATAATTTCTTTGCACACAAATGGTTTCAAGTTTTGCTGTTTATTGTTTGCACAGTTCAATGGTTTTAAGTATTGATATTAAACATTAATAATTCTACTCAGTGTTATTCATCATTCATTTGCACTGAGACAAGATTAGGTTATTTTGTTTATATAATGATTTTTAAGTGAATAATTTCTCGTTGACTTAAAACAATTCTATTTGACTGACACATGGTACCCAAACATATACTATCACTCAGGGTCAGAGTGTACCTGGGAGTAATGATAATGAAGAGATACTCCACATTCACCAGATTTCCAAAGATGAAGTCTCACCATTAAATGTAGTTGAGTGTCCTAACTAGGACCTTCCCCACTTTTTTTATTTTTTTTATTTTTGAGATTTATATGAATTATAGAATCAGTATTAGCCATTTACTTAGCTTAGCACACGGCCAGAAGCATAGGGCACCTAGTGAAAATCAAACTCACTAATAATGGTCTGTTTGTCTAGCTTGCTATCCATTATACCACACTATGTCTAAAAGTTATTTATTAAGCTTAGCTTAACACACAGCCAGAAGTATGAGGCACCTAGTGAGAATCAAACTCAGTCCTAATGGCCTGCTAACCCTTACACCACTTAACGTGCCCCTAACTCTTCTACATACAGGATATGTTTATTGTTATAGTAGTAAGCATAGTAGTAGAAGAGAAGAGAAAACAATCCTGTGTAGATTTGAAGAAACAAACCAAATGAATTGTGCATGAAGATTAAATATTATTATCTTTTTTTTTTTTTTTGCTAGGGCTATGGTAAAGTTAAGGTAATTAGAAAGATTAATCACCAATTAAATTTGACAATAAAATAAAAGGCTATTTTTCTCTTTATTCATTGCAAAAACTTTGTGTAAAACCTTATAACTAAATTACATTGGGTTCTATAGAAGGATTTTAATGATCTCTTTAAGTTCATATTTTATGTAACAACACCAACATTGAAAGTATCAACTAATTACATGTCTTCCTTTTTGAAATGATCTAGAAAAGTCGGTTATGAACCATGTAATTAAGCAAAAATTATGAATGACAGGTACAGTCATGTATTTAGCACTGGCAATGTCGAAGAAATGCTTTCCTCTTTTTCTGACTGGGTAATATCAAATATATTCTATATATAAATATTAGTATGTCAAAGATATTTTTGTCTCGTTTTATTGTTTTGTTTTATTTTTACTCAGAACTCTTAGAGAATGTTTCATGAAATTCTGTATGTTTTTGAAATTCTCAGCCAGTCTGAATGAAAACTGGACAAATAAAATTCTGCTATAACAATGAAAGGAAGTTTTGCAACTTGGAAAAGCTACATCTAATGTTTATTCTAAAAACATGCAGTTATTCTTAATAAAATAAATACACACGAACAAAAGCATTCACAACATTTTATTATCATAAACTGATTAAAGATTTTGACATACCAACTTGGGTCATACAATATTAAATAAACACTTAATTTCTGTTCTTTTGTTTCATGTATAAATATTTGTTATGGAAAATTAATGGACTTATTTTTGAAATATAGACCCAACCCCTTTGCCACAAACATTATGTTGCACAAGGTTAACCCTTTTAAATTGGGGTGAAACTGGTTTGAATTCAGAGTTTTTCTTCTAGATTGGTTGCTTAACCAATGCTAAAGAACCCAATCTACCCTATTATTCACTCGTAACTTGGGGGGATGGATTCATGGGTTTCCCAAAAAACATTAGTGCAAAATGAAATGCAAACAGTCTTGTCCAGGATTTGAACTATTTCATGTTTAATAAATCCACTTATTTTATAGATTCATACAAACATTGGGTTGAACTATCTTAATTTACCTAAATTTTTGCCCAATTCATGATCTTTGGGATAAAGATCGGTTATTTAGAAAAGCTATTTTAATGATATAAAAAACAGTATCTACACTTCCATCATTTCATATTTTAGAAATCAAGTTAGGTTGTTTTGGTCATTGCTTAAATATTGAAGGATATGTGAAAGAAGAAAAGAAATATTGAAGGATATGTGAAAGAAGAAAAGAAATATTGAAGGATAAGTGAAAGAAGAAAAGAAATATAGAAGGATATGTGAAAGAAGAAAAGAAATATTGAAGGATAAGTGAAAGAAGAAAAGAAATATTGAAGGATATGTGAAAGAAGAAAAGAAATATAGAAGGATATGTGAAAGAAGAAAAGAAATATAGAAGGATATGTGAAAGAAGAAAAGAAATATTGAAGGATAAGTGAAAGAAGAAAAGAAATATTGAAGGATAAGTGAAAGAAGAAAAGAAATATTGAAGGATATGTGAAAGAAGAAAAGAAATATAGAAGGATATGTGAAAGAAGAAAAGAAATATAGAAGGATATGTGAAAGAAGAAAAGAAATATTGAAGGATAAGTGAAAGAAGAAAAGAAATATTGAAGGATAAGTGAAAGAAGAAAAGAAATATTGAAGGATATGTGAAAGAAGAAAAGAAATATAGAAGGATATGTGAAAGAAGAAAAGAAATATTGAAGGATAAGTGAAAGAAGAAAAGAAATATTGAAGGATATGTGAAAGAAGAAAATCTTGACAGTTTAAAAAAAGGAGCTTGCTATTTTAAATCATAGCATTTATACAATGTTAGGTTTTACTACTTAATCATTCAAGTAACTTAGAATATAATCTCATCTTACATCAATCACGTGTCATATTCAACACTTGAAATCATTTATTTATGAAAATCATTTTATTATTAAACATTTGTTGGGGGAAAAAACAATGGTTTTTTTTTTTTTTTGGCGGGGGTCATCATTTTGCTGCATACTTTATGTAATTCCCCAACCCCTCCACCACAGGCTGGATGTGACACAAGGTCATTATTTGGTGGGAGTATGGAGAAATAGAGAGATGGAAGGAAGCAATACCCATTTTCAACAAGCTCTTGTTTACAAATGGAAGATCTAATATATATATATATATATATATATAAAGTCCTATCTCCTTTGAAAGTTTTCACTTGTTGTTGGTTGCCCAGTTGGCTGGGGCTGTAGAATACACTGACTGCACCTCTGCAGAGGGGTAACCCCCCTACAACCCAATGAGTGTCCTGTATATGACACTAAACAATCTGATGGTGAGGTTCCAGTGATGCTGGGGCTTTGGGGAATGTGGAGCACCCCTTAATTGCCATTGCTCCCAGATCTACTCTGGCCTGGTGTGGTAGCACCTGATAGGGCCCTATCTATAGGTTAAATCAAACTAACGGCATACTTATGCTAAACTGAATTGTTTGACTAAACTGAATAGCTTGAAATAGAAATGTTTTTGACAATTAAACTGTACTTACATTTAAACTGCGTGCTTATGCTAAACTGAAACTGTACTTACATTTAAACTGCATGCTTATGCTAAACTGAATTATTTGAAATGGGACTGTTTTTGACATTGAAACTCTACTTACACTAAACTGAATTGTTTAATATAAAACTGTTTTGACATTTAACTGTGTGCAAACAAAACCTGTACTTATACTAAACTGAATTATCTGAATTTTAACTGTTTGACTTAAAAATGAACTGTATATGTTAAACTGAATTATTTGAAATGGAACAGTTTTTTGACATTGAAACTGTACTTGCATTAAATTGAATTGTTTAATATTGAACTGTTTTGACATTGAACTGTGTGTAAACAAAATCTGTACTTATACTAAACTGAATTGCTTGAAATAGAAATGTTTTTCACAATTAAACTGTACTTACATTTAAACTGCATACTTATGCAAAACTGAATTATTTGAAATAGAACTCTTTTCATAAAAACAGATTAGGTATTAAATAACCTACAAGGGTTGATATGCCATAAAACCCAAACAAGCAACCAACCAACTTGTTGTTGGGTATGACACCAAATTACATCTTATGGTGAGACTCCAGTTCTGTAGATCTGTGGCGTGTAGAGTACACATTCATTACCATTATTCCCAGGTTCACTCTGACCCAAAATGGTAATTGTTATTAGAATCCAATTTTATGAATTAAATAAATCTGTTTAAAAATTATTCATATTTGATAAGACCAAAAAGAAAAATCTCTTAAGAACAAACTACAAAAAAAATGGATATATGAATGTGCAGTGAACATGATTCCTTAACTTCTTGATATATAGCACAGTTGGCTGGGGATGTAGAAGGCACCATCTGCATCTCGTGGTGCCCGTGGTGTAGTCGTTATCTCGGCGATACGAGTTCAAATCCTGGACGAGACTGATTGCATTTCACATAGCACTAATACCCTTGGGAAAGGTATGAATCCAATAATTCTCCCTCCAGCTATGGGTAAATAGTAGGACAGACTAGGTTCTTCAGCCATGGTTAGGCAACTAGTCTAGAAGAAGGAAAAACTCTGAATTCAAACCTGTTAAACTCCGCTTAAAAATTGACCTTGTGTCATATCCTGCCTGAGCGGAGGGGTTGGTAAATAGTACCATCTGCATCTCTACAGAGGGGTAACACCCCTCCAATGCGTGTCCTGGATATGACACTAAACCATCTGATGGTGAGTAATGCTGGAGTTTTAGATAATGTAAAGTACCCCTTCATTGCTCCCTAGTTCACTCTGACCCAGAGGGGTAGCACCTAGAAGGGTCCTATCTGAGGGTCAAATAGAACTGGGACATTTAAACTGAGTGCAAACAAGCGACTTATGCTAGATTGCATTGTTAGAAATAGAACTGATCATTTAACTATGTGTAAACAAATGAATGATGTTTAATTAAATTCTTAGTGATACATAGCAATACTTGAAACCATTTAATTGTAGGTTGAATAGAATAATTAGTGTTAGATGCCAATATCTACTTGAAACCATTTAACTGTGTGCCAAAAAAAATGAGCTCAGGTTCAATTTAAAATGTTATCCTCAAAATGTGTTTACAAATCCTATGTATTTAATGTATATAAAGAGGATTTTAGCATTAAATAACCTACAATGGTTAATATGCGATAAAACCGAACCAAACCAAACTCTGGCCATGAATTAATCATATATAGGTTGACATACCATTAGAATCAGTCAATCAGTGCTGATAGTTGGCTTCTCTTCTACCTATTGTTTTAAAGCATTTTAACCAGCAGGTTACTATTGACTCCTTCTGGATCTCAAAGGGCAAGTCAACAAAACTTAAAATGTTTAAACCTGTTTTCAGCATTTTGGTCATTTTGTTTCAATTTTATTCACTTTTCAAAGTCTGTATGCAACTGTGAGGCTTAGTTTAAGATAATGTTTGAAAATTGTCAAAATGTCTAATTTTGCCTCAGTCATTGCGATGTTAATGGAGGGGGTGGTAGTGGCTAACATGGTGGACTGTGACTTCACATTGTTCAAACTCCAATTGTGCTATTACGTTCACTTTTGGACTAATGCCCTTGGGAAAGTTAGGAACTCCCTTACCTCCACCACCACTATGGGTTAAATAGTACCTCAACTGTTTTTCTATAAGGATGTCTTTGGGATTAAATAACCCACCAAAGTTGATATGCCTTTAAACCATATGTGAGTTTTTCACAGTAGTTTTGATGGTGGTGTTTAAGTTTAAGTGATATCAAGTCTCCTCGGATCTCCAGGACTCTTCTAAGTATTCTAGCTGTTTTTAACCGTGTTGTGGTCTGGAGGGTCTCTAATCTTTGTCTAATTTCCAGTCGACTGATTTTATTTTTTTGCCTTTGAGAACCGTTTCAAGGGAACGGACTCTAACTGATATCAACGTCACCTCCATATTCCATAACTTTAACTCAGTGGCAAAATCCATTTGATAACAAGTCCTTTCTTCTTTTGTTTTTAGTTAATTAAACCAAGGTTTATTCTTTTGGTTGTGATTTGGTTGTCCATGTATCTTATTTTCCAGGACATTTTTATAGGGAGGTAAAGGTCATTCTTTCTCTGTTTAAGTCAAGAATATTTCAGCACTTCACATATGAAATACAATATATTAGTTTATACCATTTTGCAAACAATCTGAAAAACAAGTAATTACTGGTTGCAAGTGGCATTGTTTGAAAATGATATGTAGCTTCTTTTGTTCAGTTTGAAAAACTATTTTCAGGATTATGAATCAGCGCGTATTGTATTAATGGTTTTTTTTATTTTTTTTATTTTTTATTCAGTTATTTCCAGAAGAAATTTAACTACATTTAAAACTATCTATGGAATTCATCAAATTTAATATAAGTTAAAATAAAAATAGTTTTTGAAAGCAAAAGCAATTAATCAATATTTCTCTTAATAAAGCTAATATGCATATAAATTTCTAAGAATTCATTTTACTGTACACACTTGACGGCTTTAATTTTTCTCTTGTGGGATGGGAAAATATTTTTCTTTGTGACATTATTTCCTGCCACCTTGTTCTTGTTAAAGTAAAAACAAATTGTAGATTTCAAAAATGTGGAAAAAATTTGTTAAATCCTAAAATTTCCCTTTAAAGCATTAACGTTATGATTGATGATTTTCATGTATTTTGTGAACAACTTTAGTTTTCTTTCACCTGGACCAACACTCATTAAGAATGGTCACAAATTCTGTAAGGGGAAACTCTAATATTGCTTTCATATTTTCTTGATATCCTTCTGAAGTTGATATATAGCAAAAGTTTTCCAACACAAAATATTGCCCAGTCGGCTGGGGCTGTAGAATACCCCGACTGCTTCTCTGCAGAGGGGTACGACCCCCCCCCCCCCCCGACGAGTGTCCTGATATGACACTAAACAATCTAATGGTGAGGTTCCAGCAATGCTGGAGCTTCGGGAAATGCAGAGTACCCTTTATTGCCATCGCTCCCAGGTCCACTCTGGCCCAGTGTGGTAGCACCTGATAGAGCCCTATCTATGGGTTAAATAGAATTAACAACATACTTATGCTAAACTGAATTGTTTGATTAAGCTGAATAGCTTGAAATACAAGTCTTTTTGACAATTGAACCGTACTTACATTTAAACTGTGTGTTTATGCTAAACTGAATTATTTGAAATAGAACTGTTTTTGACATTGAAACTGTATTTACATTAAACTGAATTGTTTAACATAGAACTGTTTTGACAGGTAATTGTGTAAACAAAATCTGTACTTATACTAAACTGAATTAGCTGAATTAGAACTGTTTGACTAAACTGAATAGCTTAAAATAGAAATGTTTTTTACAATTAAACTGTACTTACATTTAAATTGCGTGCTTATGCTAAACTGAATTATTTGAAATTGAACTGTTTTTGACATTGAAACTGTACTTACACTAAACTAAATTGTTATATATAACTGCTTGAATAGTTTGAAATAGAAGTGTTTTTGACAATTAAACTGTGTACTTGTGCTAAACTGAATTGTTTGAAATAGAACTGTTTTATTACATAAAAATGGATTTGATGTTAAATAACCTACGAATGTTGATATGCCATGAAACCCAACAAATCAAATCAACCAACACAAAATAGATATGTTTTAAATGATCTGCTTTTTAAATTGATATATCTTCTCTATCTGTTCACTTACTAAATGTATGTATTTACCCAACCCCTCTACCATGAACAGGATGCAATGCAAAGTCAATTTTTTTAAGTAGTATGTAACTGGTTTTAATTCAATTTTTCTTCACTTAGCTCAGTTACTTTACTGAAGCTAAAGAACTCAGAATGCCCTACTATTTATCCATAGCTGAAAGGAGAAGAGATGGATCTGTGACTCTTCCACAGCCATTTGCGTGAAGTGAGTGCAAATAGTCTCATCCAGGATTTGAACACGGATCCCTTGGTTCCATTTTCTATAATGTCTAAATGTCCTGTAGATATTCTGGTCTCTGTTTAATTACTGTTTTTTTGCATTTGTTGTCTCACAAAAAGGAAAATTTTTATTTTATAAATCCTGTCTATCATATTGCTTACATAAACATCTAGTATGATCTAATAATCTATCTATAGTTAAAATTCTTGTACGCATATAAACTATAACACAGCAATCTATCAGAAATGGCTCCTCATAATGAGAATTTTATTAGGCATCCTCTTAAACTGTTCTAACTTGAAGAATAAACCAATTTCCAGTTCAATTTGCTACTGAATAATAAGCTTGTGAGGTTTGCTGTGCCTATTGTCATATTTTTTTTTAATTATTCAAATTTTTAATAGAACAGAATTGTAAAAAACTAGTTAGAAACATTCAATCCTTTTTGGATAAAAGCATTAATATGGTTATTACAATGGAAATACAAGTCATTGAGTAAACCTCTAGATCCAAAAGACATAATGAAGCGGTTTGTATATCTACTGGTAATATTGTTATAAGATATGTCCTTTGTAAGACACTAGATTGCATCTGCTGGTGAGGCTCCTGTTTTGGAGATCTGGGGAGTGTTGATTACTCTTTCTTACCCAGAGCAGTAGGATATTTTCAGGTCCTATCTCTGTGTCAAATAGATTTGTCTGAAAATTATATTAGTTTGGTTTGGTTTTCATTGTTTTATGGCATATTGACCTTCTTGGGTTATTTAATGCCAAATCCTTCTAGGACAGTAGTGGTACTATTTAACCCATGGCTGGGAGGATAAGGGGCTTCATACTTTTCCCAAAGGTATTTGTCCGAAAGTGAACATAATAGCATGACTGGATTCCACAGTCCATCGCTTTAACCATTACACAATGAGGATACCTCCCTTTATTCATATTCGATAGGATTACTTGGTGTCATATTACTGTGTACAAATTATTGGTGTTTGATAGAAATACTTGAAACCATCTGTGTACAAACAAAATATCATTTGATAGGAATAGTTAGTTCAAACCATATGTGTAAATTATTAGTATTAGAAATACTTAAAACTGTAGAACTGTGTAAATTATTTGTAATATTTGTAAATACACAAATAATCATGGACTAATAAAAAAAATTTAGAAAATGCAATGGAACTTTAAAAATACTTATGATGACAATGAAACATTTCCAAATAAATCAAATATCCTATATATTAATAGAATAAGCCCTTGTTAGTTCGCGCAACCATTATGCTTGGAGAATAATCCTATTGGTCGAAACTAGTTTAGCAAGAACCAATCAAATTTAGTGTCTTATACACAGGTTTATTAGACAAAGTAAGTATGTTTTTGTTAAGTAACTTTAAATGCAAACCTGTATACGAATTTTTCAAAATGATTTTACACTATTAATTTATTTTAACATGCATCTAAAACAAACATCAATCGTTTGAAGCTGAATATTTCTCGGCAAATTATATTCAATTGGGAAAAAATTAATCATAGTTTTCATGGAAAATAAGTAAAAAATTAATTTCTTCAGCAGCAGGAGTTGTTGATTTAAGATAACTTTAAAAAAGTGGCCATAATTTAAAGATCATTTCCCTTTGATGATTATACTTTTGAATGTACTAGTGGCTAGAAGGGAAAGAATAGTTGTTTTCTTGTGGATTATGCAATAACCGGTTATTATTTGGTTATCTTGAATTTTTTTACAATGTTGACAGAAAGGACCTTCCATACATTCTAGGAAGCAAACATTGTTATTCAGCAATGATAATTCAAAATTCTCTTAAAGATACTAAAATATGTTGATCAGCATTGATGTTGCCTAATTCCAATTTCTGAAATTCAGGGTTGTATTAAAGGATTAAAGAAGAATCAGAGAATTAAAATATCTTAAAAATTAGTTGGTTGGTTGGGTTTTATGGCATATCAACCTTGGTTGGTTATTTAATGCCAAATCCATTGTTATACAAATAATCTGTTCTATTCCAAACAATTCAGTTTAGCATAAGCAGTTTCATTTCAAGCTATTCAGTTTTGTCAAACAGTTCTAATTCAAACAATTCAGTTTAGTATAAGTATAGATTTGATTTACACACTGTTAAATGTCAGAACAGTTCAATTTCAAAAAAATTCAGTTTACTGTAAGTACAGTTTCAATGTCAATAACAGTTCTATTTTAAACAATTCAGCTCTATCAGGTGCTACCACTCCAGGTCAGAGTGTACCTGTGAGCAATGGTAATGAAGGGGTGCTCTACATTCCCCATAGCTCCAGCATCACTGGAACCTCAACGGTTGTTGTTGTAGGGTGGGGTTATGGGCTTACCCCTCTGCAGGGATGTAGTTGGTGTATTCTACAGCCCCAGCCGACTGGGCAATACACACAGTTAAATGTAAAAACAGTTATTTTTGTTTTTTGTTTTTTCT
The DNA here is from genome assembly GCA_963585895.1 of Sepioteuthis lessoniana. Taxonomy (NCBI): domain Eukaryota; kingdom Metazoa; phylum Mollusca; class Cephalopoda; order Myopsida; family Loliginidae; genus Sepioteuthis; species Sepioteuthis lessoniana. The sequence continues at coordinate 8,838,076 of OY757929.1, forward strand.
AATAATTTAGTTTAGCATAAGTATACAATTTAGATGTCAAAACAGTTCTATTTTAAACAATTCAGTTTAGCATAAATAGACAGTTTAGATGCAAAAACAGTCAACTCTCAAAACCACAGTTTAGTTCTATTTGACCTATAAATAGGACCCTTGTCAGGTGCTACCACTCCGAGCCAGAGTGGACCTGGGACCGATGGCAATAAAAGGGTACTCCGCTTTCCCCAAAGCTCCAGCATTACCGGACCCCTCACCATAAGATTGTTTAGTGTCATATCTAGGACACTTGTTGAGGGGGGAGGGGTCTTAATCCTCTGTAGAGAAGCAGTCAGTGTATTCTACAGCCCCAGCCAAATGGGCAATCTTAAAAATTAATTTTGTTGTAAAAAATTTTTTCTTTGCAATTCAACAAATATATATATATATATATATATATATATATATATATATATAATTTTAAAAAATCAAGTAAAATTTTTCCAAGCATAATATTATGGCATTTTTAACACTTTTTATTTCAGAATTCATGGCCATTTCATGATATAATTATTTAGACTCTTATCTGTAGAGAAAAATTTTAGAATATGTTTACAATATATTTTGTTCAGATTTCATAAAATGAAATGGGGGGGACCAATTAAAAAAATATATATATATCCCCAAATATATTTTAAGAAAAACCTATTTTAAACATAAATTCATTTAAAGGTGAATAAGGAGCAAAATTTTCCTGAAAATTTGACTCTTATTTCATTTTTCATGGAATTTAAAAAAAAAAAAAGACTGTGTATATCTTTGTGGCCACATTAAATTTTAATTGATTTAATGGTACGAAAGAAGTAAACACTGTTTTCCATATTTCTGTTGGCTGAAAAAAAAATTTTAAAATCATCTACAGATTTTTTTTTTTCTATTAAATGGGCCCAAAATTTTGATGATAATATTATCCTTTATCCAAGTTTCATTGTGTTGAAGATGCAGAGTGGGAGGTAATTTGACACTTTGAATTGGAGGTCAAAGTTTAAGATCAAATAATTTTGCAATATGATGGAAAATTTAAAATTAAGGATTTTTTCCAATAAATTGAAAAACAGATAAAATTAAGAACTTTTTGTTGTTTTTTAATAGGCGATAGGGATTCTCAATAAAATCACACTTCCTGTCAGAGGCTTCTGGGAATTTCTGCACTTTTTGAATTTATTTTATCTTATCTATTTTATTTTTTATTTTTCTAATTACTACAAGAGTGATCTGAATAGTAATGATGTTGAATTTTGTGTTACAGTTTTGGCTGTTAAGTCCAAAAAAAGTATCTTATTTTATTTGTTTTGGTTTGAAATATTCAAAAAGAAAATTAGAAAATGTTAATTTATCGAAAATACAAAGTTTTTTCCTATTTGAATTTAGTTTGTAGAGAAGTATTGAACATCAATGGATAGATGGTATTTGTTTTAGATGCATGTTAGAATAAATTAATAGTGTTAAAAACATTTTGCAAAATACGTGTAATTTACATGAGTCTCAGCTAGTAAAGCATTAAACAAAATAGAAGTGGATTACTTAAAGCCATATAATTGGGTCTAAATTATTATTATTAGATAGTAATACTTAAAGCCATATAAATGTGTGCAAATTATTTGTATTAGATAGGAATACTTGATATCCTATAACTGTGCCAAAAAAAAACCTCTTGAATAATTACATAAAAAGATCTATATAGGAATATGCTATGAATGCAATTCCCTAACCACTAGGTATAAAATAACCTTAAACAAGCTGACATTCTGTTAAAATAAATTGATAATATTATAAAACGTTAGGAAAAAATGCTAAACAGTAGGAATGACAAACAAAATTTTATTTTTCCAAGGAAAGAAGTACAATAATTGCTGAGCTCTTGAGATTTTTTTCCCCCTTATCTAATACAAATCCATTGTCCTTAGAATATTCATCTCCCTCATCAAGAACACTCCACAGAGTATGTAAAGTAGGTAAGTAAAGTTGGTAACCGTAGTCGAGGGTGACCAGAAGGCTCCCTTTTCGATAGCTACTACACCAAGGTGTAGGGGAGGGCGCTACTCCTTTCCCTAAATTGTTCCCCTTTACCTTTGATACATACCTTATATCACTGAGTCTAAGTAAGGAGGTATCAAATACCATTTTTTTTAAGTCTTTGGTATAACTCGACCTAGGATTGAACCCACTAGGCCAATGAGCTGGTATGTAGTTTTCTTTAAAAAAGTTATAATAACTATAAATGACTATTATAGTATGGGGAAAAAATTTCTGGATCATTTTGGATTTATTTTTTGTTTTTAAATTCATCCAAATCTGACAAAAAAGATCTTTTTATTTGATTTTTTTTAATGGGTTATGGGATACAAATGACATAGGATTTTTGTTTTTGTTTTTCAATGAGTTAAGGAATATAGTTTGCATAACTGGATCTCTGCAGAGGACTAAGTCTCTTCCTGCACGTGCCCAACGTGTCCTGGATATGACACTAAACCATCTGATGGTGAGGCTTTGGGAAACATAGAGTACCCCTCATTTCCATTACTCCCAGGTCTACTCTGACCTGGAGTAGTAGTACCTGTTAGGATCCCATCTATAGGTCAGATAGAACTATTTAATTCTTTACTATACTTGAAGCCATTTAACTGTGTGCAAACAAATGAATAATGTTGATTAGAATTATCATTATTAATTAGCAGTACTTGAAACCATTTAACTGTGTGCAAACAAATGACCTTTGGCTCATTTAAAAATGTTATCTACAAACTATTTACTTACAAATTGTATATTTAATATAAATAGTTGGGCTGACTGGGCTCGCTAACCTTGGTATGGCAACTGATCTTGGAGAAGGAAAACTCTGAATTCAAATCTGTTAAACTCTGCTTAGAAAAATTGACCTTATGTCACATTCTGTTTGTGCAGTGATATATATTTTTTTTTTTTTTTTTTTTTTTTTTGTGTGTGTGTGTGTGTGTATTGTATTCAACATTTTTTCTCTCCCACAGCAAATTATTAATAAAAATGTTTCTTTAAACTTTTCTCATTTCTATTAATTTTCAATGAGATATTTGAAATTTTCAAAATATTTAATTTTATCTATTTTTTCCTAATGATTCCAGATCAGTGACCAAGTGTATCTCTTCTGATTTGCTATCAAGCACGTCAACCAATGCTGAAGCAGCCAACTCGTTTCAGAAAATGTCAGTTATTAATGTTTCCCCGACAGTAAACATCAGCGATTCCAATGATCTGGGATTAAAAATTGTCAGCGTCTCTTCGCAGGGTTCAGTGTTCTTTCCGGCATTTACTAGTGATAATTCTGAGAACATTGTTTTTAATCACTCAGACACAACTTCCA
>OY757929.1:8846448-8853948 GCA_963585895.1 Sepioteuthis lessoniana
TGGGTAGCAAGGTAAACTATCAGACAATTACTAGTTAATTCAGTTTTCATTGGGTGCCCCTTACTCCTGGCCTTGTGTTACAGCTAAGCTTATATATATATATATATATATATATATATATATATATATAATTAAATTTCTGAACTGTTACTTAATGTAATTTGAAATTTCAAAATACACAAAAAAAGACTTGGGTAAATCATATCCTAGTTGGTGTTGGGGGCGGGTATGCACACACACACACACACACACACACACACACACACACACACACACAACTTATCTCTTCTACAATACAGGAACAAAATAAAAAGAGATATTAAGATTATATTGCACCAATATTTCCACTGGGGAGAGTTTACATGCACTAAGCTTAGCTTATTTGTGAGACAAGGTCAGAAGTATGGAGCACCCAGTGAGAATTGAATTCATTTGTAATGATTTGATAACCATTTTTCTACATGAGTCCTAACCAAAAATAATCATATTTAGATTTGGCATGTAACCAGAACTATATGGCACTTTGTAAGGATTGAACTCGATATTAATGGGTCTGCTGTGAGGTTTAGTTAAGAAAGTTAATGTTAAAAATCCTGACTTCTACTTGGAGATGTAAACTGACTATTTACTATCGGTAAGAGATGTATAGTTACCTGAACTATCACAACGAAACCTATAATGTTAGAACCTTCTTCTTTTTTTCTGCTAAGTCTAGCACAAGACTGCTGTAGCAAGGCACAAACTACTAATAGTTATCTCCAAGTTTATCTTGCTATCCTGTATATAAGAACTCTTATAGTATTTTAGTCTACTAATCAACTGATACAGGTGGATGTTTCCCATAGCTGATTAGTTTGTTAATGGGACATACCAAGTAATTTCTCTTCATGGCATCTCTCAGGGCAATTGGGGTTACTTGGGGATGTTCATATCCTCTTCCAGTAACTTTTAGTTGGTTGTACTGAGTTACATGGTACTAGTACCAAAAATTATCTCTAACCTTATAATCATGCTAGAATAAGTAAAAAAGTAAGTAAAGTTGGTGACCGTAGTCGAGGGCAACCAGAAGGCTCCCTTTTCAATAGCTACTACACCGAGGTATAGGGGAGGGTGCTACTCCTTTCCCTGGATTGCTCCACTTTACCCTTCATACATAACCTTATATTGAGGTATCAAGTACCATTTTTAAAGTCTTAAGTATGACGCAACCTGGGATTGAACCCAGGTCTTCTCGACCATTGGCAAACATGCTAGAATAAACTACCCTTAATTCAATGCGTCTTTTTTTTTTTTTTTAATAAGATTAGTTATATGCTGTGGTTTATAGAAAGAATAATGTCTGCAAAAACAAGACTTTATAATCCTAAAACATAACTGATAAAAAATGATAAAAACTATAATTATTTACTAATGGTTATTAATAGTTTTTACTTGGTACCATATAAATACTTGCAAATAATAGGTGTTAGATTGGAATAATTGAAATTATGAAAATGTTTAAATTATTTTTATTAGTACATGATATATCATCATCATCATCATGTCGTGCCGCCAGCACGGATATCCCTGACCCTCTCTCGCCACTTCTCCCTATCATTCATCGACTCCGGCAGGTCTTCAGGGTTACATCCTGTGTCCTCACATAGTTGCTGTATGTAAGTTCGAGCTGGTCATCCTGCTTTTGCACGGCCATATGTGGGGGTCCATAGGAGTACATCACTTATGAGCTCGTCCTTGCTTCTCCGGCAGTGTCCCGTGTGTCTGGTTCGTCTAACTAGTATAGTTTTCATGATGGGGGGCAAGTGTCCGTATAGTTGGTGTCTCGTGGGGTGTTGTCGCCAGGACTTGTTCAATACTGCTCTCAACATTCTTGTGTAATTTCCGTCTAGTTTCTTCTCCAGCCGTTTAGTTAACATGATATATAACTGTATTCAAACATGATTATAAACAATAAAATAAAAAATGAGATTTAAAAAAAAAAAACTCAGTGGAACATTGAAAATAGGATTACAATCAAAAGTTGGCATTTAATAACCTGTAAGTCAATATGCCATTAAATAAGCCAAATATCCAATCAAAGTAATTGGGAAATTAGGTACTGCCATGATAGCAGTGACAAGAAATAATTCATAATTATTATTTCATACCTTTTACAATGGGAAATTGTCCTGCTGTTTATCAGAGAGAAGTGTATTCATGTTTTTGTATCAAAGTAATTGGCAATGGTCCCAACTAAAAAGATTGAATTGGGTTCCCTGATTTCATTGTTCACATCCTTACAGCCCCCCCCTCCAAACATATCAGCTCTTGTCTCAAAAGCTAACAATCTGTGGAGTGGGGGAGAAAGATTTTTAAAACGTAACCCAAAAATTATTTACCATTTAGAATATTGAACAATTTTTGAATAGATTAAAAAATTACAAATTTTTCCTTTTGATTATATAGTTATTTAGACTTTTGGAAATTACTTCAATTGGTTGATTTTTAGCGGCATATCATACAACCTGTCAAGGATTATTTTATGCCTACAAGTTAAGGAATCATGTTCATTGTACATTCATATTTAGATTTTTTGTTTAGTTTTCTCTTAGGTTTTTGGAGTTTTTTTGTTTTTTTTACACTCCAATCAAATGCAAATAATTTTTAAACAGATCTATTTGATCAATAGTTGGGACTCTAAGATACAAGGGGGTGTCCTTGTGGTGTAAGGGTTAAAGCGATGGACTGTGGAATCATAGTAAGCGCGTTTGAACTCCAGTCGCACTATTACGTTCACTTTCAGACAAATACTTTTAGGAAAGGTATGAACCCCCTTATCCTCCCAGCTATGGGTTAAATAGCGTCACTGTTGTTCTTCTAGAAGTGTGGCTTTGGCATTAAATAACCCACGAAGGTTGATATGCCATTAAACAAAGCCAAGCCAAGCCTAAGATACAACCACTCTAAGTCAAAGTGGACCTGGGAATAATGACAATGAGGAAGTACTCAACACTCCTCAAATTTCAAGAACTGTCGACTTATTATCTAATGCAGTTCAGTATCATAACCAGGGCACCCCTTTTGCGGAAGGGTCTCCCCCTTCAGGGGAGACAATCAGCATATTCTAAGACCTACTAAAAGGACAGGGAAATTACTTTGAGCTAATATCCCTCAAATAAATTATATATAAAACAAAAAAAGATGTCATTTATTTTCTTAAGTAGTGACTTTTGCACCACTGTATATTATATAATTTTTCTTTTAAATGCTAAGCTGAACTCTACATGGAAGGAGACAGACATTTGTATTTTCCTCTTTCCCTTGATTCAGGATAAAATCCAAGACTTTGTGATCTATCAATATTCAACTACCTCCTGTGTGCAGATAATATGCAAAACATGGTTAATGTTGGGGATGTGGGTCATGCATATGTTTGAGCAAAAACAAAAATTCTTCAGTTCCCATACCAGGTGTCACAAATGCATCAGACTACTCCAACTCCTTTTTGGTGCAATGTGGGGGAGGTGCTGCTCTTAGTTTGGAATCTCTCGGATTTAATACTCCTTCCTTTTTTATTTATTCATTTAATTTTTTCTCATTTTTTTCTTTTCTTTCCACATCTCACCTAAAGATGAAAGTATACTAAGAGCGATGCACAGATACCACACTTTAATCCCAACCCCAAAACTAAAGAATTGGTTGTGGCAAGTCTTCTGCTCTACCCGCAGAATGTTATATAATGCAATTACTTAGAATTTCTTTACATTATGGCCCATAATCTTTTTCTGATTTTCAGTCACTTAAAGCAATGGAGGAGAGTTACTTAGCAGTGCCCATCTCCTTTCCTATAAATCATTAGGTTACCCGAGTGGCATCTCCACACAAAGGGAAATTTACTTGGCAAGGCTCATTTCCTCTCCAAGTAACATGTGACAGTTTGTAATGGGTTACATGGTACCAGTTGCTATTTTGATTTCAAATTTGTATATCTGTCAATTAGTGATATTTATAGGATATTTATGAATATGACAGTTTTTTTTTGCTGCTGGGTCATTAACTTAAAAAAAAAGCTTAACACGCCATTCGTCTGTTTTTTGATTTTTTTAATACATTTTGTTAGTATTAATTTTCCATTACAATGAACTGGGGAATATTGTAAAAATATATGAATGATCCTGGAACAGTTAAACTATAAAATGTCTAAACAACAAAAAGGTCACAGATTGTATTTTGTATATACATTGTTCAAATTATTAAAAGTTGATAAACAGAATGGACTTTGGGCATTTATTTTTTAAACATATTTTCTTTTTTAATTTTCTCTTCTGTTGCCCTCAACTACCTGAACCTTATGATAATATCTCTGCTCTTTGATATTCAGTCAAGTTTTGCTTGTGTGAAGTTATCTTTGTCTCCTAATAATCATTACAATTAGTGTATGTAGCAATTATTAAGGGACAGAGATAGTAGTGGGTTTTTTTTGTTTGTTTGTTTTCATCAATGTAAATTATATAATTTCCAATATTGTTTCATTATAGGACATGAATCTAATCTTTTATTTAACCTTTCTTGGTTATATTCCCTGTAAATCTGTTTTTGTTTTTCTATTAATTTGAAGACTTTTTAGTAAAATATTACAATATATGGAAAACTATTTATGAAAACTAGACTAAATCCAGCAGAAGAAACTTTTTCTTTTTTTAAATTTTGATCATTTTCCTTTTATGTTTTTTTTTTTTTGTTTTGTTTTTTTTTATTTACAAAAAATGTTTTTCTTTCTTTTTTGTCTTATGATTTTTTCTTTTGCTTTTTCTTTCTTCTCTATTTTTTTTTTCTTTTCTTTTAAGGTTTTTTTTTTCCCCTTTTGATAAAAATGTTGAAAACTTTTGCACACACACCTAATAACAAACATTATTTTTTTTTTTTTCATGTTTAGATGAATTAATATTCAAAACTCAACACCAAGAATGATAAAGTTCTGGTTTTTAAATCTGTCATATACTACGTAAAGGCAAGATAATGAAATCGTCAGTTTCCCTAGAATAGCCAACCCTCAAATGAGAAAGGGGAACAAGATTTATGAATGTCACCTATCAAGTACTAATTATTCGTTCACTGTATCTTGTGTAGTAAAACCTATTTTCTTATCAAATTACTTGATGTGTTTTTTTTTTCTTTCTCTATTAACTCGAATAGATGAGTTACAACAAAATCCAGTCTGCATCAAGTAACAAAAAATTCTGATTTAAAATAAATATTCTATTTGTCTCATCTAATGTATAATCATTATACACAAAGGCAATGACTAATTTGGAACCAGAAGTATTAAACAGGCTCATATAAATTTATCATTTCTTAATTCTAAATCAATACTAAATAGTTCAGTTTGTTCATAGTACAAGAAATAAAAGATAAAATCAATCTCTTGTCTAATTTTGTCTAAATTTCTGTGATGATGGACAATTACCTCATCTTTATAAAGATGAGGTCAATTGTCTAAATATTCTAAGTAATAACTCTTAATATCTCCTAGCTCTTATCAATGTTGCCATTTAAAATTTGATAATTAGTTGTGTATGTTTTTCTTTTGTGAAATATTTTGATGAGACTTGCTGTCTCATGTCAGCATTGAAAAGAATGGAAGCATTTAACTGAAATTATTTTAATTTTTCTTAGAATATTTAAAATGGATTTCTAATGCTGACAGAAAACTTAATCTGAGGATTGACTAGAGAATGCCATTTTAACCAGAACTTTCAGCCCGTAGGACCCCAAATACACCATACCTGACACTCACAAAAAGTCTAGCTCAAAATATTTTGTTTCAGAGTGAACACATCTTTATTTAAAGCTATCCCATCATTCCATGAAAAAAAAAGGCTATAAATGATCTCTCTAAATCTAATGTATATATAGTAAAGTAGAGCCCAACATGAAATATTGGGTTTCTGGGTTCAAAGGGTTAATAATGCCCACTGAAACAAGTGTTCAGAATTTTAAAAAACATGAAATAAATAAGAATATTACCCCCCCAAAAATCATTAAAGTTAAATCATACTATTTATCAAGTACTTAACGAGGAAACAATCTTTTAAATGTCTACAAGAATTTACTTCTGCAATGCAAAAATTTGATCTTGGTTTTTATCTGATAGTTCCTGATTCATTCAATGAGATTTTTTTTTTTTTTTTTTTTTCTAATTTTTTTTTATGTTTTATAATCTATATTATGATGATTGAATTAATTAACCATAACACACCTTAGTGACATTTTTGTTAAGATAATAGTGTTAAAATACTTAGAGAATAAGGAAAATTCCAGTCCAGTTAGCTGCTTAATAATTGTATATATTGTAAATTATTGCTCATTACCATCATTATAATTTCTAAAGGAAAATAATCATTAAGTACTTATTATTGAATATGTATTTGGAATTAATTTTTAACATAAATATGATCTGACTTCATATTGGCTTTAAAGGATCCTTGAAAAAAATGTTCAAAATTTGGGGGGGGGGTTAGTGTATTTCCCCCCCCCCCCCAAAAAAAAAATCATTGTCTATATTTAGAAATTTTTCTTTCTTTGCACGTGTAGATTACCCTTAGAACCCAAAAGTACCGCTATTCCTGTACTTTCCTATAGTGTGGAGGCGTTTTTAGGATTTTAGACATTCAGGTTCAAAAAGTTCAGTCTTTATTGTACTTTTGTGTGTGTGTGTGTGTGTGTATTTCCCCCCCCCCTGCTGTCTTACAATTAACACTGTTATTTTAAAAGACCAGAAATGTATTTATAACTGTAATAGATTGATCTCTTAAGTCTAATTTTTAATACATTGATATATTAACTTACATTAACACCCAAAAATTAACAATGTATTGATTATTACTGTACAAATCAAATTCACAAAAATTAGAAAGTTTCTGTTAGCCGAATTTTGGAATATTCATTTATCCTACAAGAGAACTTTGAGTTGCTTTTGTCATATCTGACAAAACTTGACATTCACCTGTTGTGGCCCATAGTGATATGAGATTTGAGGCCCTTCTCTAAAAAAAAGATTTTTGGTAAAAAATAATTATTTTTTATATTAATGTTATTAATAAAGAAAAGAATTACATATGTATTGATTTTTGACGAATTAGTGTTAAAGAATAAAAACTAACAATGAAATGAAAACATTTTTTTTTTTTTTAATTTGATCCTGAAGTGTGTGTTGGCCCAAAACTATTGCTTAGTCCTAAAGTAACTCCAGTACTGGTTATCTGGCAGAAAGAAAATGTCGTCATATAAAAAAATTTATTTTGTTGAATGACTGAAAATAAAATTACAACACTAAATATATTTCAGTTTACTCACAATTAACCCTCTTGTTGAAAGATTTTTTTAATCCTTGTAGACGAGGTGAATTATTTTCAGAAAATTTGCAAAATAGAGACTATGTTCAAACAAGTCAGTTTATGATAAAAATAAAAAAAAACCCAAAAAAACATCCTAGCATTATGTGTCATAGTATAAAAACAG
>OY757929.1:8858948-9000343 GCA_963585895.1 Sepioteuthis lessoniana
AGTTCTCATTGTTGTTGGTCACAACATCTGTCGAGATTGAAAGGCCGCTACTATATTACAATTTCCACTTGGAAAATGAGTATAATACAACATTCTTACTCCATCCCTCTTTCTCACATCTGACCCTTTGCCATATACTTGGCTGATATAGTTACCTAATTTCTCACTAGTGACAGAGGTTCATGTTTTACACCCGAATAAAAAGACTGGATTTGAACACTGATTTTCTCGGCAGGTTTTCTTGAAAAACTTATAGATCCTCCTACATTTTCCACAATTTAAACTTGTACTGTATGATATAAAGTTTGATATTAATAAGAATTGTTATGATATTCCAAATTGAACAGATGAAAACTTGGAAATATAAATGTCTTTTTTTCTCTCTCCCCCCCCCCCTTCAGTTATTTCCTCAACTAATAATCTATCTTATTGATATGATGGGGTCATCTCTACAAGCTGAGGTGATCTCTCTACAACTGTTTTGTAATGATTGAATGTTTCTTCTTTATACTGGTTTATCTGATCAGGTGGTTGTTTGATTTGACAGGTTATAAACGGTCCGTTAAAGTTCAACCTTGATAACAAATGTCCGAAACTCTAACAAAAATATTCTAAGAATTATTTGAACTTTTGAGCTCATTCTTTTTTCTTTTCTTTTTTTTAAAGTTAGCTCAGTGTTTCAGCCAAGCTATTCTACAGCCTTCAAGTTCCTAAGGGATGAAATATACAGCTCAACATTAGCTACATAGGCTGATCCATTGCAAGCAATCCGCATTAGACAAGTGTTTCCATATTTTCTTAATTAATTTACAGATACTTATTCAATTGTTTTGTTTTTTTTGTTGGATAAAGAAATCCTGACTTGTGCATTTGTCTGATAGATTAATGTATGCTGCTTCTATCATTTTTCTTACCTTCCATTGCTGATTTCCATGTCTTATAAAAACCTCATCCCAGAGAGAGAGAGAGAGTGAGTAATATAAAACCTCTCTATGGATATGCTCTGTCCTATGAACTTTTTCTATTTGGTCAGTGGAAAAATAATTGCAGTTTGTGTTATTTTAAACTTTGACGCATATTTTGGAATAAACTGTTTATGTAATATACCATTTTAAAGTGCCAGTTTTCTTCAACAGATTTTTTTCATTGTTTTTTTTTTTTTTTTTTTTTTTTTTTTTAGACTGTCAAATTAAAGATGAAAAAAAGTTAAATTTATTTGTATGAGTTTTAAATAGGACATACAGTATGAAAATCCCAAGAAAAAAAACTTTGGGCCATAGAACTAACAATGTGTGGCTCAATATCAACCCAACCCCACCCCACCCCACCCCACCCCCCAAAAAATCTTGTAACAGAGATGATTACCTTGATGAGGAGGAACTTTCTGGACATTGTTCTATGATTGATGACAACTGAGAGTCATTATTGAAGCAGACCAATACAAAAAAAAAACTTGAGGGTGCCGAAGAATGAAACCTTAACTAGTAGACATTGGTTTGACATTTATGCCAAATCAGAACTTAAAAAATACTCAACAAATTAGTGTCCCATAAACTAACCGATAATCCAAAAATTTGTCACTATAAAGTCTGCCCTGTGTTTCTTTTGCTCAACAACACTGATCCTTTTTTTTTTATCATATTCTGACATGAAAATAAATGGACAATATACGACTACTGACAGTGACTGGACAGGGGTGAATTACTAAAACACTTCTCCTAAATCAAAATTGTTCTAAAGAATTGGATGGAGTATTGGGGTAACATAAAAAATGAGTTCAATAGTTGGAACAACTTTTGGAATGCTAACAGATGACCAATTTCCTTAACTTCACGCTGGGATTAGAGTGTGACATCCATTCATCTCAGTTTATTTCCTGTCTTGAGGCAGAATACAACAGAAAAAAATGAGAATCTTGCCCTGGGTATTCTGATCCAGAAACAGTACCTCCCCATTGAACCTTTATGAAACCAATTGCAGTGACTAGGCAATTTTTTTGTCTTTGCTCATATTAAACTGATCATGTTTACCCCATTGGCAGTCAACAAAGCATCAACTCTTGAAATAATAATGACTCTTATAATTTCGGATTTTTAAAAAAATTCTGTTTGAGTTTCTGTAACAAGGGATTAGTATTTCTATTAATTATAATGAATGTTTAATTTAATTGTGATAAAAACGATAAACCCTAAAGAAAATAGTCTTGAATGAATCAATATATAATCCAAGTCTCACGTTTTGATCAGTCAAAAGAATCAACATGAACTATAAACTCGTAAAACGTTTAAATTTTGGACATTTATTAGCATCTTTTTACAATTGTATGACCTGCACGACACAATAATAATGTTATTCATGTGAGGACATTTCTTTAACATATCTTTTGTTTTCTATTATGCATGAACAACTTACAACAAATGTTTATTTCTGTTTTTGTATTACCTTACATGAAGAGGTTGAGAAGTTATTGGCCAAACCAAGAAAGGAATTTACCTTGAGCTATGGAATATTCTACATATCATGCATTTCACTATATTTGGCAAATTGGTGAGGCTGAGAACTTTTCAGCTCCATCTCATATAGCACATGGTCACATTAGCAGAAGACAAGTAACAGTTTCAATCCTCATCAAGTCCTTATTATTATGTCTCCTTGGGGATCTTTCCTTTTTACAAATATCTCCCATCAACCTTAAAGAAAATTTTTAAAAAGTGAGAACCTTTGCACACAACATGCACAATACTCTATATGTATATATATATATATATATGATATATCCCTTGGGGGGGGATATACTTGGTATAAATAAGACTCCACATAAAGAGTAAGTATAACAAGTTTATCGTTTGAAAGTACAACGTACAAATAATATATGGACACTCGATTGTATCTTGAATGCCAGAGTGGGTACTCTTGCTTCTACCACTTGGTTACCGCTTACTTGCATCTTTTATAGACTGAGTAAGCCATTCACAGGGTGTTTCAGGATCTTCCACTATATATATATATATATATATATATATATACACACACACACACACACTAATCAAATTCTGTTCAGTTATTGATCCAATATTTTCTAAAAATGCCCCCTTAAAATCTTTTTCTTACCATTTTTTTTAAACCATTCAATTCATTCTTTAAATTTTTAAACTGTTTTTGATCTGATTAGACAATCTGTTCCAAAAATATAATATTCTATTAGCAAAGAATTATATTGATTGATAGACTTAGTTTTTAAAATCTGTCTTCACAGTAAATTTCCAGTTCAAAGAGAAATATTAAAAAAAGATGTCTACCATAATTAGAAATTTCATTAATCATTTTGAAAGTTATCTATTAGATCACCTTTCATTCCTCTTTCTAGTAAAATAGTTAATCTTAATCTTTCTAATCTCTCTCTATAACTGTAATCTTTTTATTATTTTTGTCACTCTTCTTTGTATTCCCTCCAATCTCAATATTTCACTCCCATTTCCATGTCTTGAGACTGAAGTACAAAGCTGAGCACAATATTCTATATAAAGTCTTATTAGGGTTTCATAAATTTTTAAACAACATTTACCTCCTTTTGAAATAAAATTTCTAACCATCCAGCCAATCATTCCATTTGCTGTGTTAAATGACATTAAACCAACCTAAGCTTCATAAATAACCATCAGTGAATATAATAGTATTAGATGAAGCATTGTCAGTCATATAAATGAATGCATATGTGACCCTGTGCTAAACTAAGCTTTGTAAATATCTATAAGTTATGTTCAAAAGTTTTTGGCGCCTTTTCACATATATATATATATATAGCAATTGCTGTGTCTTAACTGACGACAGCCATCCCGGTGCTCAACACCACCCTCACCACAGTTGCTGGGTGAATCGTCAGTAACACCCAAAAATCGTTCATGGGCCCAAAGGTAACTCTTCAGGCCGGCATTTGACTTGCACAACCTGCCAGACATATGGCAGACAAACTTGTTTCACTTCTGCCTCCGCCTCTCTGCTCCCTCTGCCCACAGCATGTATTTTATTGTGGTTAATGTAAACAGCTTTCGAAAGGAGCATCCTATCGCAAGCCTCACACTTCCAACTGTTCAACACATTAGGCAAAACTGACACATTGCCTTTCCTAAGATTCATATATATATATATATATATATATATATACACACACACACACACACGATACATTTCAAGTATAAAATAAGAGAGGAAAATAAACGTGGCTTACAGTTTTACATTGTCAATCCTTAGTTAAATTAGCGTTCAATATATCTTGAATTTATTTATGTATTTAGATGTGTTGAATACTAGCTCGCTTGAAGATTGACAGTATGAAACTCTAAAATTGAAGAAACTGGATAATACAAAAGAATATTTGACTTATTTAAAACTTGATGATCAAATTTTTGTGCCTCTGACTTTTTGTGAAAATTAAAAATATATGAAATCAAATGATAGAAAACCTCAAAAACTTGTTAATAAGCATTGATATTTATTGACATTCAGCTGCATTTCACCATTTGCAACTGCATCAAGATGATACCTGGTCATTGAAATTTGATCAATGCATATTTGTTTTTTTAGGAGAGTTAGATATTATAGAATTAAATATTGATTGCAATTTCATTAGTTTAGCAGTATTTCAGCATGAGTAGAGCTGGAACAAGTGTAGGCTTTATTGGGAGAGCAGGTGTGCTACCAATTTTGCAGCTGTTTCACTATATAACAAAACCATAGTGCATGGGTATGGTGAGTTGGTTTAGGTTTCACTTAATTTACTCTATTCCCCTCCCACCACTTGTTAGCATGAAGTATATATTTACCCAACCCCTCTGCCACAAGTAGGATGTGATACAAGGTCAGTTTTTAAGTGAAGTACTGCTGGTTTGAATTCTGTTTTCCAGTTTTGGATCTCTACTAAGTGTCCTCTCTTATTTGGCCACCCCATCATGTCCCATATGTCCTCTGAATATGAAACTGCATCTGATTGTGAGGCTCCAGTTGTAGATCTCTACTGACTATCCTCTCTTATTTGCCCACCCCATCACTTTATTATTTGAGTCTTGTGTTGGTAAAACTGTCAAATGCCTTCAGGCAGATTACTGAAGCACCCTTTTTGGTTTGTAATTGAGGTCTATGTCAGTTTAGTGTATACATAATATTTTAAATAAGTGACATGGTCGATTGCAATCTTGCATGTAGTGTGTCTAATTTACTGGAATCATAGATATTTTAGATGTCAATGGAAAACAATATTCCAGAAACCAGAGATTTTAATCTCTTCCAGACATGTCCATTATTTAAACACCTGAAGAAGGCATACACGAGACAACATGTTTTAACTGTACAATAAAATCAAAGATATTTTCATCGGTTTACAAGATGATCATACTAGCACTTCAAGTAAAAGATAAACATCAGAATAAAATCTGACGTGTTGGTGAGGGTATAACACTCCTCCGCTTCTTGTTCTGGAGCCGTGGGGACTGACAAGTACCCCTTCAAAGCTATTACTCTCAGGTCCACTCTGACCTGGAGTGGTTGTATGTGTTAAGGCCTATCTATTGGTTGAATAGATTTTTTTCAGAAATTATTAGCATTAAATAGTAATACATGAAACCTTCATCGGTTTACAAGATGATCATACTAGCACTTCAAGTAAAAGATAAACATCAAAATAAAACCTGACGTGTTGGTGAGGGTATAACACTCCTCCGCTTCTTGTTCTGGAGCCGTGGGGACTGACAAGTACCCCTTCAAAGCTATTACTCTCAGGTCCACTCTGACCTGGAGTGGTTGTATGTGTTAAGGCCTATCTATTGGTTGAATAGATTTTTTTCAGAAATTATTAGCATTAAATAGTAATACATGAAACCTTATAACCGTATGAAAATTATTTGTTTTAAACAGGAATACCTGATACTGTGTAACTGTGTGCAAACATTATTATAGACAAATAAATAAAAATAAAAAAAGTGTGATTTACAAAAAAAAAAAAATGATTGCAATGCTATGTTAAAATATAAATGGTTATAATTCTAATCAAATTCATTTACAAATGAATCATATTTTTCCATTAAATAACCCATAAAGAGTTGATATGCCATTAAACAAACAAAACAAAACTTTACTCTCTCTCTCTCTACTTCTATTTCTCATTCTTATTTTTCTTTTTTATAATCAAATATTTACAAATGAATTAAATAACCCATAAAGTGTTGATATGCCATTAAACAAAAAAATAAATAAATAAAACAAGTCATGAACAGTTTTGTATCAAAACAATCTTCAATGATTATTTTTTAATTTTTTCTTCTGTACATAAATAAAATGAAATGAATGTAGAATTTTTTTTTATTTCTAAATAAGATGTGATTTTTTTTATTATTAAAGATGACCATCTCTTTTGAAACAATTAGTGTTCATTTGTTTTATATATACGTAAGTAGTTGATTGATTGTAGTCGTGTGTGATCCAAAGACTCCCCTTTCAATAGCTACTACACCAAGGCGTAGGGGAGAGCACTACTGCATTTCCTGGATTGCTCCACTTACCCTTGATTCATACCTTATAATGGTGAGTGTTAATCAAGGGGGTATCAAGTACCACTTTTTTAAGTCTTTGGTATGACTTGACCTGGGATTGAACCCTGGTCTCACAGCCCATTGGTAAACATTCAAACCATTATACCACTCGTCTGACATAATGGAAGAGACAAGACATGGAAACCAACCAAATATTAGATAAGAAGGATTACTTGAAACCATTTAATTGTGAACAAATTATTATTATTATCTGTCTGAATTTTTGAATTGAGACTTGATATGTATTTTTTTAAATTTGTATTTCGGTCTTTTGTTCTCATTTTGTGACATGTTAAAACCCAACACAACAGCCAAAATGTTGCGTTTTAACATGTCACAATAAAGATGAGGACAACTGTCCGAAAAATCAAAATTATTATTAGTTTCTTGAAACTTGGTAATTGTTTACAAAAAAAAGTGGGGGGAACTGACTTAAGCATTAAATTACCCAATGGTGTGTTGACATGCTGTAAAACATCCTTAGTATTGTTGTATATTGACCTTCGACCTGGCCAAACATGCCATTCCAAAGACGTGCATATTCCATTGGTGTAGGCGGGCTTGGCTGACAATATGGGACTAGGTAAAATCCCGCAGTACAGTCATAGACTGATGCACCGGAAGAGAGTGACCTGTGAACTGCATAACAGTTATTTCCGTTCGATGACAATCAAACATGCCATTCCAAGGACAGCAGAAGTGACTCATCCCGATGGCCAGTTATAGGGAGATATTGAGTGGGCGATTGAACTATTATATAACTCGGTGAAGACAGGATGTCAGTTAGTTTGGAGACCAGACGAGTTAGAGACAAGAGGCGGTAGAGAAAGCCAGCACCTGGCAGAAGGGGCCTTTGGGACCCCCGAGTGAGTTTGGAGACCAGACCAGTTGGTGAGAAGATGCTGGAATGAGAACATGTCCCAGAGAGGCTGAGCCCCCAGGCCCCCGGTTGAGCAGCCCAGGAGGATGAGAATGACACACGGCGATGTCTGGAGGGGCTGGGGAGGTCAATATGTTGCAGTCTTTGTTCAGTCTCCAACTCCCTCTCACACTCAAAACCTTTCAAATAAAGTGAGAGGTATATTTTTTTAAAGAAGTCTTCGCTCGTCTTTATTATTTCGTCAATATGTATTCTGCATATATATGTGTATAGATGCATGTTTATTATGGTGACTATACAACAGTATGGCAGGTTACTGGCATACAATAATGTTCAAATTTCTTTGATGACGTATTATCAATAAGTCATAGAATGTGGGAGTTTTCATTAAAAGAAGAAGTAGAAATAAGATGAAAGAACGACTAGCTACAAATGAATAATAATATTCAATGTTTCATTTAAGAAATTAAAATTAATATTATAATTATTCATGTATAACACACAACCCTAAATTTGGCAGCCCACTCGGCTGGGGCTGGAGAATACACCAACTGCATCTCTGCAGAGGAGTAAGACCCTCCCCCTCCCCAATGAGTGTCTTGGATATGACTCTAAAGAATCTGATGGTGAGGCTCCAGCCTTGGAGATTTGGGGAATGTGGCATACCTCTTTATTATCATTGCTCCCAGGTCTACTCTGACCCGGAGTGGTAGCACCTGATAGGGTCCTATCTATAGTTCAAATAGAACAAACTGTGTGCAAACAAATGACTGATGTTAAATTGTGACTGTTATATAGCAATACTTGAAACCATCTGTGTGCAAAAAAGAGTTCAGGCTTGCTTAAGAATGTTATCAACAAAATGTTTACAAATCATATATATATTTAATATATATGTATAAACAGGAGTTGGCATTAAATAGTCTACAAGGGTTGATATGCCATAAATTATAAATTAAGAAATTCTGAGAAAAAAAAGTACCATCTTCTATGTAATATGCATTGACATTTTAGATTTTATAGCAGCGGAATTTAATATTAGTTCAACTTTTTATCCAGTTCATATCGACTGAAATTAAAAATTTATACAGTTTACTTATTTTTTTAAATAAAACATTTACTCAGTATTTAGCAAAAACACACAGACATGACCCCCCACCACATCCAAAAAAAACATTATTAAAATTTTCATAATATATGTTCATGTATATATAAATGTCAAAAATAAGCTCACTCTGGAGAAATAAAATCATAAACAAACATTCCACCGCTAATTTCTTTGTGAGTAAAAAGTAAAATTGCCAACCTTAGTTGAGGGTGACCAGAAGGCTCCCACACATCTCAAAATATCAAGGGAAAGATGTGTAAGTTGGCGACCTTAGTCGAGAGCGACCAGAAGGCTCCCTTTTCAATAGCTACTACACCGAGGTGTAGGGGAGGGCACTACTCCTTTCCCTGGATTGCTCCACTTTACCCTTGACATACCTTATATTGCTGAGTGTTAAGCAAGGAGGTATCAAGTACCATTTTTAAAGTCTTTGGTATGACGTGACTTGGGATTGAACCCCAGTCTCCATTTACTAACCCCTCCGCTCAGGCAGGATGTGACACAGTCATTTTTTATGCAGAGTTTAACAGGTTTAGATTCAGAGTTTTCTTTCTCCTAGACTGGTTGCCTAGCCAAGGCTATAAAACCAATCTTCACTACTATTTATCTAAAGCTGGAGAGAGAATAATTAGATTCATACCTTTCCCAAGGATATTAGTGCATATATATATATATATATATATATATATATATATATATATATATATATGGTAGGAGTATCCAATTTGAGTGCTCAATGTCAACGGCTATCAACATATGATTAATTTGAGATTAAAAATACATCAAAACTCAACATGCAGAACCAAATAAGTAAATTTTTTATTTTTATATAAAAAATAATATATATATGTTGTGGTATCATCATGATTTTCAAAACACAATGGACATTTACAATAAAGATTTGATATTTGACTGTAATCCACTCAGAGTAGGGAGCAAGAGCTTCACTGACGACATTGTATTACTTGTTTTACTGTAATATACAACCTTTATTATTCTCTCTTAATATGTGTTGGTCTTATTTATTTTATGCCCTTTTCTGAGGATATAACAGTTCATATATATGTATATGTTTGTATGTATATATATATGTAAATATAATGTAACTGGAAAACTCAACCACAGTTAAATTGTCATTATATATATATATATATATATATATATATGTGTGTGTGTGTGTGTATATATGTATGTGTGTATGTGTATATGTATATGTGTGTGTATGTGTATATGTATATGTGTGTATATGTATATGTGTGTGTATGTATATATGTGTGTGCATATATATGTGTGTATATGTATATATATATATATATATATGTAAGTATTTATAACCGGGCCATTGCCCTAGGGAGTAGAGTGTTCACCCATGGGCCAGGAAACTGGGGTTCAATCCCATGTCGAGTCATACCAAAGACTCAAAAAATGGTACTTAATGCTGCCTTGCTTAGCACTCAGCATTATAAGGTGAGGATCGAGGGTAAACTGGAGCAATCCAGGGAATGGAGTAGTGCCTTCCCTTACACCTCGATGTAGTAGCTATTAAATAAGAAGCCTTCAGTATATATATATATATATATATATATATATACGTGGTGACTTCAATAAGTTTCCAGACATTTTTTGTACAGGCATTTAAAATTGTCGTAGACTCTTGAAAATTCAGTATCTTATTGCTATACATCTTATGAGATGACTGACCAATTTTTATGATTCCAGGTTCAAATGAACAGCTACCGCAGGAATTCGAATACACTCTACTAAAGCCTGATTGTCACAGCTGATGAATTTCAAAAATGCAATCTGGACGTGAAGACACTTTAGAAGAACGATATGCAATAAAATTGTGTTTTAAATTTGGAAAAAATGCCACAGAAACGTATGGAATGCTTCAGACTGCTTATGGAGCATCTTACATGAATCGAGCATGAGTTTTTGAGTGGCATAAGAGATTCAAGGAAGCCAGGGAGTCTGTGAGGGATGATGAGATGTGTGGGAGTTGTAAGGAAGTCAATACACCAGAGTTGATTGGCCAAAGGGTTAGGGTTAGGATTAGGGTTACTATGTTGAGGTTTTAAGGGAGTTCAGGAAGAGATTCCCAGGGAAGAGACGAGCACTCTTCAAATCGGGTCAGTAGCATTTCCACTAGGACAATACACCAGTCCACAACTCCATCCTTGTCACAGACTATTTGACCAAGATGGGCATCAAGACAGTTCCTCACCCTCCCTACAGTCCAGACCTTGCTCCCTGTGACTTTTGCTTATTCCCTAAGCTCAGAGGCTGTCGTTATAAGACAATCGAGGAGATGTAAAAAGCTGTGACGAAAGTCATTGACACACTCACACAAGAGGACTTCGATGGGGCCTTCCAGAAGTTTTTGGAATGCTACAAGTGCATTGCAGCTGGAGGAGATTACTTCGAAGGGGGCTAGTTTCATGAGTGTATTATCAATAAAAGTGCCCATACGAAAAACGTCTGGAAACTTATTGAATGATCTTCGTATACACATGTGTAAGTAATTTTCATTGTATATATATATATATATATATATATATATATATATATATATATATATAGATGTATGTGTGTCTATATATATATAATCTCAAGTTCTTCATGTGATTATCATTTCGTTGGGAAACTATCAGTCCCTAAGTTTCATTCACTGTATCTATCCTAACTTAAATTTACATGTTATATCACCAACATTGTGCACTTTTTTCTAATATATAATGAAAATTACAGATATGTGTATATATATATATATATATATATAAAGTAAAAGTTGGCGACCATAGTAGAGGGCGTCCAGAAGGCTCCCTTTTCAATAGGTACAACACCGAGATGTAGGGGAGGGCACTACTCCTTTCCCTGGATTGCTCCACTTTACCCTTGATACGTACCTTATATTGCTGAGTGTTAAGCAAGGAGGTATCAAGTACCAATTTTAAAGTCTTTGGTATGACATGACCTGGGATTGAACCCAGGTCTCCCAGACCATTGGTGAACACTCTACCCACTAGGCCAAGAATCAAGCAAAACCTGTGTTAGAGCAAGATTTTTGTGTGAACAATGTATTTAAATTGTTTTAACTTAGATAATAAAGAAATTTCCTGTCAAGTTTACAAGTGATTGATAACTTTTTGTATTTTGTACTGAATTTAATGTTTTTAATCATCCAAGTTCTGAATAGAATGGAGTTAATTATGAAATGCTAATTAGAGCCCTTCCGTCTTTCAATAACAGAAGCATCAATATCATCATGGACAACTCTGAACTAGAATCCTCAATTCTTTTCTAAATAGAAACATCATTATTATGGTGGACAGCTTTTAAATATGAAATACTAATTAGAATCCTTTGCTTCTTCCTAATAAAGACTCTAATATAGAGAATAAAGCAGTTTCCTGTCCAATTTATAGTTGAGTAATAATTTGTTGGTGTTTGTATTTGTGCTGAATATCACTTTTAATCCTTCAAATTCTTGATATATTATAGATAAATATGAAATGCTAATTAGAATCCTTCACTTCTTGAATAGAAGCACCAATATCATCATGGACAGCTGTTACAATAGGAACCCAACAGAGTTACTATAATAATGATAATAATAATAATCTGCATGAATGAAACATTTGTCTCAGCAGCAGGTGTTCAAGTTTTATTTACACACATTAAAAGATTTACGAGAAAAGATCATTTCTATTCATTGAAAAAATTACTCAATAAAGTGGGACCATTGATAATGTGAGTGTTACCAGTTTTTATAACAAAGATCAAACCCGTTTCTTTCTTTTTTAAATGCTAAATATATTTTAAATAAATAATGAATAGAAAACCTGTATTAATCTAATAATTCTTTGCATTAATAGTGTGTTTGAATCCCCTTTTGCATATGAATTCAATTGCAATCATATCCAGATATTATCAAATCTCACAGCGTCCTTTGACTCTCTCTCTCTCTCTCCATCCATCTCTTTTATTCAAGGACAGAGTCCTTATGACAAAATGGCTAAAGTTCTGGACTGTGGCCTCAAAGTTAGCAAGTTCAAACTCCAATCGCTCTTTTACATTCACTTTCAGACTAATATCCTTATCCCTCCAGCTATGAGTTAAATACTCTTACTCTTCTTCTTCTACAAGGATAGCTTTGGCATTAAATAGTCCACAAAGGTTGATATGCCATTTAATGAAGAAACCAAACCAAAACTATTATTAATCACTCCTGGCTGGTCCTCTAGACTGCATCTTGTGTCCATACAAAGCCAGCACTCATATGTCTATGTGCAGGAGTCCATAGTACGAACCAAGTGCAATATAATATGGAGAGTGCTCAATATCTAGGATAGAGCTATTATATAATAATAACAATAAATCGTACATTGTCACTTATGACTTCATTCTTACTTCTCTGGTTGTATCCTGCATGTCTGATTCGTTTTACTGGTATGGTTTGTGAGATGGGAGGCAAGTGACCATACAACTTCTGTTTTGTTTCAAAACAGCATGTAGCTTTCTTGTGTAGTCCCTATCTAGTCTAATCTCTAAGTGTTTTGTTTGAGTTGTATCCAATAAAAATTGCAAATTTGTATAATTTATTGTTTATAAGGGACCATTATAAACAGCATTAATCTTTAGAATTTCCATGTTACAGGACAGCAACATTATTGTGAGTTCAAACTCAAGTAGTATTATTAAATTCACTTTCACTTTCAGACTAATACCCTTCATTACATTAATACATTCACTTTCACACTAATACCCTTCATTATATTATTACATTCACTTTCACTTTCACACTAATACCCTTGGGAAGATAACCCAGTTAGCTGAGGCTGTAAAATACACTGACTGCATCTCTACAGTGGGGTAAGACTCCCCTAATAAGTTCCTCAATATGACACTAAACAATCTGATGGTGAGGCTGGAGCTTTGGGGAATGCAGAGCACTCCCAGGTCCACTCTGGCCTGGAGTGGTAGCACCTGGTAGGGTCCTATCTATGGGTCAAATAGAACTGAACTGAGTGCTTATGCTGAATTTAATTGAATTGATAGTGATACATAGCAATACTTGGAACCATTTAACTTTGTTGACTAAACTGAATAGTTTGAAATAGAACTGTTTTGACATTTAAACTGCGTACTTATGCTAATCTGAATTGTTTGAAATAGAACTATTTTTGAAATTTAAACAGTGTATTTATGCTAAACTGAATTGTTTGAAATAAAACTATTTTTATATAAAAATGGATTTGGCATTAAATAACCTACAATGATTGATATGCCATAAAATCAAACCAAACCAAACAAAACCTTGGGAAGGGTAGTGTACCCCCTTTTTCCCTCCTAGCTATGTATTAAATAGCACCACTACTGTTTTTCTACAAGGATGGCTTTGGCTTTAAATAACCCACACAGTTTGATATGCCATTAAACAGAGACCAAATCAAACCAACTAAGCAAGGGGTCAATATTTGAAATATACAAGGGTCATTCAGAAGGTTTTAAGCCTCACTCAGAAAGAAGAATCATAGCTGAACATTTTCATTGTAGCAACAAACTATGTGATGGATTCAATAAGTTTCCAGACTTTTTTGTACAAGGATTTAAAATTGTCTTAGACTCTTGAAAATTCAGTATGTTATTGCTATACATCTCATGAGATGACTGGCCAATTTCTATGATTACAGCAGGAATTGGAATACACCCTACTAAAGTCTGATTATCACAGCTGATGAATTTCAAAAATGCAATCTGGATGTGAGGACACTTTAGAAGAACGATATGCAATAAAATTCTGTTTTAAACTTGGAAAAAATGCCACAGAAACGTATGGAATACTTCAGACTGCTTTTCAGCCATCTTGTATGAATCGGGCATGAGTTTTTGTGTGGCATAAGAGATTCAAGAAAGGCAGAGAGTCTGTGAGGGATGATGAGAGGTGTGCAAGGAGTAAGGAAGTCAATACGCCAGAGTTGGTTGGCCAAAGGGTAAGGGTTACTATGATGAGGTTTTAAGGGAGTTCAGGAAGAGATTCCGCTGGAAGAGACTAGTACTCTTCAAATCGGGTCAGTGGCATTTCCAGCAGGACAATGCACCAGTCCACAACTCCATCCTTGTCACAGACTATTTGACCAAGATGGGCATCAAGACAGTTCCTCACCGTCCCTATAGTCCAGATCTTTCTCCCTGTGACTTTTGCATATTCCCTACACTCAGAGGCTGTTGTTATGAGACAATTGAGGAGATGAAAGAGGCTGTGAGGAAGGTCATTGACACGCTCACACAAGAGGACTTCCATTGGGCCATCCAGAAGTTTTGGGAACGGTACAACACGTGCATTGCAGCCAGAGGAGATTACTTCATGTGTGTACTATCAATAAAAGTGCCCATACAAAAAAAGTCTGGAAACTTATTTAATGATCCTCGTACCTTTTCTTATAAAACATAAAAAACTAATGTAAAATCTGAGGGAGGCAGAAAACATTTTGAATTAGCCTCGTATTTTGGAGATTTTACGCTTACTGATATTTATGCATTTATGTACACACACAAACAAACATATATATTTACATATCATTGGCCTAGTAGGTAGAGTTTTCGCCCATGGCCTGAGTGACTAGAGTTTAATCCCAGGCCAATTCATACCAAAAACTCAAAAAAATGATACTTAATACCTCCTTATTTAACACTCAGCATTATAGGGTACATATCAAGGGTAAAGTGGAGCAATCCAAGGGAGGGAGTAGCACCCTCCCCTACACCTTGGTGTAAAAGTAAAGTTGGCAACCGTAGTTGAGGGCAACCAGAAGGCTCCTTTTTCTCAATAGCTACTATACTGAGGTGTAAGGGAGGGTGCTAGTCCTTTCCCTGGATTTCTCCATTTTACCCTTGATATGTACCTTATATTGCTGAGTGTTAAGCAAGGAGGCATCAAGTACCATTTTTACAGTCTTTGGTATGATGCGACCTGGGATTGAACCCAGGTCTCCCGCACCATTGGCGAACACTCTACCCACTAGGAGTAGCCATTAAAAAGGGAGCCTTCAGGTCACTCTTGACTATGGTCGCTAACTTATGTATATTTACATATCCCTCTGCAAAAATGCAATATAATATTAATTTTTAAGCAGAGTTCAACAAGTTTCAATTCAGAGTTTTCCTTCTCCTAGACCAGTTGCTATACCGAGATTAAAGAGCCCAGTATGCCCTACTATTTACAGCTAGTTAGATTCATACTTTTCCTAAGGTTGTTAGTGCTATGTGAAACGCTGTCTCGCCCAGGATTTGAGGTCATGTTGACATGTCCATTTTCTACAACAGTATCCATGACATCTCTAACACCTCCTTTATATATATATACATCTATATATATATGTGTGTGTCTGTGTCTGTGTCTGAAATACTTAAATAATTATAAACAAATTGGTGCAATTAAAAAAACATGCAATGGAACATTGAAAAAAGTTCTGATTGTAATTGAACAGTTAGTAATGAGTCCAATTTCAGAATTAAATGACCCATAAGAAGTTGATATGCCATTAAACAAATAAACCTAAACCTTCATCTCTCCAGTCATCCTCAACTGCCTGCCTGACTCCTGCCTCCTCTTTCAAGGGCCTTCTTATCCACCCCTCTCTCTCTCTCCAGTGCTGTGACAACTTCTGAGCATACCTCTCACTTTTCAAACAAATTTCTGAGGCTATATATATATATATAGCACACAAAACTTTCTTTCTTTTTTTAACTTTTTGTTCACACCATTTGGTTGGCTCAAGGTGGTTATATTCAGCCTGAGGATATTTATATCTAAAATATCAAGATATTCTAGTTTAGAGTTTTCAAATTCATTTCAAATATAAACATCCTTGTTTACATAGTGTCACATTTTAATAGGTGATCTTAGCACTCTGAGGTTTCATTCAATTCACATTTACAAAACACTCGCTGTTGGCTGTATTCAGTCACAACACTAGATGATAAGAAATTTCTATTTTACAAATAAATAGAAAAATAAAATAAACATATTGCAAACATTCTTAAAGTATGTAGAATGAATCTTATTTTGGATTCGAACACAATTGAGTGTATTTATATTCTCAATATTTTTCTAGTGTATAAAAAAAAAACACCCTCAAAAAAAGCCTCTACTTATCCCACCAAGTTACACGAGGTAAAATAATATGATGAATTTTAAAATCATAATTTTTCTTTTTCTTATTGTGAATATCTGGTAAGTCCAAAGTACCATTCCATTAGCATTACTCCCAGGTGCACTTAGTCCCAGAATAGTTGTACCTGTTAGAATATCATCAGTTTAAAAATGATTTGTATTCGATAGGAAAGTTTACAAAACAGCTCATAAGAAACAACTTCACAAAAAATATATGAACATACAGTGAACATTATTCCCTAACCTCTAGATATAAAATAACCCCAAATGGGTTGACATGTCATTAAAATCAATCATTGCAAAAAGGGTATTTATTCATATTTTCATTCTGTACTTTATATATATATACTTGGTCTGATGATGGCAAACATAAGAAACTCACAGTCTCCAATTACAACTGACTCTGTGTTTACACTATCTAACTTGGCATATATATATATATATATATATATATATATATATATATATATATACATGAGAGCTGAAAAGTTCATAAGCTGACCAAAATTCTCTCAAGTAATGTGTCCAAACAGAGTCTTTTAAATGTGTGTGTGTGTATATATATATATATATATTTACCAACCCCTCTGCACAAACAGGATGTGACACAAGGACAATTTTTAAACAAAGTTTAACAGGTTTCCTTCTCCTTTACTGGTTGCCTAACCAAGGCTAAAGAACCTAGTCTGCCCTATTTACCCACTGCTGAAGGAACAATAATTGGATTCATACCTTTTCCAAGGTTATCAGTGCTATGTGAAATGCAATCAGCCTTGTCCAGGATTTGAACTTGTATCATCATGTTCATTTCCTATGATGATAACATTATACCACGGGCACCTCCAATATATATCTGAGTAAATGTGTGTATATATATATGTGTATGTGAGTAAGTGTGTGTATATATGTGTCTGTATGTATCCATGTGTATGTATATATGTCTATATAAGTTACATTGGCCACACCACAACAAAATTATCAAGGAGGCTCACGTTACACCTTTCAGATTCTAGCTCCATATGTCAACATTTAAAAAAACATAATTGTCTTAATGTCTTAATATTTTTGTTGATAATACAAAAATATTTCATACAGACAATAATATCACAAAATTAAAAATCCTTTGTATATAAAATTTAAACAACTTGCTTTTAATAGAATTAACTTTGAAACTAGTGATAATATTTAAAAATGTTTAAATAGATAGATAGAACAATCTATATTCCAAAATTCTTACAAATGATGGAACAAATTTTATTCTACGTCATTTAATAGAAAGATTTGAAAATAAACTGCCACGACCGCTTAGCCTCACCTTGGTGATAAAAAAACTAAAACAAAATAATAGTTTAGTTTAGATATTAAACAGTTTTAATTAATCAATAAACATATACATTATCTTGATAATGGTTCTGATATAAACCAAAAGTATTCAGCTAACCATAAATGGCTCCTTTGGAGAAATCATTAATGAATTTCAAGATCGCAACATTAAAAAAAAACATTAGAACTCTTGAAAAAAAAAGAAAAAAACTTCAAAATAACAAGGATTCCATTTTATTTAACCAAACCTGTTTAAATGTGTATATATATATATATATATATATATATATATATATATATATATATATATATATATATATATGTGTGTGTGTGTGTGTAAATATATAAGATATTATTCAATCCAGTAAATCCAGAGTAGTGAATAATTCCAATCAGGACCAATAAAATATTCAAAATTTGAATATTAAATTTAAATAACCCTGGTAAAGAGCTCAATGTAAATAAAATCCACAGAGCAAATAATTTTCTCTTAAAAAAAAAACAACAATTGGTCACATCAAGATAATTAATTTATTTCCATCCTGTTAAAAGCATTGATATAAATCAATGCTCTAAAAAATTATCAGAACTTCTTCAGATCAAACAAGAAATATATATATAAAATCATTATAATTTTTCTATACTTTTACCATTAAATTAAGACTAAGGTGAAATTTGTCTTAATTTCAATGTTTAAAAAGTCTTATCACTGACTAAATATGGAAAAAAATTGTTTCAATAGAAAAAATATTTCAAGTATTTTTTGTATATGTGAATGCCTAAAGTTGAAAGATTCAACAAAAATTCAAATTTTTCTCTGTCTAAGGCAGGATTCCCCCAACTTTTTCAGCCTGTGGACCACAAGCCTTAACTCAGGTGGACCCAAAGCACAATATTAAAAAAAACAAAAAAATACTGCTAAACTCACAAAGTACATAACAATAATGATTTATTAATGAGACATCTGATGTTTGGATTTAGTAGGGTTTTATGGCATTTCAACCATTATAGGTTATTTAATGCCAAATACTTTTTATACATATATATTAGATATATAGGATTTGGTTTGGTTTAGTTTTATGGCATATCAACTGTGGTTGGTTATTTAATGCCAAATCCTTTTTATACATGTATATTAAATATATGATTTGTAAACACATTTTGTTCATAACATTTTCAAATGAGTCTGAACTCTTTTTTTTTTTCACACAGTCAAATAGTTTCAAGCATTTCAATCTAATTCAAATCATTCAATATATTTTTATCATTTGTTTGTGCACGGTCAAGTGGTTACAAGTATTGCTATTTAACACTAATTATTATATTCAACATTACCCATTCATTTGTACACAGCTAAATAGTTCCAAGTATTGCTATATATAACTAACAATTCAATTAAACATGTTATTTATTTGCACTCAGTTAAATGATCAAATAGTTCTATTTCAAATAATGCAGTTTAGTATAAGTTTAAATATTAAACAGTTCTACTTGACTGATAGATAGGATCCTATCAGGTGCTACTGCTCCAGATCAGAATGGACCTAGGAGCAGTAGCAATGTTGGGGTATTCTACAGTCCCAAAATCTCCAAGACTAGAGCCTCACCATCAGATTGTTTAGTGTCATACTCAGGACACTCATTGGGGAGTCTTACCCATCTGCTGAGAAGTAGTTGGTGTATTCCATAGGCCCAGCTAACTAGGCTAGATATCTGATTTTGTTTGCTATCACAAAAAGATGTAATATCTGGGTTGAATGAAAAGGTTAACAGAAGGAGTATGATAAATGGTGATTTAATAATACCATTGGCCTAGTGGTAGAGTGTTCGCCAATGGGGCAGGAGACTGGAGTTCAATCCCAGGTCAAGTCATACCAAAGACTCAAAAAATGGTACTTGATGCCTCCTTGCTTAACACTCAGCATTATAAGGTACATATCAAGGGTAAAGTGGAGCAATCCAGGGAAAGTAGTAGTTCCCTCCCCTACACCGGTGTAGTAGCTATTAAAAAAGGAGCTTTCAGGTAGCCCTCAACTACAGTCGCAAACTTTACTTTACTTAGCAGTATACCCTTGGCATTTGCCCAGTCGGCTGGGGCTGTAGAATGCACCAACTGCACCTCTGCAGAGGGGTAAGACCCCCCCCCATGAGTGTCCTGGTTATGACACTAAACAATCTGATGATGAGATTCCAGTAATGCTGGGGCGTTGGAGAATGGAGAGCACCCCTTCATTGCCATTGCTCCCAGGTCCACTCTAGCCCGGCATGGTAGCACCTGATAGGGCCCTATCTTTGGGTTAAATAGAACTAACGGCATACTTATGCTAAACTGAATAGCTTGAAATAGAAATGTTTTTGACAATTAAACCGTACTTACATTTAAACTGCATGCTTATGTTAAACTGAATTATTTGAAATGGAACTGTTTTTAACATTGAAACTGTATTTTACACTAAACTGATTTGTTTAAAATAGAACTGTTTTGAAATTTAACTGTGTGCAAACAGAACCTGTACTTATACTAAACTGAATTATCTGAATTAGAGCTGCTTGACTAAATGAATAGCTTAAAATAGAAATGTTTTTCACAATTAAACTGTACTTAGATTTAAACTGCGTATTTATGCTAAACTGAATTGTTTGAAATAGAACTATTTTCATAAAAATGGATTTGGCATTAAATAACTTACAAAAGTTGATATGCCATAAAACCCAACTAAACCAACCAACCAACCAACTATTGACATGCTTCATTTTATAGAACAACTGTTCACTGCAGTATTAGTGCTAAACATACTCACTATTACTGAGTATGGCTAATAAAAGGTTGGGAATCATTTTGATGGAAGCATGTGGTTCTTATAGAAATAAAGGATGTAGTAAGCAAAAAACAACATCGAAAGGCAAAGAAAAAATTTTGAAAGTTGGGAGAAAGAATGCACAGCCGAGCTTTGAGGGCCTTCAGTTGTATGTTGGAGACCCTTCGTCAAAAGTTTTGTTAGTTTTACATTTTTCAATTAATCAGTTTTATTTGATTATATTTCAGGACCGAAGTAGAATTTCAGGACAGAAGTGGAATTATAATGAATAAATAATTTTAAAACATTTCAACAAATTTTTCTTGGAAAACTTATTTCTTATGTAGTTTGATATTGTTGGTTTAGATGACCAAAAAACTTCAAATTTTGAAGAGTGAAGTCCACCTTCTTTTTGAATAAATAGTAGGGCAGACTGGATTCTTTAAGTAACTAGAACAAAGAAAATTGAATTCAAATGAGTTCAGTTGGCAGGACTTAGAATATGCTAACTGTGGGAGAGTAAGATTTCACCTATAAGGTGCCCTAGGTATGACAATAAACTGCATCTGATGGTGAGGCTTCAGTTCTGGAAATCTGGTGAGAGTGGGGTATTCATTTATTATCATTACTTTCAGATCCATTCTGACCTAGAGTGAGAGTACCTGTTAGGGTCCAATTTATTGGTCAAATAGATCTATTTAAAAATCCTTTGTATTCGATGGGACTATTTAAAAAAAAAATAAAAAAACACTTAAACAACTACACAAAAAATGTAAATATAATGAACATGATTCCCTAACCTGCTGCCATAGAATAACCCTTGACAGGTTGACATCTTGTCAAAATCATTTAATTACTCGATATGAATTCAAACCAGCTTTACTCCACTTTGTGTCACATTTTTCTCGTAATAGTTGGTGCTGGGGGGGGGGGTAAATACTTCATGTACTCTTCCTTATGAAGTTTTGTTAAAATCAATTTCAAAGTCAAAAATAAAAATATTTGTACTTATAAAAAGTGCATAAAACTTGTCATAAGTCCTTTAACCCTATCAATACCAAGTTTGTTTGTGTTTTTTTTAAATTTTCATAAATAAAATCATGAAATAAAAGCATGAAAAATCATGTATATAACTGAAAAAAAAAAAAATTATTGCATATATTTTAGAAAAATCATCTGGGACAATTGACTCTTGGATATGCAAAATTATGCATTGAGTACAACGTCGTAAGGGTTAAAAATGGAAATGAACTTCAACTGGGACAGCAATATCTGATGGTTGGTTGGTTGGGTTTTATGGCATATCAACCTTTGTAGATTATTTAACGCCAAATCCATTTTTATGTAAATAATCAGTTCTATTTAAAACAATTCAGTTTAGCATAAGTACACAGTTTAATTGTCAAAAACATTTCCATTTCAAACTATTCAAGCAGTTATATGTAACAATTCAGTTAAGTGTAAATACAGTTTTAATGTCGAAAAACAGTTCTATTTCAAATAATTCAGTTAAGCATAAGCATGCAGTTTAAATGTAAGTACGGTTTAATTGTTAGTCAAACAATTCAGTTTAGCATAAGTATGCTGTTAGTTCTATTTAACCCATAGATAGGGCCCTATCAGGTGCTACCACTTCGGGCCAGAGTGGACCTGGGAGTGATGGCAATGAATGGCATTTGGTGTCTTTCAGCCTGTGGGCGCAGATACTTCAATGATCTTAAGAAGCGATGTTTAGTTTTGTGACTTTTTTTTTTGTCATGTTTTAATTTAAATAAAGCGAATTTGTTATTCTTTGAACTTGAGGCATTTTTTATGATTTTCTCAAGTGGAGATACTTTACTACTTCTTTTAATTATATGGTAGGATAAAATGATAAAATTACAAAAAAAAATTATATGGTAGGATAAAATGATAAAATTACAAAAAAAAATTATATGGTAGGATAAAATGATAAAATTACAAAAAAAAATTATATGGTAGGATAAAATGATAAAATTACAATGCTGATTTTAAAAAACAGCTTTATCTTTTCTACTGCGATTGTAAGCTACCAACAACTAAAAAAAAAAAAAACTATGTCCAGTAAAGTTATTGATGAGTATGTCGCTTCCATATACCTGTAAATAGAAAAAATCTTTTGGTTACTGTTTCAAAATATTGTCAGCAGCAGCAAAAACAACAAAAATTATAATAATTTTTTTAAAAAATAGCTTTTCTTAAACTGATAACAAAAAGTTTTGTAAATATTTCTGGAAAAATAGCAACTAAGATCTATCGTTGAATTTCTATTTTTAACCCTTAGAACTAGAGGGTACCACTATTCCTGTACTTTCCCATAACATGATGGCATTTTAGGCATTCGGATCCCTTGAGCAATGTATGCAAATAATGCATGTAACTGTGTAATCATTAATTAACTAAACATCGCTCCTTAAGATCATTGAGGTATCTGTGCCCACAGGCCGAAAGACACCAAATGCTTATCGCTTGGATCTAAGGGCCTTCCCATCAGGCAAAACCTTCCCTCTGACCTAAAACAAGTAAGAGCTGGATTTATTGCCTGATGCCTGAGAAAGAGAAATGCTGACGGAATTTTTAGCAATTTTTAAACCTGCTACTGTAGAAGGCTTGCTTCTCGCGTAGCACCCGACATTTAAAAAAATGTCCTTGTGTCTATTTTAGCTTGGGAAGCTAGAAAAATAACGACTCTTTTAGCTTGAGAAGCACTTAAAATAATTAACAGCTTAGTTCCAGGGAGCCTTCCTCCACTAGGTAGCACCTGCTCTTTCGTCTAAAAGGGGGTAAGAGCTGAATTTATTGCCTGGGGCGCACCTGAAAGGGTAGAAATTCCAACAGAATATAAGCAATTTTTAAAGATGCCTCCATGGGATGATTATTCCTTACGTTAAATCGACCTCTTGTCACATTCTGGCCTCGAGGGTTGTTGAATAAACAAATTAACGAAACATCTCTTTGACCAACAGCTGAGAATAATTTAGATATTCTAAATAAGATTGGTTATACCATGAATAACCACTTATTTTTTAAACAATGGTCTCAAGTTTGTTTTTGTTGCTTTTATTTGTTTATCAATTTTGTCACACACTTAACATTTTTATTCATTAAATCAAATACAATTTAAGACAATTCAAGCATTTTATAAATTTCCGATTCACTTGAATCTAAACAAACACTTAAAAAAAAATTGAGAATAGGTGGAAAAAAAACTATTTTTTTTTATTTCCAGCGTCACATTTTTTTGAGAGAGAGAGAGAGAGAGAGAGAGAGAAAATGTGTGTGTGTGTTTTAAATTATTCTAAAATGTTGATTAGATTTTTTGAAAAATATATCGCCATTGAAGAGATGTTGAGTTAGATTATATTTCTCGTCTCCGACCCCCCACCAAAAGACACAAGGTCATTTGGGGACGAGTAAAACAAGTCGTGTGACGTCACGTATCATTTGCATACATTCCTCACGTTCCTGAAGGGAGTCCACTATTCATCTAGTAGCTAATTCTGCTGTTTAAAATTGATCAAAAATGTTTTATTTGCATGATTCCTCAGTAACGTAGCCTATTATTTAAACTGGTGTACATTTTTCAGTGTCAGTATTGTTTATATATTTTTAATAAATTTACTGCGATGTTGTTCAGGAGTTCAATTCGGTGGAGGTTGAGAGAAACCCGTACATTTCATATAATATCCCCCACCTCATTAATGCCAGACCCTTTTTATTTCAGTTCACACTGGGGTGTTTGAAAAAAAAATTCACAGGAAAAATGAAATAACGAGCAATAAGCCACTATCATAATTTACTTACTCAACAATTATAGCCTGGTTCGAACTATATATATATATATATATATATATATATATATATATATATATATATATATATATATATATATATATACACCTTGTTTGCCGTCTTATAATAAGACGCATCTCAATTTGAGCAGGCATTTAAAATAAACAGGTTTAAACTACGAATGTCAAGTGAAGGGTTTTAGCCTGACATTCGTAGATCTACCCACAATCAGTAAATTTTTAAAATTTCATGTTTTCAGACCTTGTTCACTCCAAGCAACACCTACCTCTTACCTAAAAGGGAGTAAAAGCAAGGTTTATTGCCCCGTGCCTAAGTCGACCACTAGGGAGAATGCCGATGGACTCTTAATTTTAAAACCTATTGCTACGAGGCTTGCTTCCTGAGTGGCACCCAATGTTGAAAAATGTCCTTTTATCTATTTTGGCTTGTGGGGAAGCAACAAAATAAGACCTTGTTTATATTTTCGGTTTAATTTAAGGGTCACTGAAGAAATAGAACGCCACTCGCCAATAACCCAAGGCTGACACTTTACCTTATAAGCCGTCAAATATATATATATATATATGTATAATCACCTTGTCTAGTGAATTGTTATCAAGTTAAACTAGCAAATCACAAGTGAGGTCGAGTCTCACTGGGTGCCCCATTCATACGGCCTTGTGCTACATTTGAGGAAAGAGCTTAATAAATTACTAATAGTTAGCAAGCAGACTATTAATAGTGAGTTGGAGTCTTACTAAGAGCTCCATACTTCCGGCCTTGTGCCACAACTAACCAAATCTTAGTAATTAACTAATTTCACATATCTTGACACTTTCTGATGCATTGAATTATTTTTTAAACTAATATTTTTTTACCTCTAAAATGAAATATACTTTCTTTTTTTTAATGCCTGTTGCTTTTTTTAACCTTTAATAAAACCATTTTTTCTCCCCAAAATACAACTGTTTACAAGTTAGAATTATGACAATTTC
The DNA here is from genome assembly GCA_963585895.1 of Sepioteuthis lessoniana. NCBI lineage: Eukaryota > Metazoa > Mollusca > Cephalopoda > Myopsida > Loliginidae > Sepioteuthis > Sepioteuthis lessoniana. The sequence goes on from OY757929.1 coordinate 8,884,623, forward strand.
TCATATTTGGAAAATTAAAATTATACCTCATACCATCAGCCCATACCACTCCGAACTCCCCAGGAGGGGAAAACCTGTTTAGAGGTTTCAAATATTTTTCTATGAATAACTACTTCATGAATATTAATATGCTGTAGAGTGGGAGTCCCCATATCATAGATTGAGGAGGGGACGTATTATAGTTTCGGGGTAGCCTATGAGACCCTAACTATAGCCTTGATTTCAGTCAACTATTATCTTTTTTCCCTTAAGATAAATTTCTCAATAAATAGGGAGCTTAGTAAGCTAGAAGTGGTAATGATATTACGGTTTGGAGCACCCTGTGAGAATTGAATTCCCTATCAATGGTATGCTACTGTTTGCCTTGCTCGTTAATCGTAGTACCAGGCTAGGGTGCTAACGAATTTTAAATAGTTTACAAATGTAAATTCATTACAATAAAATAAAATGAACCTGGTATTAAATAAAAAATAATGAGTTCCTGTGGTGCAGTGGCAAACGTGTTAGACATGATATCGTAGTAAGTGAGTTCGAATTCTTGTTGCGCTTATACGTTCATTTTTGGGAAAGAATTGAAGCTCTTTAGCACCCCGACTCCGAGCTATTAATTAAATAGTACCACAACTGTTCTAAAAGGACGGCTTTAGCCTGAAATAACCCACGAAGGTTGATTTGCTATTGAACAAAAAAGAAGCCATGTGGGAACTAAGTTCACATATAGACATGACTCTAAACTTGGTAGTTTTTATCAAGTACAAACTTGTTTCTCTACCTAATATATATATATATATATATATATATTTGTTTGTATAGTGTATATATATATGTTTGTTTATAGAGTAAATATCAAGTAGTTAAAAAAAACTAACTTTTGAAAGTGGGTTTGAGGCCATGATTTGAATTTTGTTGTGACCGGCATTAGAAAAAAAAAATTACCTAAATGAAAGATGTAGTTTGTTTTTTTGGTGTTTAAAAAAGTGGTGGGGGTGCACAGAAAAGTATCAATGCGGCTGGGGCTTATTTATATAAAAATTCAAAAATAAGAGAGAAGTAAAAAAAAATCTTTAAAATATCACTGACTTAAAATAAAACTAAAAAAGAACATTATTCATGGTCCGGTGTTTATTTCATATTTTTATTTCATTTAAAAAAATAATGTAATATTTTAAAAATAATAACTGAAGATCTCGAAAACAAGTGTACTTATTGTAGCCGTCATCTCAAAATCCTGGATTTAAAATAAAATAATGCTGTGAAAATATAGGAGGGCTAAGTATGTAATAAAAAGTTTGTAATTCTAATTGAGATATTGTATTTGGCGCGCGATTAAACTAGGATGTTATTGCAACAAAATAAATAACTTTTCGAAAAGTAAATGCTGTGTACTGTGTATTGGCTAAAGATATTTACTCAGATTAAGGTCAGGAGAATGAGACACCCAGTGAGAATCAAACTCACTAACAATGGTCTGTTAATCTTGATTGATTGCATCACGTGTTTTGCCCAAATTGGCTGAACAAAAGAAAGTTTTTTAAAAAGGTCAGAGGGTCTTTAATTTCTTTTAGACATTTTGGACGAGTATATACGTTTTTTATTATTTTTACTATTTTCCGTTTTTGAAGACGAAGACACTAATTAAATCGTATAATGAAAAATACTTTTATTTCAGAACTAAAAGAAAAAAAAAAATCAAACGAAGAAAAAATGTTGCCAGTTGTCGGATAATTGTCAAAAATCCTGATAATTCTTTGTTGAAATTTTCTCGACATTATTATTTAATAAGTCCCCTACTAAAATATTGGATTATTTTAGAAAGGAAAGGTAGATTTAATTGTAAAATTATAGTTTAAAATAAACTTTCTTTTTAACAAGCCAAAATGGTCAATAAAACAAGTTAAAAATAAACGTTTTTTTTTTATATGTAACCACTGACCACACATTAAAATTTTGAAAGAAATTGTAAGATATGTTTTACTCTACATTTTGTCTGCAATTAAAAAGCAAAAAGGCAAAAGACAGTGAACTTCAAAGTTAAAAGAAATAATAAAATCAAACGAAAACTTAAATTCTATAAGGGAATGACGAGAAAAAAAGATGAAATGGTTGTAAAAGAAAAAAGAATCTGGTTAGGATTTAGGATTAAGATAATTGACATATCGTAATTTCGTCGGAACACACACACACACACACACACACACATATATATATATATATATATATATATATATATATATATATATAGGTTCGGTATGTTTGAAAATGACTTTCACTTCTTTGAGGTTGGAATTCATCTTAGAGAAAAAGAAACTTTTTTAAAAGTGGGACCATCTGAGGTGGCCGTAAAGTCAGTGTCCAGTTTACGTTAAATTTAGATTGTGACTTGAATATCATGTCATAAAATAGGACACAAAGTGTGTGTCCAATTATGCATTATACTATTATTATTATTATTATTATTATTATATTGTAAACTGAACCCCCAGTTTGGAGTCATGCCTCTCTTGTTTCATTTCAAAATTTAAAAAAAAAGTCATTTTTAAACCGAGCATAGTTAAGAAAATATAAAAATATATTTTCTGACAAAATTAAAATATATCAATTATCTGAATCTTGTGCACACAAAATTTATGCGATGGATAAGCTTTGTTTGTTTTTTCACATACGCATAAAAGGAATAAATTAAAAGTTTTAAACTAAAACATTTACAGGCAGAAATAATTAGAACCTCTTCCCCATAAATAATTTATAACGTTTAAAAATTTTATACACTTAATGTAGCAACTATTAAAGCACAGACTACAAAAGTATTTTTTTCTCCGTCATAGAAAGAAGAATTTGTTTTATTTGAAAAACTTAAGTGACTTGAAGACATAGTTTGGATTTTTTGTTTTTTATTTTATTTTATTTTTTTTACAAGTTTGCAAAAATTAAAATAAATACTAAATTTAGAACTTGAATATATCGGTCAAGTATCAACAAAACTTAGAATTTAAAATAATTCTCACGTCTGTCGGACAACCATGGTTAAGTAAAGAAACACATTACCAGTAAGTTTAATGCTCACTTTGGTAACCTTGTGCCAGACAAGATTGAGGGAAGAATTAAATATCTATTTTCAACAAATGTTAACAAAGCAAGGCGTAATGGGTTATTTCCCTTGGGCAATGTTATATTCCTCCTCAGCCTTTTCTTTTCTTCGGCCTTCTCTCTATCCAACATGTGCAATGCAAGAAGGAGGAGAAAGCGAATAAAGGAAGACACTACAAATAAAATAATGTTGCACTCTTGAGTGAATGGCTAAACCATTACTGTATCACTCCCAGGGTGAACTGCACTCTTCTACGCAGTTTTTCGCTCTGATTAGGCCTTCGTTTCTTTTTCTACAGCTCACAAAAACACTCATACAAATAGAAAAACTCTTTACTATTTGGCTGGGTTTTCACATTTTCCATAAACCCGCAATGATTTCATTAACCTAATTTTTTTCCCCTATTTTTTATTTTCTTAAATTTTCTTTTCTTTTTGGAATTAAAACCTATGAGATCAAATTAATTACAACTTAATAGGAAGAAGTACAATCTACTTGTCTATTACTAAAATTCTCATTATATATGAAACACAACCGTAATCCAACAAATATGGCACACCATAGCAAGATTAATATTAGAGCAATTTACTCAAAATGTCCAACTTATAATTCAATGACTTTATAAGATATTTTTATCGTTGAATTTTTTTTTTTTAATCAGCAACATTCCTAATATAACGGATAACTAATGTTGATTAGAATCCTTCACTCTTAAAAAGATAAACGTCAATATCATCATGGATGAAATAATAATTAGAATCATTTACTTCATCCTGAATAAAAGAATCAATATCATAATGGACCATTGTTATAACTACGAGGACCCAACGTGTTCATAGGACGTCTAGTATTTTTTCGATAAAAAAAAGTCAACCTGGATGATGGAAGTCATGAATATTTTTCGCAATAACTTATTTTAAAGTGTAGTGAATTTAGAGTCCAGGGTTGGGATTTAATTACACTCATTTAAAAAAACGGACATCAAAATTATTTTTATTTAAAAGTTATCAATTCGAAGGATAAAAAAAACACACACACACACATGTTCAAACGTCTTGATAACTTTTTCTTAATGCATTTCCATTACGTAAAATCACTTTTTTTTTAAAAGATTTTCAAATTTCCTAATTCTTATTCGTGGGCAAGGTGGTGTGTTAGGTCACGTGATCATTTTGCCATGAACTGGTTCGTCAAGTCCGACATTTTTTTTGCCAAGTCATTTTCAAAAAATATAGTGCCGTCAAAAGTTGTTAAAAAGTTCTTATTTATTAATCATTTATATGGCATAAAAGCATCGTTTAAACATTACCAAAAAAAAAGCTTGTTTCACTTTGGTTTATTTTCTGACGTAGTGGGAGGGGGGGGACTCCATTATTCAAGACGCCGGGTCTTAAAACAAGGAAAGAGAGATTTAAGAAAAATCCTTTTAACAGTGAATTACATGTAAAATATATTCATGATATAATTAAGTTATAATATAATAATTAATTTATAATATGCAAGAGCCACTTGAAGGTTGTTTTTCTATTAAAATAATATTGATGGTGGTGGTGGTGGTGGTGGTGGTGATGATGATGATGGAGATAAAGAAAACGAAAAATAAAATAAAAAATTTCAAAAAGAAGTTAACTTAGCCGTTCTGATATTCTGGATTTTATTCACCTGTGTCGACAGACTTTTTTTTTCTAACTGAAATACTTTATTTTTATCTATTTCATCTATTTTTATTTCCTATTTTTTTTGTGTACGTCATTTCAAAAAACGTCATTAATGACGTAATTTATTAAATAAAAAATCTTATCCCTAATAGAATATCTTAATTTTAATATTTTTATATTTATATAGAAAATGTCTGCCTTTGGTTATTTAAACAATATTTACTACACTTAGCTAGAAGTACGAGGCACCCAGTGAGAATCGAACTCGTTTATAATGGTCCGCTATTTTAGCTCACTAGACTAAACATTAACTCATTAAAGGCGCCCTAAAAAGGCATAAGCGCAAGTATCGAGCACTTGGTGAGGAACAAACTCATCACTTAATAGTAGTAACTTATCGAGTTAGTTCACAATTATTACACAACACAATGTCCCATTGATTGATTATTTATCTATAAAAAAATGAGAACATCAATCAGGTCAAAAGGAATATAAGTAAAATCTTTCGGGAAGAAATAAATTAATTACATTTTTCGAAAAGTTTAGGGAATTATCTTTAAAAAAAATTAATGTTCACCTGTCAAGTTTCCCATGTCTCGCTGGAAATTCATGTCATCGCAGCCATATTTGCGTAAACTGACACAAAGTCAGGGTCCAGTTTATACATTAAGTTTATTGTAAATAGAAACATGCGCGCTTGTATATATGAACACAAAGTCAGGGTCCAGTTATGTATTATATGCTTATTGTAATATGAGCATCCACTTTAGAGCCACTTTAACTCGTCCCAAATGGGAAACTTAAATTTTTCCAACTTTTAAAACGTCTGAAAGAAATTAAGGTTAATCTTAAACAGAGCGGATTTAACTGGATTTGCGAATTGTATTTTCTAACGAAATTATAACTCAAAATATTACACAACCCTTGAGACATCAATTTAGCGCCTAAAGTTTTCCTTTGGGAACACATCGTTAAGAATAAAACCCAAATGAAAAGAATAGGGTTTTCTATCTTTCTTTTTTAAACATTAAAAGTTGCCAGATAAAACACAAATCATCTTTTTTTTTTCTTTTTTTAAATCTACTTTTGCCAAAAATCGAAATTTGACAATTTTCTTTCTAACAAAAGTAATTATATACACTTTTTACTTTAACATAAAAAAACTAAAATGAATTCATTCATAAATTTCAAAATATAAACAATCTTTCGTGTTTAGGTATTTCGTGGTACATACACACAAATCACTCGTGTGTATCACGAAGTTTTAGTTTTAAAAACCGGTTTCTGGTTCAGATGCACTGCTGGGCTTCTTCGTCTCAAGGTCTGCCATTTTTTAGGGGTACTTCTATTATGGGAATCGTGAACTCCCTTCAGGAATGTGAGGAATGTACGCAAATAACGTGTAATGTCACGTGTGATAGTGTAGTCGTTTCCCCATTATTTAACCCTCATTTACTGGTTATATATTTTTCCAAAATATATTAACTAAATATCATTTAAGAATAATTCAAATAAGACGAATAAATATTTTGTAACCAAACAGCTGTATAAACAATTTATTTCGAACAAATGGAACAATTTTACACAATCTGGACATTTTAATTATAAATTTGAAATATTTCATAAGCACAGACGAACAGTTTATCAAGTGTTTTTGATCATTTCGGATAATGTAAAAAGTGTCCGCCTCAGTCTTCCATACAAAAAAATATGAAGTATGAACAATGTGTCTGGAGTTGGCTTCTTCCAAAATTGTTGACACTGGTCATTTATTTTTAAGTTTATTTGTTATTATTTCCACAAAATTTCCACAGGCACATCTTTAAAATTTTTATATATATATATATATATATATATATATATATAATAACCGGCTCATTGGCTAGTGGGTAGAGTGTTCGCCAATGATCTGGGAGACCTGGGTTCAATCCCAGGTTGCGTCGTACCAAAGACTTTAAAAATGGTACTTGATACCTCCTTACTTAACACTCAGCAATATAAGGTACATATCAAGGGTAAAGTGGAGCAATTCAGGGAAAGGAGTAGCGCCCTCCCCTACACCTTCTGGTCGCCAACTTTACTTATATATATATATATATATATACACACACACATATACATATATATATATATACAGTTTTTTTTTATTGGCTATTGGTCATAGGGAAGTCAGACCTGACCAATAAAATGAAACACAGTTTCTTCCAAGCAGCGGTCGTGTCCATACTGCTATATGCATGCACTACATGGACGCTAACTAAACGGATGGAGAAAAAGCTTGACAGCAACTACACAAGAATGCTACAAGCAATATTGAACAAGTCCTGGAGACAGCACCCCACAAAGTCGCAGCTGTACGGCCACCTACTACCCATCATGAAAACTATCAAAATTAGACAAACCAGACATGCGGGAACTGCTGGAGAAGTAGGGACAAGCTCATAAGTGACATACTCTGGTGGAACCCTTCACATGGACGTGCAAAGTCAGGACGACCAGCTAGAACCTACATACAGCAGCTCTGTGCCGCTACGGGATGTAGCCCTGAGGACCTGCCGGAAGCAATGGATGATACGAAGGGGTGGTGAGAGATGGTCAGGGATATCCTTGCTGACATGATGATGATGATGATAATGATGTATATATATATATATATACATATTATACCGGCCCATTGGTCTAGTGGGTAGCGTGTTCACTAATGGCCTGGGAGACCATGATTCAATCCCAGATCGAGTAATACCAAAGACTCAAAAAATGGTACTTGATACCTCCTTACTTAACACTTAGCATTATAAGGTACGGATCAAGGGTAAGTGGAGTAATTCAAAGAAAGTAGCTCACTTCCCTACACTATGGTGTAGTAGCTATTGAAAAGGGAGCTTTTGGCTTGCCTTCGACTATGGTTGTCAACTTTACCTTAATTATATATACATATATGCTTGATTTGGTTTGGTTGGGTTTTATAGCATACCAACCATTGTAGGTTATTTAATGCTAAATAATGTTTATAAACATCAAATATATATGATTTGTAAACATATTCTTGATAACATTTTCGAAAGAACCTGAACTCATTTTTTTTGTGCATAATTAAATGGTTTCTAGTATTGCTATGTAAGAGTAACAATTTATCAGCAGTCAATTGTTTACACAGTTAAATGGTCAAACAGTTCTATTTCTAGCAATTCAATTCAACATGTTATTTGTTTGCTCAGAGTTTAAATGTCAAACAGTTCTATTAGACCTATACATAGGACCCTATCAAGTGCTACCACAGCTGGCCAGAGTGGACCTGGGAACAATGGCAATGTAGAGGTACTCTGTATTCCCAAAAGCTCTAGCATTACTGAAGCCTCACCATCTGATAGTTTAGTGTCATAATCAGGACACTCACTTGGGGGGGGCATCTTACCCCTCTGCAGAGATGTTGTCAGTGTATTCTGCAGCCCTAACTGATTGAGCTGGCATATATGCATATATATATATATATATATATATATATATATATATATATATATGTGTGTGTGGTGCATTCGATAAGTTTCCAGACTTTTTTTGTACAGGCATTCAAAATTGTCGTAGACTCTTGAAAATTCAGTATGTTATTGCTATACATCTTATGAGATGATATCTTATGTTATTGCTATACATCGTATGAGATGACTGACCAGGTTCACATGAACAGCTACAGTAGCAATTGGAATACACCCTACTAGAGCCTAATTGTCACAGCTGGTGAATTTCATAAATGCTATCTGACACTTTAGAAGAACGATATGCAATAAAATTCTGTTTTCAACTTGGAAAAAATGCCACAGAAACATATAGAATGCTTCAGACTGCTTTTCGACCATCTTGCATGAATCGAGCATGAGTTTTTGAGTGGCATAAGAGATTCAAGGAAGGCAGGGAGTCTGTGAGGGATGATGAGAGGTGTGGGAGGAGTAAGGAAGTCAATACACCAGAGTTGATTGGCTAAAGGGTTAGGGTTACTATGTTGAGGTCTTAAGGGAGTTCAGGAAGAGATTCCTAGGGAAGAGGCCAGCACTCTTGAAATCAGGTCAGTGGCATTTCCAGCAGGACAATGCACCAGTTCACAACTCCATCCTTGTCACAGACTATTTGAGCAAGATGGGCATCAAGACAGTTCCTCACCCTCCTTGTTGTCCAGACCTTGCTCCCTGTGACTTTTGGTTATTCCCTTAGCTCAGAGGCTGTTGTTATGAGATAATTGAAGAGATGAAAGAGGCTGTGATGAAGGTCATTGACACGCTCACACAAGAAGACTTCCATGAGGCCTTCCAGAAGTTGTTGGAATGGTACAACAAGTGCATTGCAGCCAGAGGAGATTACTTTGACGGGGACTAGAGTTTCATGTGTGTACTGTCAATAAAAGTGCCCATACGAAAAAAGTCTGGAAACTTATTTAATGATTCTTATATATATATATATATATATAAACTGCCACTATCACTTAGTATCATGTTGGTGATAAAAACAAGCCTCTCTTTAATAATAAAAACAAAAATGAAATAATTTAGTTTAAATGCTAAACAACTTTAATTTAAAAATAACGTACAAATTACCTTGATAATGGTTCTGACGAGAACCGAAAGTACTTGGTATAACACAAATAATTCCTTTGTAGAAATTATCAACAAATTTCAAGATTGTAACATAAAAAAAAACATAAGGACTTTTGAAAGAAAAAATAAAAACAAAACTCCAAAATAACAAGGATTCAATTCTGTTTCATCAAACCTGTTTATATGAAAAGATGCTGTCAAAATACAACTTATATATATATATATATATATATATATATATATATATATAATCATTTTGTACAGCTTGGATGAAAGGAATTAATGAATTATGTTAACATCAAGGTGTGCCAACAGGATAGATTCCCATGACTCTCTCCCTCTCTCTCTCCCTCTCTCTCTCAATTATCACACTAGGTTAGTCATCTAGGCAGCACCCAGTGTCTGCACAGAAATAAAGAAAATGAATAAATATTTTAGTAAAGTGACAAAATAGAAGAGACAGAAGATACCAAAAACAATTTGATGGAGTTATATATATATATATATATATATATATATATATATATATATATATATATATATATATATATATATATTATAATTGGCTTAGTGGGTAGAGTGTTCACCAATAGTCTGGGAGACCTGGGTTCAATCCCAGGTCGCATCATGCCATAGATTCAAGAATGGTTCTTGATACCTCCTTGCTTAACACTCAGCAATATAAGGTACGTATTGAGGGTAAAGTGGAGCAATCCAGGGAAAGGAGTAGCGCCCTTCCCTACACCTCAGTGTAGTAGCTATTGAAAAAGGAGCCTTCAAGTCATCCTCGACTACAGTCAACGATATATATATATATATATATATATGTATGTATGTATGTATGTATGTATATAAATGCCTGCAGTGTCAGAAAAGATTTTTTCTGACTCTGCAGGCATTTATTTATATTTCAGTCTACTTTTAGCTTAAGGAATTCCGTCGGTGTTTTTTTTATTTTGACTTGGTATTGCGATATTGGTTGATTATTTTCAAGTATTACATATGTTTTTAGTCTTTTCTTTTTTTATGGAATTTTTTTCATCAAAGTGAAAGTACGTTTACCGGATGGAGATACAGAATACTTCAACATTATAGTAGGAGTACTACAAGGGGACACACTAGCCCCATACCTCTTTATCATCTGTCTAGATTATGTGCTTAGAACATCTATTGATAAAATCAGAGAAAACGGCTTCGAGAAGAAAAGAAGCAGAAGGTACCCCGCAAAAAAGAAAAGAAACAAAAGGTACCCCGCAAAAACAATTACCGACGCCGACTACGTTGATGACATAGCGAAACTGGCAAATACACCCAACCAAGCCAAAACACTACTGCATAGTTTGGAACGAGCTGCCACAGGCATTGGCCTCCATGTCAATGCATACAAAACTGAATATATGTGCTTTAATCAAACAGACCACATTTCCACACTAGAGGTAACCTCTCTGAAACTGGTAGACAAATTCACCTACAGTGTCTCATCAACTGAAAAAGACATTGACATGCGGCTAACAAAGGCATGGACAGCTATCGATAAGCTATCGATCACATGGAAATCAGATCTGACCGATAAAATAAAACACAGTTTTTTCCAAGCAGTGGTTGTGTCGATACTGCTGTATGGATGCACTACTTGGACGCTAACAAAACAGCTGGAGAAGAAGCTAGATGGCAATTACACAAGAATGTTGCAAGCAATATTGAACAAGCCCTGGCAGCAACACCCCACAAGACACCAACTATACGGCCACCTGCCTCCCATCACGAAAACTATCCAAGTTAAATGAACCAGACATGCAGGACACTGCTGGAGAAGCAGAGACAAGCTCATAAGTGATGTACTCGTATGCATCCCCACATATGGCTGAGCAAAAGCAGGACGACCAGCTCAAACATACATACAGCAGCTGTGTGAGGATATGGAATTGTATTATCTGGGTTTTTTTTACTCTGTCAGAACTATAGAATAGTTCATAAAAAATTGATTACTTAATATATGTATATATATATATATATATATATATATATATATATATATATATATGACCAGCCCATTGGCATAATGGTTAGAGTGTTTGCCAATGACCAGAAAGACCGGCATTCAATCCCAGGTCAAGTCATACCAAATGCTCAAAAAATGGTACTTGATACTTCCTTGCTTAACACACAGCATTATAAGGTACATATCAAGGGTAAAGTGGGACAATCTAGGAAAAGTAGTGGCACCCCCTCTCACACACACACACCTCGGTGTAGGAGCTATTGAAAAAGGGAGCCTTCAGGTTGTCCCCGACTACAGTCGCCAACTCTACTTTTACCTATATATATATATATATATATATAGATAGATAGAAGCTTTGTTAGCTTAGCCACCTTTGGCTGCCCCATTACTACTAGTTTCATGCAATCATTTTGAAGGAGTAAGAAAAAAAAACACTTTGGTTTTCATGTCTTTTTTCTCTTCCAGAAAGTTACAAGGAAACGGATATCCAATGTGACTCAATTGTTAAATAACGTTTGTTAACCTTGTGTGTCTTCTCTATTTTAGTGTTGGTTTTTGATGAAAAGATTTTTGGCACTTTTTAAAACAGATGGTCTTAAAAAGAAGAGATTTGACAGATATGTGAACATCAACAGGATGTGTTTTCTGTACAGAAAACAAGCAGTTTTGCATTATTTTGCATAATCTAATTTATTTCAAATTTAAAAAATTAAATCCTAGGAAATTAAATTGAGATCTGGTTACCATAATCATTTGTGAATAATACGCTTTTTTAATTTTGGATTATAAAGTTCTTGTAATGAAAATTCTTGCGTATAATACACATTTACTTTTAAGAATTTGTTGCCGCTAAATTCAATCTAAATTTAACATTTATTCATCTTTTTATGAATTTGTACTGATTAAAAATAAGAATTTATATAGTTTATACCTTGTCTTAAAGCTCAAAATCGACACAGTCTCTAGATTAAACACTCAGACATGTTCATACAAAAATACAAGCTTGCTGTGAAAATAAGCTCAGATTAGGAGATATGAAATTATAAACAAACAGTGGATATTTCTCTGAAATAATGTAAAACACATTGGTTTGGACTATAGATATAACTTACTTTTAGACATCCTGTCTCTAATATGGTGAGGTATATAGCTGGAGAAAAAAGGTAATTATATAGTTCTTGTGTATATTACACACTCCTAATTTTTGGACTGAAGAATCTAGAAAAATTGTGAATCTTATACAGAAATAATTATGGTATTATTGCAATCTTATATATTGAATCTAACATTCTATTTAGATAATTTATCCTAAAAGTAAAAGAAACATGATAATTCAAAGTTTTTGTATTTTTTTCTGAAGTAGTTTGATGATATAAGTGGAGGATTTGTTACATGGGTGTTTTTATTGATATCAATTACCCTAAAGAGAATGGGTCAGGGTATGCCATTGCTGGGGAGAGTTTTCAAGCAGGGTGAGATAGCACTTTTAGAAAGAGGTGGTCTCAAGAGAAAGAGGGATAGACAGATGTGTTAACAAGCGACCAAACTGTTTTGCATTATTTTGTATATAGTAATTTATTTCAGTTTAAGATAAACTAAGTCCTTAAACTATTTTATTTACAAAAAAAATTAGATCAAAATTATTTATAAATTCATTAAATTCATGGAAATTGTATGGAATGAAAACAATTTCAACAAGAAAGGGTGATTCACAATGTTATTACATAGAAATTTTTTTGTTGCCAAATAATAATACAAAAATAGACAATAACAATTTATAATACAAATATCATTTGTTTAGTATTTAATTCTATTGAAACTACAAGATCAATATGTAGTTGCATATTCTATTTTGTCAATAACGGTATTGCTGGTGCTGAGAAATATTTGGAGGTCTTTTTCAGCCCTCGACAGCACTTCAGAGTTCTTCAGATCTTTAGCAAACCAATATACAATAATTTATGTTTACTATGCTACTTAGTGAGAATAGACGAAGATAGCAGAGGGCAATTCTATCTGAGTTGAACACAAGTGTTTAATCTGAAGAAGCAACATACATGTAGAAGATTATATCCCAATTGATTTTGAGGGAGGGTGGAAGAATATCCCATTTAGCTGCAGGGAGGTTATGTAGATAAAAATAATATACAAAGACACTGGTGGCTAGCAGAATTATAATATAGATAATTTAACAAAAAGATACAGTTAAAGAGTAACATCTTGTTGAAAAATGAGGAGTATTGTATTTTTTAAATAATAAAGAGTAATATATATATTTTTTTAATGAGGAGTAATATATTTAAAAAAGATTAAAAGCAATGTATTTTTTAAAAAGTCGAGTAATATATTAAAAAAATTAAGGTTAATATATTTTTTTAAAAGAAGAGTTATATATTTTTTTTAAGAACATTCCCATGTGGACTGCCATTCATTTTATTTTCAATTGTAAATTAGAATATTAATTTGTTCACCAGACAAGTTTCCCAAGTCTTACGGGAAATTCATGTCATATTTGCATCAATTGACACAAAGATAAGGTCCAGTTTTAAATTTAGATTTTTTTTTTAAATACAAACATTTGCAATCATAAATATGAACACAAAGTCAGGGTCTGATTTTATATCCTATGTATTTTGTAATATGTGCACTCACTTTGGAGTCACTTTTAGTCATCCTCAGGGGAAAACTCACATTTTCTCAAACATGTAAGGGGGGGGTCCTCATGGTGTAATGGTTAAAGCAATGGACTATGGAATCGTAGTAAGTGAGTTCGAACACTTTCAGACAAATACCCTTGGGAAAGGTACGAAGCCCCTTATCCTCCCAGCTATGGGTTAAATAGTACCACTACTGTCCTAGTATGATGGCTTTGACATTAAATAATCTACAAAGGTTGATATGCCATTAAACAAAACAAATTAAATCAAACGTGTAAAACATCTGAAAGAAATTGAAACGGTTATTGTTATCACTTGGAATGTTTGGACTATTGTCCTCATCTTTACTGTTACACTCATGACATTTCAGCTTATATGCCCTTCGGACTTCTTCAGGTGTTTCATGTTGAATTTAGGAGCCATCATCATCATGTCGTGCTGCTAGCACGGATATCCTTGACCCTCCCCTCGCCACTTCTCCCTATCGTTCATCGCCTCTGGCTGGTCTTCTGGGCTACAACCCGTATCCTCACACAGCTGCTGTATGTATGTTCGAGCTGGTCATCCTGCTTTTGCTCATCCATATGTGGGGTTCCATATGAGTATATCACTTATAAGCTCATCCCTGCTCCTCTAGCAGTGTCCTGCGTGCCTGGCTCGTCTAACTTGGATAGTTTTCATGATGGGAGGCAGGTGGCCGTATAGTTGGTGCTTTGTGGGGTGTTGCCACCAGGACTTGTTTAATATTGCTTGCAACATTCTTGTGTTGTTGCCATCTAGCTTCTTCTCCAGCCGTTTTGTTAGCGTCCAAGTAGTGCATCCATACAGCAGTATCGATACGACCAGTGCTTGGAAGAAACTGCGTTTCATTTTATCGGTCAGGTCTGATTTCCATATGACCGATAGCCTATTGATAGCTGTCCATGTCTTCATTAGCCGCATGTCAACGTCTTTTTCGGTTGATGAGACACTGCTTCCTAGGTAGGTGAATTTATAGAACCTCTTTATTCAGTCCACAGGGGTAAACTATTCCAATTCTATTAACCATGATCAGATACAAATGTTGAGTTATTGTAAGCTATTTTTATCTGTAGTTGGGATTGAACGTACAACCTCCAGATGATTTCACTCAAAAGCATTTTCCAACCAAATGCCTTGCTTTATCCATTGCACCATGTGTCCTTGTCAGAATTTCTCTTTTCTCTAATACCCTTAGGAAAGGCATGAATCCATCTGTTCCCTCTCCAGCTCTGAGTAGATAGTAAGGTAGATTGGTTTCTTTAGCTTTGGTAAGACAAACAGTCTAGGAGAAGGAAAACTTTGAATTCAAATCAATTGTACTCAGCTTAAGAATTGACTTTGTATTGCATCTTGTTTGCATTAGAGGGGTTGGGTAAATACACACATGCAAATATCTGATCATCATAGAATAGATTATTATTTTTATTATTCTCTAGTTGAAATTTTTATTATCCTCCAGTTGAAATTTTTACTATCCTCAGGTTGAAATTTTTATTATTCTCTGATTGGAATTTTTATTATCCTCTGGTTGAAATTTTTATTATTCTCTAGTTGAAATTTTTATTATCCTCTGGTTGAAATTTTTATTATCCTCTAGTTGAAATTTTTATTATTCTCTGATTGGAATTTTTATTATTCTCTGATTGGAATTTTTATTATCCTCTGGTTGAAATTTTTATTATTCTCTGATTGGAATTTTTATTATCCTCTGGATGAAATTTTTATTATCCTCTGGTCAAAATTTTTATAATCCTATGGTTGAAATTTTCAAATGAACTGAAATTAGGAAAGCTGAGGCAAAATTATACATATTTTACTAAATTATTATTCCATGAATCAATACAATTGAATCATTTGCCATATTTATGAATCTGTAAACTTACAGACATTTAAATTTTAAGATATTCTATTCAAATTGCTTTAAAAAATATATTAAAATGATTAACAACAATTTGGCAATAATAGAAATTTATAATTCAAAATCATCAAATTCTGAGACAAATTAAGCAAGCAATGTTTATTTATCTCATTTTCTCTGTAGTTTTGGTTGATCTTCATTTTATTGCTTTTAAGAAAATAGGATAATTTTCATAGATTATATTTGAAATTATAGGAATCATTACTTCACACAATTAACCCAACAAAAGAATTTTGAAAACAAGATGTGTGATATATATTTTGGGACATTAATTTTTTGTTGATTTTTAAATTGAAACCATTATTGTTTTGAATGAATAAAATATCAAGGGAAAGATGTGTAAGTAAGTTGGCGACCTTAGTCGAGGGCGACCAGAAGGCTCTCTTTTCAATAGCTACTACACTGAGGTGTAGGGGAGGGCGCTACTCCTTTCCCTGGATTGCTCCACTTTACCCTTGATATGTACCTTTTATTGCTGAGTGTTAAGCTAGGAAGTATCAAGTACCATTTTTAAAGCTTTTGGTATGATATGGCCTAGGATTGAACCCAGGTCTCTTGAACCATTGGTGAACACTCTACCCACTAGGCCAACTTTTATATCTAAAAAATTTTAAAAAATTGAACCTACAGGGTGTGGAAGCAAAATATGGAATAATTTTTAAAAGGTTTATTTAGTTTTTTTGAAAAAAAGCATGATAAATCTAAATTTTCATGATTTGCTCGATTGTTCAAGCACTTTTTGATTAAAATTCAGCCTAATATGAGTGAGCAAGAAAAGAAACAACAAAGAATCTATGATTTGTTTAACGCTAAAACAAGCCAAAACATTTTCCGAAATAATTGGAGTTTCTTTATGACCTCCATGAAGCCCAGACCTTAACTCCCTTGATTATGCTATATGGGGCATTTTAGAAAACAAAACAAATGCAATTTCCCATCCAAATCTTGGTTCGCTTAAGATTGCTATTGAAGAGGAATGGAATAAAATGTCCAAAGAATTTATTTCGAAGGCATGCAAATCCTTTCAAAGGCTTGTTGATACAATTTTTGAAAACAACAGCGGCCATATTGAGTAAATTTACCTTTTTGTCTATCTCCTTATTTTATTGTTTATTTTTTTAAATCAAAATTAATCTTCTTTTATAGTACAGTTATTTATTATTATACTAGAATATTCCTAATGTTGCTTCTGTACCCTGTACAGTTGAATGAAGAAAACACAAACCTGACTGGTGCTGAAGAATATGATTGACTGGACTTCTGCAGAGAGGTAAGACCCCCCCTCCCAACGAGTGTCCTGGATATGACACTAAACTATCTGATGGTGAGGCTCCGATACTGGAGTTTTCAAGAATATGGAGTAATACTTTATTACCATTTCCCCACTCGGCTGGGGCCGTAGAATACACTGACTGCACCTTTGCAGAGGGGTAAGACCCCCCACCCCAATGAGTGTCCTGATATGATACTAAACAATCTCATGGTGAGGTTCCAGTAATGCTGGGGCCTTGAGGAATACGGAGCACCCCTCAATTGCCATTGCTCCCAGGTATACTCTGGCCTGGCGGGGTTGCACTTGATAGGGCCCTATTTATGGGTTAAATAGAACAAATGGCATACTTATGCTAAACTGAATAGCTTGAAATAAAAATGTTTTTGACAATTAAACCATACTTACATTTAAGCTGCATGATTATGCTAAACTGAATTATTTGAAATGGAACTGTTTTTGACATTAAAACTGTATTTAGACTAAACTGAATTGTTTAACATAGAACTGTTTTGACATGTAACTGTGTGTAAATAAAATCTGTCCTTATACTGAACAGAATTATCTGAATTAGAGCTGCTTTACTAAACTGAATAACTCAAAATAGAAATGTTTTTCACAATTAAACTGTACTTACATTTAAACTGCATGCTTATACTAAACTGAATTATTTGAGATTGAACTATTTTTGACATTGAAACTCTATTTACACTGAACTGAATTGTTACATATAACTGCTTGAATAGTTTGAAATAGAAATGTTTTTGACAATTAAACTGTGTACTCATGCTAAACTGAATTGTTTGAAATAGAACTGATTATTTACATAAAAATGGATTTGGCATTAAATAACCTACAAAGGTTGATAGGCCATAAAACCCAACCAACCATTGATATTTGGCCTAATGTGTGTTTGCCACTGCCCTGGGAGACTGGTCAAGTAATACCAAAGACTCAAAAAATGGTACTTGTACCTCCTTGTTTAACACTCAGCATTATAAGGTACATATCAAGGGTGAAGTGGAGCAAGCCAAGGAAAGGAATAGCACCCTCCCCTACACCTCAGTGTAGTAGCTATTGAAAATGGAGCTTTCAGGTCGCCCTCAATTCTGGTTGCTAATTTTATCTTTATATACATATTATATGTAATTCATGTATTATGATTAGATTATTATTGTGTTTTATATTACTATCATAACTTTTGTATAATGCATAACAACAATCTATTGTATTAAACAAAATCTTAATGGTGAGTAAATATTCTAAAAACAGTTTTTATAGGGTAATGATTATAAAAGCTATAGAAAGAACTGGTCATAAATATTTGAACATGTATAAAATCTGTTTTTATTGCTGAAAATTACAGGGACCCTTAAGAATTTTTAGCTGGTGTAGGTCCAAATTAACTTTACTAGATTTGCAACTCTTTCAGATAGAAATGTGAGGTCACCTTTGGAATCTGCTTGATTGATTTAGAACAAGATTTTAAAAGGATAGAAAATAAAACTTGATATTTTGTTCAAAGATGAATGAAAATCTTCAATATTATATAGAATCAATAGAAAAAAGATTGAATGTAATACATTCAAAATCAGCCGCATAAGCAGGAGGCAATGCAAGATCAATCTTCTAACAGGTTTGAATTTGGTTTTTCTTCTCCTAGACTGGTTGCCATACTAAGTTTAAAAAGCCCAGTCTACAATTTATCTCTAGTTGGTATTCTGCCTTCAACGATATCAACAAATGTTGGCTGGATGAAGTTGGTTTTTGCAAATGGAGCCAATTGGATTTGACCAAAGAGATAAGAGACTGAATGGTAAAATTGTTTATCCGTTCTGAGGTGAGGCAATTTTCTTTCACGGCATGCAACCTGCAGCAATACCTTTTGGATTAAATCGTTGATTGATCAAGACATTGCCAGAGGCAAGCAAGCTGAGAACTGTAAACTGGCTTGGTACCACTTGCTTTTGGACAGATTCCTATAGAAATGATCACACTTGCCTTTTATTGATATTGATGAACCTCATAAGAATGGGTGATTGTATGCCATTGTAAGATGGACATTTTGGTTTAGAGGATTTAACATTGTACTATAGGAACTTCTACTTGGATGCTTAAGACAGCTGACTAAACTTGACTGCTGGACGAAATAATTGTGACAGATTACCAGGATACATTGCCGTTCCATGAAGAGACAATTCTGCATCCATTTCGAGGAAGGGATACTTGCTTCTTCTGTTGTGATGTGATCATCTGTGCGGAAAGAAAATCAAAAACAGTCAAAGTATCTCTTTTCAGGTGAAAAGATTTTATTACCCCTCCTCCTCTCTCCCTGCTTTGTGGGAATCGTATGTTTTTAGATAGGGTCATTTATCTTCATCTCTGAGATTCTTTCTGCAATTCCTATCTCAGTGCTTTCTTGATGACTTCAAACTCCAACACCATTTTCTAACTTTCTCTGTTCAAGTATTCTCTTCACGTACACACATGATAATGTAATAACCATGACTGGAAAATACGGCAAACACTCACATGTGACATACGAACACTGTACACCTTATTTGGTCTCATCAGCAGTGTATACCGTGATCTCTACCACTGGATATCGAACCAGTAACTACAGCATGCAAAGCCGAAACTCTACCACTGGGCCACCGGTCCATGCCACATATAAGCGATACTAAATCAACCAGTCATGGTTACTGCACAGCCTTTTAACCATATGTGTCCTGCTAGCTCCAAGGTATATCTGCCCTCAGGAGGACACGATCACCTCCGGGCCTCGACTTCCCAAATTGATCCCACGTATCCACGCGGAAATGTCCAACTGGACAGGAAATAGATGTATAAATCAAGTGGAGGAATTACGTATATATGATAATGTAATAACCATGACTAGAAAATTTTCCAGTCATGGTTATTACATTATCATATATACGTAATTCCTCTACTTGATTTAAACATATATATATATTCCTGATCAATTTTGACTTTTGGTCATTCTCAAAGTATATTTTTGTTCTAACAGTTTATATTTCAAGACTGATAGGCAAATGAATGCCACAGGATTGGTTTCACACGTGAATGAAACTTGAACATTGAATCCTAACGAGTTAAACATTCATCTTTACACAGGAAAGATTTTACTTTGCATGTGTTTAAAAACAATTTCCCTTTTTGTTTTTTGTTTTTTTCGCGAACATACCAAGCAAGAAAATTAGTCTAAAATCATTTTTAAATAATGAATTTTTAAACCTTTTAATTTGTATTTAAGGACGAGAATCTAATATTTTGGGGTCGTTTAATTTGTTGTTGGATCTATATGGGTTTCAAGAATTGATGTTGTGTTTGGTGATTTTTTTTTCTGACCTTCTCTGTCGTAGTGAATCTAATATCTCTATAAATGTTATCATTTGTGTGGTGGAAATATGGTTCTACTGCAATAAGTTTTATCGTAGCTCCACCGGCTCCTCAAATCTAAAATCCCTGTTGAAATAACACCGAGTCATCTATGTTGTCAGCTAATGAAATTTTTCACCGTTACCGTAAACGAACCCCGGGATCGACAATAATTATATCATCGATTTTGCCGGCGAATGCAATTTTCCCGTAACAACCAAGAGACCGTTTACGGGATAAATTAATTCTGCGCACCGCCTCTAAAGTAGTTTCTAATTGTTGAGCAGAACGGGTTGCATTTATAAGCTTTTCTTACCGGTATAATGATTTATTTCCTTATTACTCACAATTAAAGAGAGGTTTTCCGTCCGCAGTCGAATATGGATTATATTTGTAAGGGTTTTTTTTTTTACCACTATAATAATTTATTTCCTTATTACTCACAATTAAAGAGATAGTTCCTGTCTGCGGTCGAACACGTGGAAGGACTAAGTTTATTGCTTTGCGCCTGAGGCGTCCTAAAATGGAATGCCAACAGGGTCAAGAATTTTTGCATCTACGCTCGCGAGTCTGGATTCGTGCGTGGCCTCCACTATAAAACGGCCTTGTGCCATATTCTGACATTGTTGTATGTCAGGTAAATTGCAATCGGCAGCGAGCTCTTGTTCGGAGGGAATGAAGTAATTTGATCTCCTTTCACTGCACATATCCCAATCAGATGCCTCTCCTTCAGCCCTAGCAGAAGACGCCAAACTCTAGTCAGTCAGCTGATGCTAGAATCCGACCAATCATAGCCAAAGTCTCAAAACAGTTCTTTTAAGGAATTTTAAGTCTTACTTCCAATCTTCGATCCTTTTTAAGGATCTTTTGAAGGTACCACAGAAACTATGACGTAACAGACGCTACGGACACTCGGAGCTGTTATAAATAAGCGTCTGATTGCAAGGAAAAGACAAAACACAGAGTAGCAAATCAAACAAGAAGACAAGGGAAAAATATAACAATTATATTAACAAACAAGAAAGAAAAGGTTCAAACAATTGTGTTGGTGAATATAAGAATGTTTGTGAAATTGAGAAGAAAATGTTTGTAGTTGTATTGATAGGAAGGAGTTAATTTTGGGAAATTTGATGTGTTTTGAATGGTAGTGAAAATCGAAAAATAAAATGTTCCAATATTTGTGTTGGTAGGGGTGAGTCACAGATTTACACGGTCAACCAAAGTTTACGTCGACGGGGAAGGAGAAACGTCGGCGTTGAAAAGGTGGAATGTAGGTGGGATAATGATTCTCAGATCATGCGGCTTCCATCAGAGGGCCGTAGTAAGAAATTTCTGACGGGTTTGTGTGATGTTGAATGTTGCAGGCGTCGCAGTCGATGTTCTCTCAAGGTCTCGGAGCTGACTAACTTTTTAACTTTCATTGACCATTTTATAGTCGCGTTTGGCTCGAATCGGCTCCAAAAAATTTTGAAGGGAAGGTTTCTGATTGGGCGGGGAAAAAGGATCTTTTAAATTGTAAATATAAAGTTACATTTCAACTGGATGGATGCGCGGAGCCTACCTGCGTAGCGACGGGTTTTATTATTAATTTTGGT
This sequence comes from Sepioteuthis lessoniana, assembly GCA_963585895.1. Classification (NCBI taxonomy): domain Eukaryota; kingdom Metazoa; phylum Mollusca; class Cephalopoda; order Myopsida; family Loliginidae; genus Sepioteuthis; species Sepioteuthis lessoniana. Next base: position 8,906,820 of record OY757929.1, read on the forward strand.
TTTGGTCATCGACTAGAAAACACCCGGCTTTTGAAATGTATGTTTGTGGTGTTTTATTAAAGTGTAATAGCTATTGAAAAAGGAGCCTTCTGTTCGCCCTCGACTACGGTCACCAACATTACTTACCATTCAAGTCGGGCGAATGTGCCCAAGGGTGGTGTGAGGTGAGATTGATAGTGCAGAAGGAGGAGGAGGAGGCAAACGGAATTTTGAAAAATGGCAGAAATCAGACGTAAGTTTACATAACTTAATTTAAATGAAAACATAAACTTAACCCTTTCGATTTTCGTTTTCGTATCTTGAATATTTTTTCGTTAAATGAGACGGAAATATCTTCGAACCCCGTTTCGTATTCTGAATTTTTTTGTATAATGGGGTTTTCGTAAGTCGAGGTTATTAAATAGAAATTATTACTTGAAACCATATAATTATTAGTATTAGATAGGAATACTTGAAACCATAGAACTGTGTCAGAAAAACTCTTAAGAAACGAGTTCACAAAAAATCAAAATATAAATGTTAAACCAGCGCAATTTCCGAAATAACCCTCAACGGGTTGATATGCTATTAAAATCAATCAATTAGTCAATCCGCTTGTCTTTATTCAGAGAGTCTAATTGCCTTAAAAATTAGCATCATTACTTTTTTAAGGTGAGAAACATGAACACGAATATGTGCTACATATTCAAAATATGCAACTATTTTAACCACAAGGCTGTAAAGAATCATCACATCTTAAAAAGTTGCTCTTTTTCTATCATATTTTCCTTTCTTTTCTTCCTGCCTATCTATCTATCTATCTATCTATATCTCCCTCTTAATTTCTTATCTTCCCACATTTTCCCCCCTCTCTCTCTCTCTCTCTCTCTTCTTATTCTACAATTACGTTCCTTTGTAATCTGGCTCTGTTTATCCCCGGATGTAGCGTCATATGGGGATGACGGGCGTATTATAAATTCAAGTTAGTCGCCATTTATTTACGTACAACTGATAAAAAAAATAAATAAAAAACTGTGTGTAGAAAATAAAAGTGGTCGGTTAAAAAAATCAACTTGTAATATGAAGGAGAAAGAAACTATTTTTCTCTCTCTTCCTGTCTCTAAGTGTGTTTTTTGGGTTTTTTTTCTTTCGTCTTCATGATATTTTTAAAATCTCTGAACTGAAAAAATGCAAAGGAAATCGGTCACATCTGGCATTGATAACGAAGTTAAGTTGTATAGATGAAATGACCTATTTTAGAGAGAGAAAAAAAAAACCGAAAAAGATCTATGTCAAACCCTGGTTACAACTTTTCATTACAACTGTCGCCTGTGTCAGGTTTCGATTCGTGTCTCAAGTTATTTTTTATAAAAGAAAGAAAAAAAGCTGGTCGTTCTCCTTAACTACTAAACAATCTCTTTTTTCCACTCAAGGGGCTTTGCTCCATATAGCCATATAAAACGAAAAATTTCGTGTGTGTATATATATATATAAATAAATCGTGATGATAGTACGGAGTATATATATATATATATATATATATATAGGTCATGTTTAAAGACTGTTATATTTGTTCTCGTTGGGCCTGGTGGAATCATGAAATAAGTTTTTCAAAGACAAAACTAATTATAACATGCCAGTGGTCAACAATTTCTCAAGAAAAGCTAAATAATTTGTTGATGCTGTTTATAGAAAATGAGATTACAAAAACAATTGACTTTGAAATGATTTTTCGAGTTTAGAAAAGACCTGTCTTTTCAGTACTGGCCCTTGTGTGTGCGCGTTATCTGAAAAATTTATATAATTTTACTTAAAAAATTGACCAGTTCTCGATCAAATTTTTACTGTATGTTTTAAAACAACTAAAAAGTTTTGTTTTTTCTTTTCCGTTATGAAATGTCATTCACATGAAAAGAGAAAGTGTTTAAACATTAAACACAGATTTTTGAATCGTGAATGTTGTTAAAATTTGAGATTATTTGAATGAGACTTGACCAAGTTATCAAATTATGAAATTATATCGATTTTCCTGTATCATCTTGTACATTGGCCAAGTGGGTAGAATGTTCGCCAATGGTCTGGGAGACCTGGGTTCAATCCCAAGTCACGTCATACTAAAGACTTTAAAAATGGTACTTGATACCTCCTTCAAGGGTAAAGTGGAGCAATTCAGGGAAAGGAGTAGCGCCCTCCCCTACACCTCGGTGTAGTAGCTATTGAAAAGGGAGCCTTCTGGTCACTCTCGACTACGGTCGCCAACTTTACTTACTTATATAGGTGATAGAGCATAAATATTTAAGTTAGGATAGCGTAGACAGTCAACGCTGGTTGATATGATTATCGCATAGGCGAGAAACTGACAGTCACCAAGCGCTGTTGTCTGTGTCTACGCTATCCTAACGTCCAAGCAGTGGTTGTGTCAATATTATTCTATGGATGCACCACATGGATGCAGACAAAACGCACAGAGAAAAAGCTAGATAGGAACTGTACAAGAATGCCACAAGCTATATTGAACAAAAACCTGTTATACCCTATATGTATATTTCTGAAATGAAATAGATATAAAAACAATATATTCAACTTAACAAATTTAAATGCCATAGCAAAGCTAAGTAGAAGAGAATGTATAAAGAAATGTGATACAAAAGAGAGTTAATGAAGAAGTATAAGTAGAAAAGTCCTTCATCACACATACGTATGTGTGGAATTTCTAAGAGGTATGAAAGTTTGTGAGAGGCGTATATATTTGAGATGCGTTCCTTTAGTAGTTGGTTATACGGAATTATCAAATACGAATTTATGTATGTAAGCTTACAACATTACATACTGTATATAGTTTTGTACGGTCAGGTTCAATGCACTACGAGGTACGCTGACAATGAACATCCCTGAGAAGAACAAGAACTTACGAGGTGCATTCAATAAGGTTCCAGACTTTTTTTGTACAGGCATTTAGAATTGTCGTAGACTCTTGAAAATTCAGTATCTTATTGCTATACATCTTATGAGATGACTGACCAATTTTTATGATTCCAGGTTCAAATGAACAGCTACAGCAGCAATTGGAATACACCCTACTAAAGCCTGATTGTCACAGCTGGTGAATTTCAAAAATGCAATCTGGACGGGAGGACACTTTAGAAGAACGATATGCAATAAAATTGTGTTTTAAACTTGGAAAAAATGCCACAGAAACAACGTATGGAATGCTTCAGACTGCTTTTCGACCATATTGCATGAATAGAGCATGAGCTTTTGAGTGGCATAAGAGATTCAAGGAAGGCACGGAGTCTGTGAGGGATGATGAGAGGTGCGGGAGGAGTAAGGAAGTCAATACACCAGAGTTGATTGGCCAAAGGATTAGGGTTATGGTTAGATTTACTATGTTGGGGTTTTAAGGGAGTTCAGTCGGAAGAGGCTAGCACTCTTGAAATCGGGTCAGTGGCATTTCCACCAGGACAATGCACCAGTCCACTACTCCATCCTTGTTACTGACTATTTTGACCAAGATGGGCATCAACACAGTTCCTCAGCCTCCCTGAAGTCCAGACCTTGCTCCCTATGACTTTTGGTTATTCCCTAAGCTCACAGGCTGTCGTTATGAGACAATTGAGGAGATGAAAGAGGCTGTGACGAGGGTCATTGACACACTCCCACAAGAGGACTTCCATGTGGCCATCCAGAAGTTGTTTGAACGGTATAACAAGTGCATTGCATCCGGAGGAGATTACTTCGAAGATGACTAGAGTTTCATGTGTATACTATCAATAAAAATGTCCCTATGAAAAAAGTCTGGAAATTTATTTAATGATCCTCGTATATTTGCGTCTAGATCATTGTGTAGAAACAAAATGAGGTTTTCACACATTTTTCTTGTATTCTACGTAATGTTGCTTTCATAATCCTATGGTGTCGCTATATCGCGGTCAATAGTAAAAGTCTTTTCGCAAAAAAGAGAGGTAAATCCATAAATGTTATGTCAAGCCTTACACACGCATACACACAATATAATTCTTTCTTATATATGTAATTCAAGAAAGGCAACCTCCGAATCACTAAAAATTGCAAAGGCATATCTATTATTGCTATGGCTATTAAGGTTTGTAATACCTTGTCTCTCAATCGTAGCCGACTAGAAATCGATAAAATTCTTAAGAAAAATCAGAACGTCTTTCGAAGAAATCGCTCGACAACCTCACAGATTCTGACAATTCGTTTAATCATCGATAGAGTACAAGCAAAAAATTTCGAGGCAATACAACTGCTCGTAGATTTCTGCAAGACATTCGATTCTATTCACAAAAGAAATATGAAACAAATACTACTAGCATATGGTCCCCACAAAGAAATTGTTACTGCTATAAAGATGCTTTACAAAAACGCGAAAGCAATGGTTCGCTCACCTGGTGGAGACACAGACCTCTTCGCTGGAGTTTTGCAAGGAAAATATATTAGCACCATATTTATTTATACACTGCGTAGATTATGTACTTTGAACATCTATAGATCTAATCAAAGAAAATGGTTTCACTTTTAAAAAAAGGGAAAAAAGAAGATGATATTTTACAAAAACTATTAGAGAGAATAACACAGATGCCCTAGTATTTCTTGCAAATACACCTGCCTAAGCCGAATCCCTGCTGCATTGTCTGGAGCAGGCAGCAGGAGGCATTGGTCTCTACGTGAATGAAAATAAAACAGAATTCATGGGTTTTAAACAAAAAGGAGTCATCTCCATTCTAAGGGGAAACTCTAAAATTACTAGACCAGTTCACATACCTTGGTAGCAATATCTCATCTACTGAAAGTGATATCAACATACGCTAAACGAATACGTGGACTGCTATTGACTATCAATCATATGGTTCTATCCGATAAAATTTAACGTGATTTCTCCCAAGCTATGACTGTGCCGACCACATGGATGGGTGGGAACTACACAAGAATAATGTGTGCTGTCTTCAACAAATCCTGGAAGCAACACCCCACAAAACAGCCACAGTACGATCACCCGCCTTCCATCTCACAAACCATTCACGTATGATAAACAAGGTATGCGGGGCATTACCGGAGAAGCAAGGACAAAGTCATAAACGACGTCTGATGATTGTGCACTTCACATAAAACTTCAAGGACTTGTAGTGTTCATAATGGTATGTTTTCTGTTTTATACCGATCCTGTTACATCTGCCTCGAGCATTTTTTTTAATTTAAACTCAGATTTCTCTTTTATAGAGTGGGGAGAGGGAGTCTCAGAGGTGCAGTGGGTAAAATGCTGGACTTCGTAGTAAGCGAGTTCGAACTCCAATCAGGTTAATACGTTCACTTTCTGGGGAAAAGTATGAACCCTTTTACCCCTCCAACTATGAGTTAAATCGTTCCCTCACTATCTTACAAGGATAGCTTTGGCATTAAATAACCCACGAACGTTGGTATGTAATTAAGCAAAGAAACTAAACTAAACCAAACTATATATATATATATAATTTTTACAGAAGATGCACATAAGGATAAGATTGCTTATTTGGCTACCTACGAAGTCAAAATGGGACACAAGGTCGGTTCACTGTGAGGATAACTCCTGCAGGGTGGGGAAAAATTGCCTAGTTGTGTTGGCACCTCTACTTCAAGAGTGCTTCAATAAATTCAGCCCTTACCCCTTTTACATAAGGAGGCAAGTGCTGCCTGGGTGGGTGGGGGTAGATACACTGGAATAAAGCTGTTATTAATTATCAACCACCCGGCGTTCTTGTGTCAGGTAATCCTGAAGATAAAAGCGGAGATATTTCTCGCATGTCAATTTTGTGCTGCAGTAACAAATTTCTTCGTGCCGTTCTTAAAAAAAATATTCTAAAATCCTCTTCACAGAAGCGCTTGTAATATTTGTGTCTTTTTCTTTTTGTGTAAGACGAGCAGGAATTTTTCCCGCTAAGATTGTCACCATTGAAACGCTGCCGGAAGTAAGCAAAACAGTAAAAAAGAAAAATGTTTGTTCGAATTTCTTGAAGACTGTCACATGCGAAACCCATTTAAATTTTTTCTTACTCAGAACGGCACCGTCCTAATTAGAAAGTTAACAAAAAAATGAATAAATAAATGACAAAATAAACTCAGGTAAATACAAAAAGATTCTTTTTAAAGTTCCAAGTGGTTTACTGGTTGTAGGAATACCAAAAAAGATACGCATTAAAACAGTGTGATAGGAACAACAAAGATCAGGATACTCGTCCAAATAACTTATGAAATAAAATCCCTTTCAGTACTTAAACAGGTGACCACTAAATATACGTGTGACCACGTAGTTATAGCTAGTAACTAAGGTCTCGGTGCCAGAATAAGCAAAGTTCAGCAAAGAACATGTTGAGACAGTGATGAGCTTGACCACTAATTAGACGTGTGACCAGGTAGAGATAGCAAGTTACTAAAGTCTCTGTGCTAGAATTAGCAAAGTTCGTCAAAGAACATACTGAGGTAGTGATGAGCCCGTCCACTAATTAGATGTGTGACCACGTAGTGACAGCAAGTTACTAAAGCTTCTGTGCTAGAATAAGCAAAGTTCAGCAAAGAATATACTGAGGCAGCGATGAGCCTGTCCACTAATTAGGTGGATGTCCACTTAACGACAGCAGTCAATGTAAGCAGTCTGACCCGCTGGGCTCAGACTATGCAAAAATTAGAAAAACAATGACAATCCTTCATGCATAGTGTAAATTTGTGGTTACTTTCAAAAATTGTGGCGACAAAGAGATGATAAAAACGTCATCATTTGATCTCTTAAAAAACAGACTAACACGTTGTCGCAATCTCTTTCTCACGTTTATATCAATGATTCAGACCGGCCATTCCCCTAGAGTTTCCAAACCGTCTTTCATAGAGCCTTGGAAAGTTTCATTTTCTAAAGAAAACATCCTAAAATGTTTAATTAAAACACACGACCACTCAGCCGAAATACAACTCTTCCAAAATCTCAAGACCCAAACTTTCCTATATATATATATTTATATAGTAAACAAGACCGATCTCCTTAGGCTGTAGAATACACCGTCTGAATTTCTACCGAGAGATAAGAATATCCGGGATATGACATTAAATCACCTGATGGAGAGACTCCAGTCTTAGAGATTTGTGGAGTACGCCTTCATTAACATTGCCTTATGTATAAACAGGATTTAGCATTAAATAACCTACAATAGTTCATATCCCATAAAACCATGATGGCTTTGATGCTTCTATCTTAGAAGTGAAAGACTCTAATTAGATTTTATATCCGCAATATCAAGAATTTGGATGATTAAAAAATGACATTCAGTGCGAACAAAGACCCCCAACAAAAATCTTATTCATTTGCTAATTAAAATGAGAATTGATTCATTCTCTTAATTAGGTTAAGCGCATTGCTCTGATAAAAATCTCGCTACGATGTGTCATTTTTGTTGGGTTACATACCCACATTCATAAGTAAACGAAAAACTTCGTTCGAATTATTCGACGTTTTCACAAAATTCAAAATATTATTGGCCTTGTCTCCAGAGCTTTGGATACACTGACTGCATCCCTGGCAGAGGGGTAATGCGCCCCTAAAAAGGGGTGTTCTGTGTATGACACTATACTTCCTCTGGTTGTGAAGCTCCTTATCTTGAGATCTGAAAAGTGTGAAGTACTCTTTTTTTGTCATTACTCCCTGGTCTACTCTGATTCGGGGGCTGTAGTGCCCGTTAGGATTCCATCTAAAATCAAATAGTTTGTTTCTTTGTTTAATGTTATATCAACCTTGTTGGGTTATATAAAGCCAAAGACACCCTTGTGGGAGACGGTAGTAGTACTATGTAACCCAACGATAGATGTATATGCAAATTATCTATATGAGATCGGGATACTTAATATCATATAACAGTGTTCAATAAACTTAAGAAAGTATACGTGAATGTAAATATGAATGCATGATGTGCGGGATTCCCAAACCCCTAGGTACTGTGACGTTGCATGAATAATTATCCTAGGGTGAGAGCCTATTTTATGCACATGTAACGTCGAGGGCAGTTTGGCATTTGACACTCTGCAAAATAAGTCCCAGTCAAGACTCTTATTTCGGGCATATGGTAAACCGGCAAATAATGTGCTAACTATTATTTCCAAAACTAAAGATTCTTCTTCAAATTTCTCTAACGGGTAATGGCATTTTGGCGCAGAGAGTCTGTGGGCCAATCGTTCGACTTTTCCTCTTCCGCTACCCCGTCAGGTCATGCTACTCGATTGACCTAGACCTCTTTCGTTCAATAGACTACAGGTCAAAGAGTGCGGGTAGCTGGACCTTCTTTCCTATTCCATTTTAACGGTCAGTCTTAGTGCCTGTTGATTCAAATAAAAAAAGAGGATAAGGGAATTGATCTCCCCTTCCCTCTCTCTGTAGCATACCCTGTCACAGTACTAAATAATCCCAAGAAATCAATCAATCAATAAATCGAAACCTGTAAAATTATTTAACTATTGTTTAACATTCAATAACTGATTTGCAGAGTGTTTAAAAAAATGTTAACAATTTTTTTTATAATATTATGATTTTAAATTCTCTCCCTGCTCATCATCCCTGTGAACACATTAATGGAATCTTCCCCAAGTGGTTTCCATAATTTTCTAATATAGATGCACCTGGAGAAATGATGACATTTTTTAATCACCTGTCGGAGATTACAGAGTGCCTCTGGTGGTGTAATGGTTAACAAGCTCGACTAGCAAACTTACATGAATGAGTTCAAGTATCATTGTATTGTATAGCCATAAAGATATCAATCACAAATACAGGCGAACTCTTTCGTTTCAGATACAAACGGGTTTATTAATTTCTGGCTTCGGTCCATGGCGACACGAGGAGAGAGACACAATTCTTAAAAGCCTATGCTAACCATACTATGCAGACCCCACCCCAACGCGCGGTGCATCTTGTGATGTTTAAGATCTCAATTCATCTTTGCCGGTCGAGATCCGAAAAACCCGACCGCACGCCTCAACGTTAGAAAACTCAACTGCAACTTCAACGGTCGAGTACTCAACTACTGTCTTTTCAAAATCCTCATATTCTGAGGACCATCTCTTCTGTGCATGACGTCATCCACACCCCAGCCCCATTTACTGTCTGGCGTTTATTTTGACAGATGATGATTGTCATATCATTTCTGCGCGGGCGTAAGACTGCACTATCTGACTATGCACCTGGACTAAGAGACCCGAGTAGTTCAAAGCCTTACCGAACTAAATAATAAAATATAATTAGCGAATAATGATTAATATGAAAAATCATTACCATAATTATATAAGGATTGGATGTCCCTTTCATATGGCCTTGTGCCACATCTAAGCAAAAAGCTTAGTAAATTGCCACCTGTGGGAGATTCCAAGTATTTTTTGACAGGAATGGTGAACGTGTGGAAACTGAAATTATATCATAAAGGTGCTCCCATGAAGACGTTAACATTCTATTTTAACCGCCTTTTATTCGAAGAAAATCAAAAAGATTGAATGTATTCAACACTTATGTTAGCCTAGTCGCCTGGCGCTGTAGAATACACCAACTGAATTTCTGCAGAGTGGAAAGGCTGCACCAACCAACGATTGTCCTGGATATGATATTAAACCATCTGATGGTGAGACTCCAGCCTTTAAGATTTGGGGAATATGGAGTACCACTTCAATGCCATTACTCCCAGGTTCACTTTGACCCAGAATGGTAGCACCTGATAGGGTCCTCTCTATGAGTCAAATAGAACAAAATAAGTGTGCAAATAAATGATTGATGTTAAATTGTCACTGTCACATAGCAATACTTGAAATCATTTAACTGTGTGCAAAAAAGAACTCAGGCTTGTTTAAAAATGTTATCTACAAAATGTGTTTACAAATCATATGTATATATTTAATATGTATGAATAAAGAATATTTGGCATTAAATAACCTACAATGGTTGATATCCCATAAAACCAAACCAAACCAAACCAAATCATATACATTTAATATATGTATAAAGAGGATTTGGCATTAAATAACCTACAATGGTTGGTATGCCATAAACCAAACCAAACCAAATCATATATATTCAATATATGTATAAAAATGACTTGGCATTAAATAACCTATAATGGTTGATATGCCATAAAACCTAACCAAACCAAATCATATATATTCAATATATGTATAAAAATGACTTGGCATTAAATAACCTATAATGGTTGATATGCCATAAAACCTAACCAAACCAAATCATATATATTCAATATATGTATAAAAATGACTTGGCATTAAATAACCTATAATGGTTGATATGCCATAAAACCTAACCAAACCGTGCGAAACATATGTTTTAAAATATCGTCTCCTTTTTATTTCATGTATTTTTTTGTTTAACTGATTTGTTCATCGTTTTGAAACATTAATGATTCGTCTGTTGGTTTGGTTTGTTTGTTTAATGGCATTTCAACCTTCATGGTTAATTTAATACCAAAGCCATCGTTGTAGAAGAACAAATTTAACCCATAGCTGGTGGGGGAGATAAAGTGGGTTCATTTCTTTCCCAAGGGTTATTAGTTAGAAAGGCAACCGAATAACCCAACAGGAGTTTGAACTCGCTTACTACGATATCACAGTCAAGCATGTTAGCCACTAGGCCATGGGGAGTCCTCTCATTTTTCCTTTCTAAGTTTATTTTTCCTTTCTCTCTTTTGAACCGACTGCTTCTCTGCAGAAGGGTAAGACTTCCCAAACGAGTGTCCTAGATATGACACTGATGGTGAGGTTCCATAAATGTTAGAGCTTTGGGGTATCCCTTCATTGCCATCGCACCAAGGTCCATATGGGCCCAGAGTGGTAGCACCTGATAGGGTCCTATCTATAGGTCAAATAGAACTAAACTGCGTACTTATGCTAAACTGAATTGTTTAAATAAAACTTTTAACATTTAAACTGCGTACTTATGCTAAACTGAATTGTTTGAAATATAACTGTTTATATGTATAAAAATGGATTTGGCATTAAATAACCTACAAAGGTTGATATGCCATAAAACCAAACTAAACCAAACCAAATCATATATATTTAATATCATGTGTAAACTAGATTTGGCATTAAATAACCTACATTGGTTGATATGCCATAAGACCAAGCCAAACCTTTCTCTCTTTTCCTTTCTCCTTTTTTTCTTTCTTTATCACTTTTTGTGGAATAGCATTTAAATCATTTCGAGTTAATAAGCCAATCATTTTGAGTTAGTTTTTTACAATTAACTCGATAAAAATTAAATCTAATGGCCTTGAACAAGACACCAGTGAAAGTAAGAAAAAATTAGGGACGCCATCTTTAAAAGTTACTTGCAATTTTATTTCATTTTATTTTTGTACTTTTTCTTAAAATCGTTATAAGTTTCTTATTTCTGAAAGACACACTCAGACAGACGTACAGATCTGCGCATAAATAGATAAACATTATATATGTATATGACAGCAGAAGCCACACACAAATTGATGATAAATATAATCCCGAAAAACATGCTCGTATCCGTTTACCCAGCTTCTCCGCCACTTCCGAGATGTGACCCAAGATCATTTTTAAAGCAGAGTCAAGCTGGTTTGAATTAGGGAATTTTCCTTCTCCTAAACTGGTTGCCTAACCAAAATTAAAGAACCCAGTCTGCTCTACTATTTACTCATTATTGGGAGTAGAACAGAGTGATTCATGCCTTTCCCAAGGGCATTAGCGCAAAGTTAAATGTAAACAGCCTCGTACAGGATTTGAACTCGTGTCACCAATTCCTTTTCCTATGACTACAACCTTTCTGCTAAGCGGTGAAGATCATTTCTAACAAACTTTCATCTTTAACACTTAGAAGATTTATCTGATAGTCGAAGTTTTAAATACGTGTAATTTTAATACTTGAAACCATGTAACTGTATACAATTATTTGTATTAAAAAAACATTGCCCAGTCGGCTGGGGCTGTAGAATACACCGACTGCACCTCTGCAGAGGGATAAGACCACCCCCCTCAATGAGTGTCCTGATATATGACACTAAACAGTCTGATGGTGAGGTCCCAGTAATGCTGAGGCTTTGGGGAATACGGAGCATCTCTTTGTTGCCATTGCTCCCAGGTCCACTCTGGTCTGGAGTGGTAGCGCCTGATAGGGCCCTATCTATGGGTTAAATAGAACTAACGGTATACTTATGCTAAACTGAATTGTTTGACTAAACTGAATAGCTTGAAATGGAAATGTTTTTGACAATTAAACTGTACTTACATTTAAACTGCGTGCTTATGCTAAACTGATTTACTTGAAATGGAACTTTTTTTTTACATTGAAACTGTACTTACACTAAACTGATTTGTTTAATATAGAACTGTTTTGACATTTAACTGTGTGTAAACAAAATCTGTAATTATTCTAAATTGAATGATCTGAATTAGAACTGCTTGACAAAACTGAATAGCTAGAAATAGAAATGTTTTTCACAATTAAACTGTACTTGCATTTAAACTGCGTGTTTATGCTAAATTGAATTGTTTGAAATAGAACTGATTATTTACATAAAAATTGATTTGGCGTTAAATAACATACAAAAGTTGATATGCCCAACAAACCAAACCAAACGTATTAAAAAACAGTTAATTAAAGATAAAATTGCTTAGAAAAGATTATGTTACTTGGAAGTCTATAACTGTGTGCCAATGAATGATTATTATTAAAAAGAAATAGTTGCTTTTAACTATACGATTGTAAATGCCCAATCTATACGATTTTCTATTATTCCCAACGATTTCTTTTACACCAGCGTTAGCAGAGGGTCTTTCACCGGAGTCTGGGTGACAGCAAGTCTCCTCAAGTCTCCGGGGGGGGGGGGGCTCGTGGTGCAATGGTTAAAGCGATGGACTGCAGAATTGTAGTAAGCGAGTTCGAACTCCAGTGGTGCAGTTACGTTCACTTTCGGACAAATACCCTTGGGAAAGGCATGAACCCCCTAATCCTCCCAGCTTAGTACCACTATTATCCTTCTAGAAGGATAACTTTGGCATTAAATAACCGACAGAGATTGATATGCAATGAAACAAAGAAACCAAACCAGACCTCAAGTCTCCAACAATGTTGTAGTTTGAATGGGGTCTACTCTTCTTCCTATTTCCAACTTTTCCAGCTGCCTTACCAAGACCTTTGGGGGTCGTTCCGAGCGCACCAATTACAACTTGTATCATCGTCACTTTCATGTTCCATACTTTTTTCATTTCTCCGGCAAGGTCTAAGTACTTGTATCTCTTTTCGTTTTCTTTCATTTTCACTCTGTGGTCCGCTGGGACGGCAAAGTCCACTAGTCGGTAGGTTCTCTCTATTTTTTTTTTTGTTAACTTTTATTATGTCTAGCCTTCTAGCCGGGATAAAGCGATCTGAAAATTCCAAAGAATTTTTTTTACTACTACTACTACTACTACTACTACTACTATTATTATTATTATTATTATTATTTTTTATTTTTTTTTATTTTATTTTATTTTTTTTTAAACTGAAACCATACAAGTACTGGAAAATTATTGGTGTAAAATAGTGTTGTAGGTGACTCACCTATGACCAGAATAATGGACTCACCCAAAGAGAATATTAATCAAGAACTAAGCAGGTAGAGAGAGAGCAGCAGCAAGCACCTTGCCTGTCTTCGTGTACGTTGAACCAAGGAAACCCTCTTCTGAGACTTGGATACATTTGTGTAGCACCTCATATCTCCGTGTTGAGTTATTTATTTATTGACCCCTAATAATCGGTCATAACAGATAGAAATACTTAAACTATGTGTGTAAATTATTTGTATTAAGAATGGTTACTTGAAACTGTCATTATTTATTAAGGATTATTATTATTATTAGTTACTTGAAACCATACAATTACTTGCAAATTATTGGTGTTTGATAGAAATACTAGAAACCATATAACTGTGTGCAAATAAATGATTATTGTTAAATCGGAAGTGTCACTTGTGATTGTGTAGGAATTATTTGTATTAGACATGGTATATTCGTGTGTGTGACGTAAGAAAGAAGAGCAAGGGAGAAGGAAAGAAAGATGGTTTGGTTTCTTTGTTTAATGGCATATCAACTCTTTTTAGGTTATTTAATGCCAAATCCATTCTCCTAGAAGAACAGTAATGGTACTATTTAACCCATAGCCGGGAGGATAAGGAGGTTCATACCTTTCCCAAGGGTATTTGCCCGAAAGTGAACGTAATAGCACGACTGGAGTACGAACTCGCGTACTACGACTCCGCAGTCCATCGCTTTAACCATTACACCACGAGGACACCCCCAGGAAAGAAAGAGGAAGAAGGGTAACTTGCTGATCAGGAATTTTGGACTACTTTCTAATTGTAGGTATGGAAGAAATAGTAAGAAGCAACTACTGTATCTACAAATGGGGTCGAATTAATATACAGAAAAGTATCAGAGAGTTTTATTTCCTTATATTAGTTCAAGGTTTCGTTTGGTCTTATGACACATCAACCGTTGTAGGTTATTTAATGCCAAATCCATTTTTATACATAAAACAGTTCTATTTCAAACAATTCAGTTAGGCAAAAGTATACAGTTTAGTTCTATTTGACCCATAGATAGGAGCTATCAGGTGCTATGAATCCTGGCCAGAGTGAACTTGGGAGCGATGGCAATAAAGGGGTACATATAATGCTGGAACTTTGGGAAATCCAGAATTCCCCAAAGTTCCAGCATAACTGGAACCTCACCATCAGATTGTTTAGAGTCATAACTAGAACACTTGTTATCGGGGAGTCGTAACCCTCTGCAGAGAGGGTGTCGGTGTATTCTACAGCCCCAAATGACTGGGGTATTATATTAGTTCTGTTGATTTACAAAGAAGATAAGTTTGTAGAATGTTTGTTCTATAGTGTTGAATTTTCGATAAGTTCATGAATAACTTGTTTTTGGGCTATCCTTCAGTTATGTGAGAAAAGGTGGGTTAATCCCTAAAACATATGTTCTGAGAATTATCCGTGCTTAACGTTTGAGGTGAACGAAGGAGCTACTGTTAGCCGATGATGGGCGTGGGCTGTGAGAATAGGCTGCCCTTGTGAAATGCAGGGCGTTATTCATATTTTTGATGGGATCAAGAAAGCATCCGTGGCTTTAGTTTCCGGTGCTTTCCGATTAGCTATAAAGGCTTAATTCATTGTTAGATAATTACTCACCGCTGTGTCCGTCAAACGACCTTGAATGGCCTATAGGTCATTCTAATTTTTAACTGCGATGAAGAGTTTACGAATCATAAAAAGATTTGGTTTTAGAGGCGTGATTTTCAAACTTTTTAGAGCCTGGACCGCTTTCTATTTCTGGGTCTATCTCGTGGACCTCCGGATAAATAAAAATGAAATCTTGTGGGCCTCCATAGAAATGGAACTGGAATTTATCTAAAATATTTTATGACATTTAGTAAGAGGGATGTGATTGTCTTGCTGTTATACCGGAACTATACACTCAGTGACTCTTTTTAGTATGACACCGGTAAAGATATAAATGGACAGTGTCTGACTACTTCGGGAAAAAAGCGTTAATCCCTCTCTGATAGACTTGCCAACTCTTCGGCTTGTACCTGTGGAATACCTTTAATGAACCAACGATACAATACTTACTAGGCACAAAATTTCAATTCTTGGTGATATTCTTGATAAAGAAACATACATTTCCCTTTGTACAAGTCTCGATCTGTATTTGGTCATCATATTTGTAAGTGCTGAAAATGCATAAATATGTTATTGCAAAAGGTCGTACGATTTTGACCACTTTTTGAGACAACAGTGGATATTCAGAAGTCACGCTAAGCCAAGATATTTTGAGTAGTTGCTGTTTAAATTGAATTTTCGTGAATGTGTTCCAGTAACAAGAAATACGAATTTGTGGTTCTGTCACCAATTAGATAATATAAACTTCCAAGGTATTCTTGCAGTGTCCACAGACCATTTCCGTTAATATTGCGAACGTTCTGTGGTCCCCGGACCACAGTTTGAAAACCATTAATTTAGAGTGTAACAGATAAGAATACTTAATACTAAAACATAGCAGATTGGGGTAACGGAATCTAGCCTAATAGAATTAAAGATATTAGGAGGTGCCCGTGGTGTAGAAAATGGACACGGCGACACGAGTTTAAATCCTGGACGAGACTGATAGCATTTCACATTGCACTAATACCCTTGGGAAAGGTATGATTCCAATTATTCTCCCTCCAGCTATGGGTAAATAATAGTAGGGCAAACTGGGTTCTTCAACCTTGGTGAGGCAACTAGTCTAGGAGAAGGAAAACTCTGAATTCAAACCTGTTAAACTCCGCTTAAAAATGACCTTGTGTCATATCCTGCCCGAGCGGAGGGGTTGGTAAATATGGATATTCGGCGTGGATTTTAGAATAGCCATAGTACATTTTAGAAGATTGGGACAGAACGTTGACAAATTGATAATAAATGTTTTTTTTTATTATTATTATTTGAAATGAATAGAAAATAGGAAAAACAGAATGTTTTTCTAAAAAGCCAGAAATATTGTTGTATTCTTATAAGCGAGGGAAGTTATTTTTACAAAGCAAAGACTAATGTTACTGTTTAAATTGAATTTTCGTGAATGTGTTCTAGTAACAAGAAATACGAATTTGTGGTTCTGTCACCAATTAGATAATATAATATTCTTTTAGAAGAATAAAATCAGTACATTGTTTGTTTGTTGTTTGTTTTTTTTGTTTTTGAGAATGATACAAAATATTGTTAAAATGAGAAGAAAACGGGAAATATTGTTTAATTTTTGGCTAGCATAGAAAAACAAAAACATATGGAATTGTTTTTTTCTTTAACCAGAGAGAGAAAGGGAAGCTAATATCTATTGTCATCAGAAAGACAGCGAGCCAAAACAATAGCAGAGCTGGAGTTAGGGTCACGAAGGGGTCAGCCGGGTGCAGGCCGATTCATGGGAAAAAATCAAGCTTTTAAAAATAGAAATTTTTGACTTAATTTTGGAAGTGAGATTTGCTGGACATGACGTATGGGTCACGTGATGAGAGAGAACAACACCCTGCAGAGAGAAGGGCACAGTGGCCGACACATGGAAGTGGGAGGAAACCCTTCCTCCTCCTTGAGTGGCAGGCACAAGGATTCACCTTTGGGGTAGCAGGGAGCAACAGTGAATGGAATTAATTACTGAAGGTTAATTAAGAACACCGTTGATACTGGAACCAATCAGAGGGAGTCATGAAAGAGATTCTTGGGTACGATACGGTCACTTAGAGAAGAAAGGAAAACTTCAATATATACGAAAAATTTTATGTTCAGAGGCAGTTGAGATCGAAGCAGAATCAAGCTAGCTGCGAAACAGGAAGGAGCTCCTGGGAAAGAGCCTTGCACCAGATTCGGAGATAACCAGATTCTCTCATATCTCTGTTATTCCAACAAGCTGAAGATAAAAATTAACGTAACGCATTTAGAATAATTAGTAGGTCTAAGTGAGGAAGGCTGACCATGGACTTAGACTGACCACCGCAAGATAGAGACTAGATTCCGAGACATTCTGTTTCGTATTTACTGTGAATGGAACATCGAAATAAAGAAATTTATTTTTTTAACTGTTTATAGGTTTTCTGACTAAGACATTATTTTATTATTCAACCCCATGTTTGTCGTCTCTGGACTTCAACTTTTAATATGTTTTTTTTAAATTATTGAATGATCAACAGGTCCGGTTATTTCGGTGGATTCAGTTGTGGGCAGACGACTGGTTCGGATGAGATATGATCTCCCAACTGGGAAGGTCAGACGTCGTTGGTCGAGTGAACAGCTGGGTGACAATACTATGAAACTATACAATCAAATGATTATTATAATCAAATAAAAGGTATGATTTAAAAAAAAGATTCCAATGGAACATTGAGAATATAGTTATGATTATTAGCAAACTTAAACTGATTGAACCAATCTCGGGATTAAATAACCCATAAGGGCTTTATATGCCGTTAAACAAATAAACTAAAAGTTGTATCTGATTGAGTCCCATCTTTGAGTCAAATAGTCTAAAAATCATTTGTAATCGATCGAACCGAGAGCAAAAAAAAAAAAAAGATAAAATAAAATAAAATAAATAAATTTTTTAAATACATAAAAATATGAATTTGAATGAACAATATATATGATTGCCTAACAGGAGACCTCAGGTGGTGTAAAGGTTTGCAAGTTAGATTAGTAAACCTACACGAATGAGTTCGAGTCTCACTGGGTGCCTCGTTCATTCGGCCTTGTACCAAATCGAAGCAAAGAACTTCGTAAATTACAAAATGATTGCCTAACATCTGCGAATAAACTAATCCTTAACAGAATTACATGTCGTAAAAATCAATCCATCAGACTAATCTAATCTTAGTAAATGATTAGTATTAAAAATTCAGTTTCTTCTTTTAGTTTAAGAAAACTGTAATGGTAAAAAAATAAACTTATTCCAGTCAATAAATATTCATCTCTGCGTGTGCGAAACGTTAAGCCCCCCTCAAAATTCATCACATTGGAGACCTTGACTACTAAAGAATACGAATTTAACAAAAAGATATATGTTACGTGTTGTTACGCTGTTGTTTCCTCGCAAAATATTGTTGGAAAATAAAGGAGAGAAGAACCAAGATGTCGAAAAGTTTTTATGATCGTTTTAATGGCAGCGTGAATAAAGGGTTTACGTTTATGCTGCAAGTCTCGTTGGAGGAAGGAAGGAAGGAAGGAAGGAAAGAGTTAAGGCATTTTAGCAGCTAAATGCCTGAGCGAAATGTGCATCGTTAGGGTCAAGGCATTGTTGAATGTGTGAGTAAGATATGGTCGCCATAGGTGTAGTAAAAGTCGTGTTTGCCGGTTAAGGACAGGAATGATGTAGTCGCCCATGAATGTGTTGTCCTGGTAGTTTGGTGGAGAGAAGCATGTCTCTAGAAAATGTTGCCCAGGGATGAAGTAGTTGGATGTCTGAGCGGAATTTTGCATCGCAGTCGACATAGTCAAAGTTGAAGGCGACTTAAAGTGGTTCCTGTGTGTGGCGTATTGAATTCATCTAATTCATATTCAACTGGGAACCCTTGGTCTATGAGAATAGACTCAAGAGGTCCATAAATTAGACGGCTTTCCTCATGGTGTCGTGTTGCGGCTGCTAATGAAGAGAGCAGACAGTAAATACGTCTGTCCTTTTCGAAATTCTGAGGAAGAGAGTGTTTGGCGGCTTTTCCCCAATTTGGTGCTGCCCGGATAAATGGCCCGGGATGAATAGGATAAGTCATCATCATTGGGTGAAAATATGCGTCAACCCTAACGGTCAAATTAATTAACGTGCCAAACAAAAATACGAAGTTCTTTCTGCTACACGAATAACTTTGCGTAGGTAATTCCAACGTTCGAAGAACATTTATTGTTTTAGAGTTGTGCATATTAAGGCATAAGACTAGTATTCGACGACAGAAAACAAGTGACAGCACGCCACTCTTTCAATTCTACAATCTATCTATTATTCGAATCCTCTAAAAAAAAAAGAAAAAACATGGAAGGCGAATCTGCCGTTTCTGCTATCTTTGACAAATTTTCTTTCTTTTTACACTGCCGACTCGTCCCTGTATTTTAACATGGCGAGGCAGTTTTTTAAATGAAGAATATTTCTTCACAGAGCAAAAAGTGTGTTTAAGAAAAACTGATAACATTTCGTTATCTAATAAATTGACAAATTTTTCTTCAAATCATCTCAAATTTTAACAGCATGTGTGGAAACAACTCCAAAGTCTGTTTAATGTTTTCTTTTCAGGTATTGAAATGCCATCATCATTGTGAGGTGCTGCTTGCACAGATTTCCCTGACTCTCTCTCACCATTTGTTTCTATCATCCATCGCTTTTGGCAGGTCTTCTAGACTACATCCTGTGTCCGTACAGAGCTGTTGTAAATAAGTTCTAGCTGGTCGGCCCACACTTTCATGTCCATATCAAGGAGAACGTCGCTTATGAGTTCGTCCTTACTTCTTTGGCAGGGTCCTGCATATCCTGTTCGTTTTATTTGGATGGCTTTAGAGATGGGAGGTAGGTGGCCATACAGCTGTTGTTTTTTATGAGACGCTGCTTCCAGGATTTGTTCAATGTAGCTCGTAGTATTCTTATGCAGTTCATGTCTAGCTTTTTTTCTCTACGTTTCGTCAGCGTCCATGTGGTAGAATCGACACAATTGCTACTGGGAAGAAATTGCGTTTTATTTTATCGGATAAGTCTGACTTCTATATGATTGTGTTGCATATTGACCACGGCCAAGCTGTCAAAATAGGAAATGCACCTGTGTAAATAACAGGTGCATCCGGTCGAGGAACATCAGGATATAACCTTGACCGTGGACGGGTTGAATGAGTGCGAAATTGTGACGCTCACAGGAAGAAGAGTGGACGTCAAATTATTATATAACTCAGGAAGTTCAATCAGTTGGAGATCAGACCAGTTGTAGAAGATGCTGGAATGAGGAACATGTCCCAGAGAGGCTGGGCCCCCAGGCCTCCGGTTGAGCAGCCCAGGAGAACGGGAAAAGGACGCTGTTATGGCCATAAGAGTGGGGGTCAATATGTTGCTGTTCTGTTTGGTCTCCAACTCCCTCTCACAGTAAAACCTTTAGTAACCCTTTCGAACCCTTTCAAATAAAGTGAGAGGTGTATTTTTCTTAAGAACTTTGTCGCTCGTCTTTATTGTGTCGTCGTTATGATTCTGCATGCATATATATCATGTGTATGTATAGTTGTTCATTGCTATGCAACAATTGCTACTCTATCGATAGTCGTCCATGCCTTCGCTACTCGCATATTTCAGTAGATGAGATGCTGCTTCCAAGGTCGGTGAACTTGTCCACTAATTTCAGAGAACCACCATTTAGTGTGGGGATGTCTCTTTCACTGGAAAATAAAAGGCGTTTAAACATTAAACTTATATTAGCGAGGGGAATGTTCTTGAGATGACTGACATTTAACAGAACATGAGGAATTTTTTTTTGCTTTATAACGTAAGAAGAAATGCTATTTCTTTAAATGTGATTAAACTTCAAATTTCGTTTTTTGTTTTAATAATATATATAGTTGTAGTGATGGGGATAACATTATTATCATTATTGTTATTATTGGGTTTTTGGTTTAAGGTTTAAGTTGGTTTTGTTGGTATTTGATGGAAAATAAAGGTAGTGGAGAAGAACGAAGACGTCGTTAGGTTTTTGAAGGAAGGTTTTAATGGCAACATGAAGTAAAGGGGTTTACACTGGTATGCTGCGAGGTCTCGTAGTAAAGAAAGAATGTAGGAAGTTGTCAGAGTGTATCATGTAATTTGTTTTTTTAACTAGAATCCTTTGGTCTAGAAGAATAGACAGAAGGGATCCATAAACTAGATGGCTCTCCTCATAGTGGTTGATGAGGCTACTACTATTCGGGAACAGACTATCAGATTGTTTAGTGTCATATACAGGACTCTCATTGCGAGGGGGTCTTGCCTCTCTACAGAGGTGCATTTGGTGTATTCTACAGTCTTCCTCCGCACGCCAGCCCGCACGCCCGCCCGCCGACTGGGCAATTTTATTTCTGAATCTATACAGTACTGGATCCCTGACTCCAATTATTTTTCTATTAAGACAATTGATGTAGTTTATGACATGTTAGTGATGACCTTGCTCATTATTTGGTTTGATGATCTTTACGGCATGTCAACTTTTGTAGGGCTATTTTATGCCGAAGTCAATTTAATAGTTATAGTCTCAATAATTTTAAAGTAAAATATCAATTGATGAACGATGGCGATTTAATTTCTTTGCAATTTAGTGAAGCGACAGTCCACAGGTATCGAAGTCCACAATTTTACCTTTTCAAACTCACACAACAGCTGACGCACCATTAGCAAAGAATTAATCACAAATTAAGATATCAAATCAAAGAAAAGAAAATTCTAAAAAATAGTTTTTCTATTTATTTTTAGAAAATTACGACATTTTGCTATGATTAAGGGAACTTTGACAGCAATAATCAAAAAAACAAAATCATTTCCTACGTGTGCCTAAACCACCGCAGTTTGATTCAAATTTGTGTTAGTAATAAAATATGGTTCAGCTTTTTTCACTGTCTTACCCAGTCGGCAGGGGTTGTTAAATACGCCGACTGTATCTCTGCAGGGATATAAGGCCCCACTTCCCACATGGGTCCTTGGTATAAAACTAAACCATCTGATCGTGAGACTTCATTCATAGAGCCTTGTGAAAAGTGGAGTACTCTTCTATTGCAATTACTCCCAGGTCCACTCTGACCCTGAGTGATAGAATTATTTAATCATTTACTATACTTGGAACCATTTAACTGTGTACGAACGAATGAGTTCTGGTTCGTTTAGAAATAATGTTACCTTCAAACTAATCTTATATATATATATATATATATATATATATATATATATATATATAAAAGCAAGATTTGGCATTAAATAACTTGCAAGGGTTGATATACCATAGAACACAACCAAACAACCATTTTTCACTTTTTTTTAAATACTGTAGAACTGTCAAATTTATATACTTCGTATTTCATTCTCATTGTAGAGATGGACGCCATTGTGATTGTACCTCTCCTTAAAATGTCTTCCCAGAATTCTTTACTCAATGCACCAGTCAGACGAATGCCAATTGCCTCAATTCAAGTCTCACTCACGTGATGCATTTCCGCTTTTTCATTGGGCAGTGATTTTTTCCCCTCTTTTCAATCACTTTTGTCTCATTTGAGAATCGTGTATCGATTATTAGCGCCATTTCTTTTATTAAGGAGGCCATTGTCATTACATTAATCACTGTCGTCGCCATTATTAAAGATAATGTTGGCGTCATCATCATTAGCAATATTATCAATTCCTCATCCATTTGTAATGATGTTCACCCGATTATCTTTTATTATAATCAAGACGATTCTTACCATCACTAACATCATTCCATCTCCTGCCTTACCGTCATTATTGCAAATATCAATCCCATCGATGTCGGATAGACTGACACGTCAGAAAATACAACTAGGTATGCTTAGACTCAACAACAGAAGATTCACACACACACACACACACGCACACACACACACACACACACACACACACACACATATATATATATATATATATATATATATATATATATATATATATATATGCGCAATGTTTTCAATTATAAGTAGGATAACAATAAAAACTCATGTCTCTGATTTTCACATTGAGGATCGTTCGGTAAGCCAGTATTCGTCTCTGAATCGCCTGATGATCGGTAACGTGAAATTCAGAGTCGTGAGTTTTTGTCTTGTTTTTATTTCTATCCTATCTTATGATTGAAAATATTGTAATATTTTTTTGCATTGCTGTACATAGACCACTGTGAAGATTTTATTGATTAAAAACTCTTAGCGATGAATTTCAATCTATCTATCTATCTATCTATCTATCTATCTATCTATCTATCTATCTATCTAGAGAGAGAGAGAGAGAGAGAGAGAGAGAGAGAGATAGACAGACAGACAGACAGAGACAGAGACAGACAGAGAGAGAGAGAGAAAGAGAGAGAAAGAGAGACAGACAGAGAGAATAAAGATATATCTATATCGTGGCTGAAATCATTTTTCAAAAATAAAAAAATGTCTAAAATCGATTAGTTAACACAAGCTTTTAGCGTTCCTGGCAGCTTATCAACGATCGATAACAAATTTGTGAAACTGATAGTAACGGTAAATACTTGTGCTAATCAACGGGTTTTAGATGAATTTTTTTTTTTGTTTTTAGAATTTTTTAAAATCGATTTTAACCACGGTCTGGATTAGACTTTTTTTCTGTAGTAGCTTTATCTCATACATTGTACCCTCACAACATTCGGCAAAACAAAAATACCCCTCCTCATCAAAAAAAAAAAAAAAAAAAAAAGAAATATAAATAAATCAAAATTAAAGAATAAAAATAAATAAATAAATTTGCAACGGAAGTTTTATTTATTTTTTTATTACTTATTGCGCACGCGCGCTCACACACACGCATACACACACACACTCGCACAAACACACACTCGCACACACACACACACACACACACACACACACACACACACACACACACACACACACACACACATATATAATGGATGAAAAAAGTATCAAGACCGAATCCTTTGATAAAATAAAATAAAATCTTAACTTTAAATGAAGATGTGACCAATTTATATAATAAAGTGATGATGTGTAGATGTCAAGACTTGTAATCGATGTATAGATGAGATCGTGACAATTCACGATACTATTTAATAAAGAGTCTTCATTTATTTTGGTCAGAAATTTTTGGTGAGACACAGGTTTCTACAAGTTCAAAATTCCCCATACTCACCAGATTTTGTTTTATGTAACGTTTTCTTGTTTTCCTAAACCGAAAATTTATCATTTACGTTCTGTGGGATAAAGCCCTGGAAACCTTCTTAAAGAACTGTACAAAAGTACCTGAATCTGTTTTTAAAGACGACTAAAAACATTTAGCGAGGGGAATCCACTAAGGCAACTCTTTCAACTATCAATGTAACTTTGACTTTTCATTCTCCTAGATCTGAAGATAGAAAGACAGAGAAAAAGAAAACGTAAGTCTTTAGTTATTTCCTAAGCTTAGCTTTGGCCCAGAGCCTGTCCAATTAGCGGGGCTTAGAATACACAGACTGTATCTCCTCCTTAGAGGTAAGACTCCTCCCCAAAATGGTGTCATGGGTATGAAACTAGACTGCATCTGATGGCGAGGCTCCATTTCTAGAGCTCTTGGGAATTAAGAGTACCCCTTCATTGCCATTACTCCCATGGCCTGGAGTGGTAGTACCTTTTAGGGTCCAATCTATGGGTAAAATAGATCTAGTTGAAAATGATTAGTATTAGATAAGAGTACTTGAAACCATATAACTGTGTGCAAACAAAAGATTATTATTAATTCATATAATTATTAGTAATAAATAGAAATACTTGAAACCATACATCTGTGTGCAAATCATTTGTATTAGATAGGAATACTTGATATTATACAAGTGCATGCAAAACAGCAAAAAATCTCCTAAGAAACAACTACATAATACATGTAAATGGAAACTTACAATGAACACAATTCCCTAACCTCTTGGCATAAAATAACTCTAAACGGGTTGACGTGCCGTTGAAATAAATCAATCAATTGTTAGCCAGAAATATGAGACCCCAGCGAGAATCGAGCTCACTTGAAATAGTCTACTCGCAGAACTCGCTAATAGTCCCACTATATAGTCTTTTTTTTATTTTTTTATTTTTTTTACGGAACCTGTTCCAATGAGAACGCTTTCAACTGGATGTAATTCTGTTTTCAGTTCCGAAAAAAAAAAAAGAACTAAGAATTAAAGTCTGTATTTTTGGTAGAAAAGACCAAGAGTTTGTTAAGACAATGATTTACTCAAGAAAATCCTGAATACTAAATATATGCTCAGTTACCAGACTAAAAGACATTAATATTTCCCACTGATCCCTCGCTAATATCATCATCATCATCATATCACACCATCAGCACGGATATCTTTGACCCTTTCCCGCTACTCTTCTATATCGTCCATCGCTTTCGACAGGTCTTCAAAGCTACATCCTGTATCGGCACAGAGCTGTTGTGTGTAGGTTCTAGCTAGTCGTCCTGCCTTTGCTCGTCCATGTGAAGGGGTCCACAAGAGTATGTCACTTATGAGCTCGTCCCTATTTCTCCAGAAGTGTCCCGCGTGTTTGGTTCGTCTAACTTGGATAGTTTTTGTGATGGGTGGTAAGTGACCGTAGAGCTGCTGCTTTGTGGGGTGCTGCATCCAGGACTTGTTCAGTATTGCTCGCAGCATTTTTGTGTAGTTGCCGTCAAGCTTTTTCTCTATACGTTTAGTTAGCGTCCATGTAGTGCATCCATACAGCAGTATCGACACGACTGCTGCTTGGAAAAAAACTGCGCTTTATTTTATCGGTCAGGTCTGACTTCCATATATGACCGATTTGTACTTTAAAATGTCGCTTCCCAATTTTCTTACTATATGATTTTAGTTTACAATCAACAAGGTAAGATGTTTGTTTGTTTCATTTTGTTTGATCATGATTCAATTTATTTTTTTTTAAATCTATCAAATTGGCTGCTATTAACTAATTCAACTTAGCTGAGGTAACCGGTGTAGTTTAGAAAAAAAGTTATTAAGACTCAAAAGGTATTGTCTGAAATTATATTATCTGAGTATCTAAGGTTATAATTTGAGAATACGTGGTGCATTCAATAAGCTTCCAGACCTTTTTGTACAGGCATTTAAAATTGTCGTAGACTCTTGGAAATTCAGTATGTTATTGCTATACATCTTATGAGATGACTGACCAATTTTTTATGATTTCAGGTTCAAAGGAACAGCTACAGCAGCAATTGGAATACACCCTACTAAAGCCTGATTGTCACAGCTGGTGAATTTCAAAAATGCAATCTGGATGTGAGGACATTTTAGAAGAAAGATATGCAATAAAATTCCGTTTTAAACATGGAAAAAATGCCAGAGAAACATATGGAATGCTTCAGACTGCTTTTCGACCATATTGCATGAATAGAGCATTAGTTTTTGAGTGGCATAAGAGATTCAAGGAAGGCACGGAGTCTGTGAGGGATGATGAGAGGTGTGGGAGGAGTAAGGAAGTCAATACACCACAGTTGATTGGCCAAAGGGTTAGTGTTAGGGTTACTATGTTGAGGTTTTAAGGGAGTTCAGGAAGAGATTCCCAAGGAAGAGGCCAGCACTCTTCAAAACGGGTCAGTAGCATTTCCACCAGGACAATGTACCAGTCCACAACTCCATCCTTGTTACTGACTATTTGACCAAGATGGGCATCAACACAGTTCCTCGGCCTCCCAATAGTCCAGACCTTGCTCCCTGTGGCTTTTTGGGTATTCCCTAAGCTCAGAGGCTCACGTTATGAGACAATTGAGGAGATGAAAGAAGCTGTGACGTAGGTCATTGACACACAAGAGGACTTTGATGGAGCCTTGCAGAAGTTGTTGGAACGGTACAACAAGTGCATTGCAGCCGGAGGAGATTACTTCAAAGGGGACTAGTGTTTCATGTGTGTACTATCAATAAAAGTGCCCATACGAAAAAAATCTGGAAACTTATTTAATGATCATCGTATCTCTGTATAAAAAGATTTTTTGTTTGTTCAAATACTTATGAGCAATAATTTATAAAGTCCTTATGCGTATGATCACGATCTGTGTGAGGTATATTCAAAACTGGATGGTATGACTCAACGAGAAGGAAGATTATGTTGAAATAGTGGGAGTGATCTCCCATTTCCGGAACAGATATCACAGAAAAGACCCCCCCCTTCAGCTGGGATTAAAAAACTGTTCAAGAATTCAATGTGTTTGGTTTGGTTTGTTTGGTTGGTTGGGTTTTACGGCATATCAACCCTTGTAGGTTATTTAACGCCAAATCCATTTTATGCAAATAACCAGTTCTATTTAAAACAATTCAGTTTAGCATAGGTACACAGTTTCATTGTCAAAAACATTTCTATTTCAAACTATTCAAGCAGTTATATATAACAATTCCGTTTAGTGTAAGTACAGTTTCAAAAACAGTTCAATTTCAAATAATTCAGTTCAGCATGAGCATGCAGTTTAAAATGTAAGTACGGTTTAATTGTGAAAAACATTTCTATTTTAAGCTATTCAGTTTAATCAAACAGTTCAGTCTAGCATACGTACGCCATTAGTTCTATTTAACCCCAAGATAGGACCCTATCAGGTGCTACCACGCCGGGTCAAAGTGGACCTGGGAGCAATGGTAATGAAGGGGTACTCCGTATTCCCCAAGGCCCCAACATTACTGGGACCTCATCATCAGACTGTTTAGTGTCATATCCAGGGCACTCATTGGGAGGGGAGGTCTTACCCCTCTGCAGAGCTGCCGTCAGTGTATTCTACAGCCCCAGCCGACTGGGCAATCAATGTGTTTGGTTAGTCATTTTCAACGCTAATTTTTCCGGAAATGGGTGATCATTTTACATCAATTTAGAGTGTGAAAGTGAACCCCCTTATAGAATGTAAATTTTTTTTTCTCGATTAAAAAAAATGTGGCAGATTTGAGTGTCTGAAATTAATTCAAATTGCAAAAAAACAATTTTTCTTTTTTTTCTTTCAATTTCAAGGTTCTAATTTTATCGGTAAAAAATTGGCATTATTTAAGAAAAAGTGAAACTTTCAATAATCTTTTTACAATTAACCATTTTTCAAATTATTTGAAATTACAAATTTAAAGTTCTGAAGTTAGAATTGCAAAATCAAATTTACTTCCCTTTATCATCTTACATAACCACTTTTATTCAAGATTTCAACGTAACCGATTTTTTTACGACGTATTTATATTTTTACATAGCGTTTCATAGAAAATATCACAAATCAAGAGCTTAAGCAAATTGTTTGGCTGTAAGTTTGAACGAAGTACAACTTTTATTTTTCTTGTAAATGATTGTAGACGAGTTTATTCAACTTCACCGCAATGTGAATTGAATGAGATGGAAATGAATTTGACCCAAATATTTGCTCAGACATTTTTAATCCAACTGATATTCACTTTTTTGTTGTCGCGAAGCAGTCATTTCAAGAATGTGTGTATCCCTTATCTAAAAGAATTTTTAAAAAAAACCTATTTTCATTAGAAAAAAAAAGACAGCTAACATACGCCAATACACGCATACGTACGAGTCGTATTACATGGGAGCGAGCTGACAGCATTCATTAGCGAAAAGGCGAATAATTGTTAGTTTAACAGGCGACAACACCCATTTGAGCTCTCAAAATAGAAACATCTGATATTTTGATTGGTTGAATGTAAATGACTCGTTGTCCCTTTACTGTTTGCTTTTCACTCGTTGAATCAAAGTTCATTCGACCACCCTGTCGGCGAGACCGAGAATATGCCGACTGCATGCCTTGTAGCAGGGTAAGACACCTCACACTAAAAAAACGTTGGATGTCCTAGGTATGATTATAAATTGCATCCGGTGGTGAGGCTCCAGTTCTGTAGCTTTGAGGAGTGCGGAATCTCGCTTTGAGGAGTGCGGAGTCATGCTTTCATTGGCAATATTCCCAAGCCCGACTCGGAGTCGTAATTACTTTTAGAGTCTAATCTATGGGTCAAATAGATCTGATTGAAAATTATTAGTGATGGATAGGAATACTTGAAACGATAACTGGCTCATTGACCAAGTGGGTTGAGTGTCCGCCAATGGTCCAGGAGACCTGGGTTCAATCCAAGGTCGTGTCATACCAAAGACTTTAAAAATGGTACTAGATACCTCCTTGCTTGACACTCAGCAATATAAGGTACATATCAAGGGTAGTAGAGTAATCCAGGGAAAGGAGTAGCGCCCTCCCCGACACCTCGATGTAGTAGCTATTGAAAAGGGAGCCTTTTGCTCACCTTCAACTACGGTCGCCAACTTAGTGTTTTTTTTTTCAGTCGACATTGTTTATAATTGATAGGAATCCTTATTTGGGCTTTTTACACATGGACGTGACTGTGTTGGCCGACTAGCAAGAACCTATCTACATCAGCTTATCTACATCAGCTCTGTGCGGACACAGGATGTCGTATGGAAGACCTACCGGAAGCGATGGATGATAGAGAGAGAGAGAGAGAGAGAGAGAGAGAGAGAGAGAGAGAACGAAAGAGAGGGAAATCCATGCTGGCAGCGTGACTTGATGATGATGATGAAGATTATTATTTAGATCTTTGGGGAGAGTGGATTAACGCTTTCGTTGCCATTACTTCCAGGTCAACCCAAATCAAGTACCATTTTTAAAGTTTTTGGTATGACGCGACCTGTAATTGAACCCTGGTCTCCCGGATCATTGGCGAACACTCTACCCACTAGACCAATAAGGCAATTAGCCGGTTTTATTGGATATATATATATATATATATATTCCATAATAGATTTATTTCGCTTATTTTAGCTCATCAGATTGATTTCAAATATGGAATACAATTTCGAATTTCCTTGTTTTTTTTATCCCCGCCAAAAAAAATAATTTTGCTCTGCAGGTATATTTTGTATTAAACAGTCGTGCATTGAGCACTCATTCTTTGGATATTCACAGTCTTCATTTACTTGATATATATATATATATATACGTGTATACATTTACCAAATCTCTCTACAACGAGCAGGAAGTGACACAAGGTCAATCTTTAAGTTTTAATTCAGCGTTTACTTTCTTTATACACATTGCCTTACCAAGGCTAAAGAACCTAGTTTACCCTATTATTTACTCTTAGCTCAGGTAAATATGAGTTCATGCCTTTCGAAAGACCCTTAAGCGTCTGTCAACTTAACAAGGAGAAACGGTTACTTTTGCCAGATGATACAAGTCAGGTCGTTTTGATGCCATTACCAGTTGACTAGGGATGAGTGACGACAGAAGGAATAACACTTATTTCTGAACAACTTAGCCGCCACAACCATTAAAATCTTGGCACAGCTGCAAACGTGGTTACAGAAGAGCTACAAGTGTAAGAAAGCTGCACTTTTAGTGTATATAATTCTTTTCTTTTTTTTTTTTTGTAAAGCGAGAATATGTTAGCTGATTCTAAGAGTTCTCATTTTCTCAAACATTTAAGTGCAATGCGGTGGTCTATGGTAAACTCTTTTCCAGTGATAAACACTTAAGATAATCAAGGTTCAATCAAAGAAAAGTTCAAGTAATATATAACAATTACGCTGGTCTTTTTAAAGTAAATTAAGCAGTATAATTAATTACTTCTATTCATTCTCTAAACAGTATTACTTGACATATGTTTATACATAACAATCTTCGTTATTAGTACGGTTTAATAAAGTTGATAGAATTGATTGGTTGGATTTTATGGCATATCAACCATTGTAGGTTATTCAATACCAAATCTTGCCCAGTCGGCTGAGGCTGTAGAATCGACTTTTTCTCTGCAGAGGGGTAAGACCCCACCCCAATGAGTGATCTGGATATAACACTAAACAATCTAATGGTGAGGTCCCAGTAATGTTGGGGCTTTGGGGAATGCGGAGTACCCCTTCATTGCCATTGCTCCCAGGTCCACTCTGACCCGGAGTGGTAGCATCTGATTGGTTCCTATCTATAGAATTGATTGGTTGGATTTTATGGCATATCAATCGTTGTAGGTTATTCAATACCAAATCTTGCCCAGTCGGCTGGGGCTGTAGAATACATCGACTAGAGGGGTAAGACCCCTCCCCAATGAGTGTCCTGGATATAACACTAAACAATCTAATGGTGAGGTTCCAATGATGCTGGAGCTTTGGAGAATGCGGAGTACCCCTTCATTGCCATTGCTCCCAAGTCCACTCTGACGCAGAGTGGTAGCATCTGATAGGTTCCTATCTATGGGTTAGATAGAATTAACTGCATACTTAAGCTAAGCTGAATTGTTTGAGTTAGAACTGTTTGACTAAACTGAATAGTTTGAAATAGAAATGTTTTTGACAACTGAACTGTACTTACATTTAAACTGCGTGCTTATGCTAAACTAAGTTGTTTGAAATTGAACTGTTTTTGACATTGAAGCAGTACTTACACTAAACTGAATTGCTTAATATAGAACTGTTTTGACATTTAACTCAGTGTAAATAAAATCTGTACTTATAAACTGAATTAGAACTGTATGAATAAACTGAATAGCTTGAAATAAAAATGTTTTTGACAAATAAACTGTGTACTCATGCTAAACTGAATTGTTTGAAATAGAACTATTTGCATAAAAACGGATTTGGCGTTAAATAACCTACAACGGTTGATATGCCATAAAACCCAATCAACCAACCAACCAATACCAAACCATCTTTATACATATCAACCATTGTAGGTTATTGTTACGTTTTTACTTACAAATAATTCCAGAACACTGAATGAAAACACTGACTCGAGTGCTAAGAATTTAACAAGGGTTTATTTAAAGTAGGGTAGAGAAATGCTTCTACTCCAAAACATTCACTTAGCTTAAGTCTTGTAATGAACAAATGATGTCAATGTGTCTTTACCGCATCTGTCATGGCTGCAATTCTTTTTCCGGTGTTTTTCCCAGAAAAAGTAACTGTCAATAAAAGTAACTGTTCACTGAAAATTCGAAGGTGAGCAACTCTATATTTTTGTTCGTTCGGCTGCCCCTAATAGTTATTTAATGTCAAATTCTGTTTATATTATAGCGATGAGTGAAATGGTTATTGGTTTAGCGCTATATTTTTTTAAGGCAACAAATGAATTACGAAACTTTGCTTTAACAACACATTTAAACGAAAGTTCTTTATTTGCAGCTTTGAATATGGTTTGTTCTTGGTGCTGCAAGACTCGTGGTGTTTAGGCTTGTTGGATGTTTGAGACGAAATAGCTTAGCGAGATGTTGAGATGCCAGCGTGTTGTTGGACGTGTGAGGGAAGTATTCAAAGTCACCGTGTAGTTTTGTGTGTCGAGAGCGGAGTGACGCTCGGATCGACATAGTCAATTTTTGGGGTGACAAGAAGTGGTGCCTGTGGAAGGCATGCGTATGTTTCTAATTTATGTTCCACTGGGATTCCTCGTAAAGAATCTATAAATCAGATGGTTCCCTCGTTGAGTGTCCATGTTGCTGCTGCTAGTGTTAAAGCCACAGTGAGATGTCCACACTGGGTGGCTTGTCTATCTAAAAGGCATCGCTAAGCAGGGACGACCAGAGACACGTTTGTTCTGGTCGCCGTCTCAAGCCGAAGAGAGTGGTTTTGGCCGCTCACCCGTTTTGCTAGCCGGAAATGAAGGTCCGGGCTGAATGGGATAAGTCATCCTGATTGGGTGAAATTCAGTGTTGAATTAAATAGCGCACCAAAACAAAATACGAGATTTTCCTCTTCTCTACAATATATTTATATTTGATATATGAATTGTAAACACGTTTTGTAGATAACATGCATGAATAGGCCTGAGCCCTTTTTTTGCACACAGTTAAATGGTTTCAAGTATTGCTATATAACACAGTTTGTTCTATTTGACTCAGAGATAGAACCCTATCAGGTGCCACCATTCCGGGCCAGAGTGGACCTGGGAGCGATGGCAATGAAGGGGTACTCCGCATTTCCCAAAGCTCCATTATTACTGAAGCCTTACCATCAGATTGTTTAGTGTCATATCAGGACACTCGTTGTGGGAGTCTTACCCCTCCGAAGAGATGCAGTTGGTGTATTCTACAGTCTCAGCCGACTGGGCCATAAGATCTCTGTTATCGCAGATACCTGGAGTTCTATATTTGGGAAATGTATGTTTAGCATTGGTTGTGGTGTGTTTCCCCGAGATGAACTTGCTAAGCACTAGATGTCATGTACTATTTAGATGTTAAGAGGTGTAACCGTCATAGTCATCAGAAATGAACCTGGGGAATCAATTTTAGATGCTGGTAAACCAGGCTGGTAAACCAAATTTTAAATTATCATTTATTTCATACCCTAAGTGGAGTAGGAGAAAAATTTCTACCCGTAGGTGTGGGAGAAAAATATTAGGACCCACGTTTCAATGACGCAAGCATCCTTTCAAAGTTGACTTTTGTAAATAAAAACAAAGGAAAGATAACTCGTGTATGCGTACACGCATGATTGGAAAGACAGAAGTCATTTCGACATTTTTTTTCGACTGGACCAGTCTGGTTTAGATGTGTCAAAAGACAAATCAAATCATTTTCCTTAAAATAGTTCATCACTTTTTGTCTATTCTGAAGGTATTCCCCATCTCCGGCAAGAACAAGATGGAACATGTTCACTTTTTAAGCGAAGTATAGCTGGTTTGAATTCAGAAGTTTTTCTTCTCCTAGATTGGTTGCCTTACCAAGGCTAAAGAGCTCAACCTGTCTTGTTATTTATCCGTAGTTTCTGGATGAGGGAGAAGAGATGAATTCGGGTTTTTCTCAAAGGGATTAGGACGAAATGAAACCCAATTAGCCTCGTCCAGGATTTGAACTCAAACCACCGATTCCAATTGTTTTGATGACAACCATTGCACTATGTATGAAATAAACAATTGGTTAGTGATGCTACTCCCTGGAAAAGTCCTCTTAGCCTTGTACAAGGCAGGGGAGTTTAGTAAATACTTATAAAACTACAGAAATGGAACACCTAATGAAGATGGAATCTTGCTGAATACTTCTAGACAGGAGTTATTTCTGATGTTCTATGCTTCAAACCCGAACCGTTAATTGTTATATGTTGGACTAGAAACCTATTACCGGTTTGTAGTGAGTTTGCTCTTCCTTTTGCACCCCTTTGTCTTGTGTCAAACTAAGTTAAATACCAACTGATTGAAGAAAACGTGCAAAGAGAAATCATTGTGTCAATACGTACAATTTTTTCTCTTTTTGATTTCTTTTCTTTTTTACTTTCTTTTTTCTTTTTTCTTTTCTTTTCTTTTTCTTTTCCTTTCCTTTTTTCTTTTCTCTTTCTTTCTTTTTTCTTTCTTTTCTTTTCCTTTTTTCTTTTCTTTTCATTCTTTTCTTTCTTTATTGTTTGTTTATTTAATTTTCTCCAACTCTCCTTCTCACTTCGTTGTCTCCTGGTGTTTTAGATTTTATTGTCTCGCTTTTCGCTATAGTGACACTAATTCAGAACTTCTCCGTCAATTGATATTTTTATATGACTATTCCAAATTTGTTCTACAGGCCGATCACCTCACCAGTCTCCATGACTACCATAGCTAAACTCTACCCCCCCCCTGAAAATATATTTTAGTATCTGCCCTTTCAGTAGGGCTAGGAATTCGTTGACTGTAACCCCTGGAGAGAGGTAATACGCTCCACACACAAATAGAGTCTTGTGTATGACACTAAACTGAATATGATCCCGAAATTCAAGTTCTGGAGATCTGACGAGTTTGGAGTACGCCTTCATTGCCATTACTCCCAGATCCATTCAGATTCACTGTGGTGATACTTGTTAGGTTCCCATCTATGGATTAAATGGAACTGTTTGCGAATTATTAGTATTAGATTGGAATACTTGATATCATATAACTGTGTGCAAAAAATTTAAGTTTAGATTCGAATAAGTTATTTGGTTTAATGGTATTTCAATTCTTGATGGTTATTTAATGCCAAATCCTGTTTATATATATAATTCTTTAGTGAACTGTTTGTTGGAAACATTTTGAAAACGCACCAAAACATATTTTTTTGCACACAGTTAAATGGATTCAAGTATTGTTTTCTGTTATAGAGTAGCTGGAAACCCCCAGCCCAGAAATGGACTGGTCTGAGGACTATTTAGAGGGGTGCTTACTGTAGACAATGTCTTGGAACAAATACGACAGATACCATATTGGTTGGCCTGCCGTATTTTTCTCTTTTATATGTATATCAACTATTACTTATTTAATGACTCAATATTTTCTATTAATAATGAAGTAAAAGTAAAATTAGCGAGGATGACCAGAAGGACTCCCTTTTCAATAGCTACTACACCGAGGTAGAGGGGAGGGCGCTACTTCATTCCCTGGATTGCTCCACTTTACCCTCGATCCTAACCTTATAACGCTGACTGTTAAGCAAAGTGGCATCAAGTACTACTTTTAAAGTCTTTGGTATGACTCGACCTGGGATTGAACCCCGGTCTTCCGGGCCATTGGCGAACGCTACTCATTAGGCCAATGGTAGTTCTATTTGTTCCATAGATGGGATCCCAGCTGGTACTACCACTCTGGGTTCGAGTGGATCTGGGAGTAATAACAATGAAGCGAGACTCCTCATTCCCCAAGGTTCTACGACTGGAACCTCACCATCAAGTGGCTTAGTGTCATATCCAGGACACTCATTGGGTGAGGGACTTACCCGTCTGCAGTTAGTGTATTTTACAGCCTCAGTCGGCTGGGCTAAAAAGCTTAAGGAACGACACAAAAATACAAACGTAGACGTAAAATGTACGCAGTTCTCTAGGTATAAAATTACCCTAGAAGGGTTGAGATGCCGTTAGAACTAATCAACTAATTAATCAATCAAAACTGGAGACTCAACATTGGATACAGTTTTGTGTAATACCTTGGGCACCCTTTTCAATGGGAGGCCTTACCCCACTTCCTGCGGGGATACAGTCAATGTATTCTAAGCCTCACAAGGAGAACAATGCCGAGTTTTTCTCCATTCAGTAAATCTGTTCATTGGTTAAAAACCCGTATAATCACCCGAGATCGAATTCAGGTCAGTATGGCATGATTTTTCAATTCCTTTCGGCGAATTTTCCAGCATTTTTTTACTTTAAAAAGTTACAATGGACATTAGTTGATGACGTCATTGCTGAGTGTTGTTTTCGATTTGGTAAGAAAGTTAACCCCAGGGAGAAAGAAGTCATTTATCGAGAATCCTTTTGACCTTTTTAGTTTCACTTTCGCTTTCACTTTCATATTCGTCTGAATATATCCGCCCACACTTAATGGAATTCTTCCTTTGTACATTATTCAAGTCCACGCTGTTACATCGTCCATAACCTTTTAAAAATCACGCACATAAAGGACTCATATTTATCGATAAAAGAAGAAAATGAACAAAGTTATACATTATTTCTTACTCCTCGTACAAGAGCTACACCTTCCATACTCATTAAAACTAGCTTCCCTCAGGGTTAAGATTTTAGGACATGGAGAACATTGCAATAAATACGACAGTGCGGCAAACACATCATATTAAAAGGCGAGTTTCAAAGGAGCTTCATTGAATAGAAAACTTGCTGGCTTTGAATTACTAGAGACACTTTCGAAAAAAATCATTGTTTTATTTATTATCTACTTATTTTTTATCTATCTGAATTTCTCCATCATCATCATCATCATCCTCGTAACCCCTGGTAGAGTGGTTGTTGAGGCATCACTTGATGGCTCTCTAGCCATCACCTGTCATCGAGCTCAGTTGTGAGCTGTACTTTACAACTCAGCGAAAGACGGGTCTGCCTATTTCCGGATGTTATCTTCCCATCTCTTCATCCTCCTGTCACTGTGCAATGCTGGATGAGGTGTTTTTTTTTTGCCAGGCCTGATGATCTTGTCACATGTCTATGCCACATCATTTTTCTTTTTTCTTTTTTTTCACAATACTAAACGGGTTGTTATGTGACCCAAAGGTTGCAGTTATTCTTTTTCTGACCTCTTCAAGATGTTCTCTGAGGCAGGGGACACAAGAAGAAATGGGCAACGGACACTATGAGCGAGCTGACTTTTTTCGTTCTTTTAGGAACCATCTCTTCTCATATGATTGATTCGTTCGTCTTCTCACATTCTAGACACTAAAAAAGAAAAAAGAGACCAATTCCTGAAATCCGTGATATATATATATATATATATATATATATATATATATATATATATATATATATATGTGTGTGTGTGTGTGTGTGTGTGTGTGTGTGTTTGTGGTTAGGCAGCAGTCGTTTATTTAAGCGTGTTTCATTAAATGATAAAG
Organism: Sepioteuthis lessoniana; assembly: GCA_963585895.1. NCBI lineage: Eukaryota > Metazoa > Mollusca > Cephalopoda > Myopsida > Loliginidae > Sepioteuthis > Sepioteuthis lessoniana. The sequence continues at coordinate 8,944,381 of OY757929.1, forward strand.
ATAAATTTTGTCTGTATAATTTATCTAAGATCCTTTCAAGTTTTCTGATAAGTGTCTTAGTTTCAGGTTGGAATTGGTAGATGAATTCCAACCTGAAACTAAGACACTTATCAGAAAACTTGAAAGGATCTTAGATAAATTATACAGACAAATTGGTCTTTATTATTTAATGAAACATATATATATATATATATATATATATATATGCAAATTTCATTAAACATAATAGACATTTTATGCCTACATATTTTCTTCTGGATCCGTTCGAATTCCCGTATTACTTTTATCGTATTCGGGGGGAATTGATTTATGTACTGTCCATAGTTGTATATATCCCTAGTACTTTCTGCCCGACTTTGGGCCATCATCAGGGGAGGATCTATTACAAAAGTGATGTAACTTTTGTTTTAGCATATTACTACTGTGTAAGGGCGTCTTTGCCGTTGAAGATTATGGCGTTTGCTTTTAAATGTAATTCTATAATTAGTGCCAGTAGCTAAAGACATTTAAGTACATTAGCACTGGTTTAAACATTAATTCTATTAAGTGCTGGTTGCAGGTTTCTAATATGTAGTGCTTCGAGAATCTGAAGTTTTTGTTTATTATTTTGATGTTCTAGTATTGTTGTGTTGTCGGTGAGAATTTTTCGTAGTTGTGTTGTTGGGCATGAATGTTTTTTTGAATGCTGAGCTATTGAACTTGTGTCCGAAAGGTGCATTGTAAGTCTCCTCGACAGGGTAGTTGAGGTTAAACCAACATATATATTATTATTATTATCAGAGATACAATCTCCTAAAGGACATTTAAATTTATATATAACGTTGTTTTTTTTGCAAAACCCCAATCGAAGGAGAGGAATTATTTCTAATGACTAAATTCGAGGTTTTAAACTTATTATAATATATAATAAGTTTTTTTTTATTAGGATCAGTGGGGAGTATGTTTTTGTGAATCAATGTTTTCAATATTTTTTCATCGGATTTATAATTGTAGTGCATTTGGTTACGATAGAAAAGTTTGAATAGTACCACTACTGTTCTTCTAGGAGAATGGCTTTGGCATTAAATAACCTGCAAAGGTTGATATGCCATTAAACAAAGAAACCAAACCAAACCTATCAATGGGTCAAATAGAACTAAACTGTATGCTTATGTTAAACTGAATTGTTTGAAATAGAACTGTTTAAACGTATAAAAATGGATTAAATAACCAACAATAACTGAGGGAGTGTCCTCGTGGTGTAATGGTTAAAACGATGGACTGCGGAATCGTAGTAAGCGAGTTCGTACTCCAGTCACGCAATAACGTTCACTTTCGGGCAAATACCCTTGGGAAAGGTATGAACCCCCTTATTTTTCCAGCTATGGGTTAAATAGTACCATTACTGTTCTTCTTGAAGAATGGCTTTGGCATTAAATAACCTGCAAAGGTTGATATGCCATTAAATAAAGAAACCAACCAACCAAACAATAGTTGATATGCTACAAACCCAAACCAAACTGAGACATCCTTTGGAGGTGAGGTGTTTTACTCCTCTGCAAGAAAACGCATTCGGTGTAGTCTAAACCCCGTCGTCAGAGCTAGAGTCAAGTATGTGACTTGGGTGGGAGTGGAGACTTGGGTGGGAGTGGAGACTTGGGGGATAATTTTTATGCTAAGCAAATTCAAGCGCTGGAAGAGAGGCTCAGGGTCGGGGTCAAATGCCCTTTCAGGAAAAGTCTTGTCAAGTTCGTTAAGATTCGTTTATCAGCATATACGTTGTTATACATTACAATGCTCTTATTTTGGGGAATCAGGAAGAATATAATTGGACTTGTGCCATTTTAACGAATCCAAGGTGTTCATTGAAACGTTGTTTCTCTCTTCAACCTAGTCACGTGAACTGCCGTTAATCGGCGAGAATTGGCTGCTGGCCATCAATTCATCGAAGGCGTCTTTGAAGTCAGTAACTTCTGGCTGGCCGAAAGCCAAAGTTAAAGGTTTAGATGCATCAAGAAACGACCTGATCAGTCTTGACCGTTTCTGTTTTTATATACAACGGAAAGCTTATTGGTTAAAATAAGTTGACTTCAACGGAAAGGTCTCTGAAAAAACCCTCCCCGTCGGCAGGGTATAGAATATGCTGACTGTAACCCGTGCCAGAGTGTAAGACTCCTCTCCCAAAAAGAGGTGTCCTGGGTCTGACGCTAAACCGCATTTCATAGTAAACTCCCGTACTGGAGATCAGAGGAGTGTTGAGTCATTCCTTCATTGTCATTACTCCCAGGTCAACTCTGTTCTAGAGTGGTAGTACCTGTTAGGATCACATAAATGAGCCAAACCTGTTTAAAAATTATTTGTATTCGAAAGAAATACTTGATGCCATATAACTGTATATTATTAGTATTAAGAATGGTTACTTGAAACTAGAATTGTTTACTAAGGATTATTATTATCAATTACTTGAAACCATATAACTGTGTGCAAACAAATGACCATAACTAAATAGAGATAGATAACTTATAATTGTGTATAAAATATTAGTGTTTTATAGGAATATAGGAATACCTGACATCATTCTACCCAGTCCGCTGGAGATATAGAATACGCTGACTGCATCTCTATAGAAGGGTAAGACCCCACCAAAGAGGGCCACCTGTTGGTCGTGGATAGCAAACCGTAATGCTTGATGACGGGATCCAGGTGGCTGAGCTGCTAGTCACCCTGCAACCGAACTGGTCTTGTGATTCGCAATACTTCACTTTAGCACTTTCTTGACTAGGTAGTCGGTCGAAGAGACCCGATCTGATCAATCAGCTGGTCATGTCAAGCCCTAGCACCTATGTAATTGTCCCGACAGTGTTCTTTGAATTGCTCCCGTGGAAAAAAAAAGTATTCTGCCCTATTTCATCTTAAAAGTGCTCGGCGGTGACCGAGGGTCAGTTGGACTAAGACTAATACTTGAAACTATTTAACTGTGTGCAAACAAATGAGCCCCAACTCATTTGAAATTATATATATATATATTTATATATATAGTATTATTCGGTCCAGTTAAACCAGAGTTGGGAGTAATTCCTTCAGGACAAGAAAATCATTCAGGAGCTGAACATTTAAATTTTCCTGGTGGAGAGCTCAATGTAACTGATTTTACAGAGCAATATTTCTTTAAAGAAAAAAACCAAAGACCGGTTATTTTAGGATTATAAATTTATTTCCATCCTGTTTTTCAGTTTCTGGTGTGAACCAAAAACACGAAGGAAAATATAACAGGACTTCTTCAGATCCAATGGATAAATAAATTAAAACAGAATAGACACGTGTGGGGGAGGAAGGAAGGAAGAGATTTAAAGAGTTACCTCATCGTTTCATTGAATTTCCGTTTTTTTATTTACCTATTTATTTTATTTTCAAAATTCTTCCGTCAGTTATAATTGAAAATAAAATAAATAGGTAAATAAAAAAACGAAAATTCAATAAAACGATGAGGTAACTCTTTAAATCTCTTCCTCCCCCCCAACGTGTCTATTCTGTTTTATTTATCCATTGAATCTGTAGAAGTCCTGTTATATTTTCCTTCGTGTTTTTGGTTCACACCAGAAACGAAAAACTGGATGGAAATAAATTTATAATCCTAAAATAACCGGTCTTTGGTTTTTTCTTTAAAGATATATATATATATATATATATATATATATATGTAAACAGGATTTAGCTTTAATAACCATTTAAGGCTGATATGCTATTGAGCCATATAAGTAAAGTTGTCTACCTTAGTCGAGGGCAAGCAGAAGGCTCCCTTTTCAATAGATACTACACCGAAATGTTGGGGAGGTCGCTACTCCTTTTCCTGGGATTGTTCCACTTTACTCTTGATACGTACCTTATATTGCTGAGTATTAAGCAAGTAGGTATCAAGTACCATTTTTAAAGTTTTTGGTATGACGCGACCTGGGATTGAACCCAGGTTTCCCGGACCATTGGCGAACCAAAACCTCGAAATCATAGAACAGTGCGCAAATTATTTGTTTTAGATAAGAATATCTAATATATGACTGTCCAAATTATTTGTATTAAGAATAGTTACTTGAAGATATTATTATTTACTAAGGATTATTATTAGTTACTAGAAACCATATAACAGTAAATTGTATTGAAATTGTTAAATTGTATATAAATTGTATATAACAGTAAATTGTTACTTGAACCAATAATTACAGGGTGGAACGATAAAATTGTAGCCCTAGAAAAGACGACACGATTCCTTTTCCGTTTAATGAAAACCGGTTTTCTTTTTTTGTTGCAGACCATCTACTAGTTGGCCAGTTGTGTACAAATCCCAAGAGCGATAGGAGCCTTCTATCATGTCTGAAAGTGACACAATGTTCAACGAGCGAGATCAGAGATGCACCGCTGTACAACTCGTATCCTCTTTACCGATCCAAGTTATGACAACAGGACTATTGCCAGCACCCTCAAAATGCAAATCCGGACGGTTCAATGCTTGAGAGCACAGCTCAACGCATCGGACGACCCTTTGGAGGTGGTGGAGCGTAAGGACACCGCTAGGAAGACCCGGACCAAGGAATTCATCGAAAAGGTCCAGGCAATCATTGATGAAACTCCCCAGTGGCCTATTCGGCAGATTGCCAGAGATTTAGGCGTCTCACACACAACTGTGAAATATGTGTGTGAAGGAGGACTTGAAGTGTAGGTCCTACAGGCGCCAGACAAGCCAGATCTTGACTGAGAAGACAAAGAACCGCAAGCTAATCAAGTCCGTCAGGCCCCCTCCTCCCCCGATCTGAACCCGCTGGACTACTTCGTTTGGTCATATGTCGAGAACATCACCAACATGACCTCCCACAACACCAAAGCCAGCCTGATCGCCACCATCCGCCGAGTATTCACCGAGCTCCCACCGGCGCTTGTGGAAAAGGCATGCTCCCAGTTCCGGATCCGTATTGAGGCAGTGATTGAGGCTGAAGGCGGCTACATTGAATAGATGTCAGCTCTACTACATAATCAAGTTACCGGAATTGATTTTTTCAATAAAAGTTTTAAAATAAAGCTGTAGTGTTGTTTTCTTTAGGACGACACTTTTATTGTTTCACCCTGTATTTACAAAAGACTATTAGTTGTAACATGAAGCCATATAACTATTAGTATTAAATGGGAATACTTGAAACCATACAACCATGCAAGTTATTAGTATTAGATAGGAATACTTGATATCTATATGCAAAACTTTTCATGAAATAACAAATCAAAAAGAGCAAATATTAACGTTTAATAAATGTGATTGCCTAACCTCCAAGCATAAAATCTCCCTCGGCGGGTTGACATCCCGTTAAATCAATCAATGAAATCAATCTGAAATACCCATCAAAAATAAATTTACATTGATGTTAGAGACAAATAAGCTCTTGATAGAACAAATGTACTAATTTCCATATTTTCGATCGTCGAAGAACATTTGTATTTGCCATTAAAATGGAATATAAACTAATTCAAGGGAAGCGTGATTTTACCTTAAAAAAGGCATGGGCAACCTTGTTTGGAGTTCAGACCCCACGAGTAGATATGGTTCATCATCTGACGGGCAGTACAATAAAAAATTCCAAGGTAATTTTATGTTGAAGATGCCACAACCATTTCTACTACAGAAGACCATATGTGTCAACATCTACCTTAGAAATAGTGAAAAAGTGTTTTTTTTTTCTTTTCGGTAAGAAGATCTTTTCTATAAAAAAATGATGTCTTAGTCGGGCTAATAAGAAAGCAGCAAGGGCTGCATGTAGCCTGTGGGCTGCAATTCACACAAGGCTACCCTTAAAAAGTATTCTTCCCTCCAAGAAACGAGGATTACAAAAAGAAACAAGAACCCATCAAAATAACTCCCATTCACTGGACCCGTATCCTGGTTAGATCCTGCCCATCCCTCTCCGGGTCTACAACTGGTTTAAATCTGGAATTTTCTTTCTCATAGATTAATTGCCATACTAAGGTTAAAGAGCTCAGTTTGCCTTACTATTTATCCATACCTGTGTAACATATACATGCGGAAACATAGACAACACAATAATGACGAACGGACACAGTTCTTTAGAGAAATATACCTCTCACACTTTATTCGAAATGGTTGCGAAAGGGTTACGAAAGGGTTATGTGTGAGAGGTGAATTGGAGACTGAAAAAACTGCAACATATTGACCCCCCAGTTCCTTTGTCTTTAGCAGCATTTCTTTCTCGTTCTGCTGGGCTGCTCAACCGGGGTCCTGAACTTCCTGTCGCACCGGGTTATATCATTGTTTGATGTCCACCTGCTTCCCGTGAGCGTCGCATCTGCACCCAATTCAACCCGTCCACAGTCAAGGTTATACCCTGATATCTTCGACCGGATGCACCTGTTCCTTGATCGACGGCTGGGTCGGGGGTCAATATGTTACACCTGGACGGGAGGAGAGATTGGTTCACACCTTTCCTAATCTTTGTGAAGGATTTGAACTTTTGTAGCCCATTCCACTTCCGACGATTTTAACTGTTAGCTACGAGTGCCATCTTCAAAAATAACACCAAAGCAATAAACTTCAGGGTGGGAATTATCGTTACTAAATAATAAGTTTAAGTTTGAGACGAACCTACTAACTTTTTAGACTTTGTAGAATTACCATCCTTGTTTACTAAAGAATTTCTATTGATGACATATAGTTTTGCCAAAGCAGTATAAAAGAAGATGTCTTGACGTGGTGATGTCGTTTGTTCAAATCTCACATCATTGAATTAACGGTTAATTTATAATCTTACTTATAATGGCTGGAAAGTTGAGAATACGATAAAGAATTTTGGAGTTTAATGCTCTTTCTTGAAGCATGGGCAGCGAAATATGACTTAAAATCGAAATTCCTGTGCTTTCTTTGCAGAGAAAAATATTAAAGACGATTTAAAACCATTTCTTTTTTTACAAATTTAATAACACCAATAAAAAATGAATAAGATAATGACCATATATGATGGTCATTCAATAATCTTTTCTTTTTTTTTTCATTGAAGTATGCCTTATAAATTGAATTACCATGACTAGTCTACATTGCACACAAGCCTTAACACAAATTAACAAGTTATCGTAAATGCGCGGCCAATTAACTTGATATGTCTTGTAGTTACGTCCGTACTCTTACGGTCACCTTAAGGGTTGCGTTCTATGGTCTCTGGTTCGATCTCCAGTGAGGAAGATCTCGGTATACAATGCTGATGAGACCTAATAAGTTCGAAACAGCAGTCCAGTGCTTCCGTATGTCACACGCAGTGTTTGCCGGATTTTCTGGTAATGCTAATTCAATTGATGATATAATTCCTATACTTAAAAAATAAAATATACATCTGAGGGATACCTATTATATATACGATGGTTATTCAGTAAATAAGGGGAAAACAGCAAAATTCATCTTTTATTTTTACAATTCTTTTTTTATGAATGTAAATTCTGCATTGTTTGAAATTGGTTTATAGCAAAAATATTTGTTTTGAGGCTATTCAAAATGGCAGCAAATCCAGCAAGGTGTTCCAGGCTTGAACAGAATCCAGTCATTAAATGTCCGGTGACAGAGAAATCAAACCATGAAAAATTTACAGAAGTATGACCGATGTGTACGGAGAAGCATATTTTAGTTAAAGAAATATTTAGAAATGGGCTAAAGATGGGTTTCTCCTTACGAGCCGGGGTTGAAGAGAGAGTTCATGTGGTGGAAACAAACAGACTCTCCGCTAAAGAAAAAGTTCCGGGAGCAGCAGTCAGTAAAGAAGGTCATGCTGATATTTTTTCTTGACACGAAAGAACCCATCACAATTGATTTCCTTAAAAAAGATGTAACCGTAAACAGTGCTTCCTATTGTCAATTTTTGGGCAAAATTCTCCTCATTCATTGAATGTCCACTGTATTTCTACTCCAAGATTAAAGGTGGGTGTCTCGTGGTGCAATCGTTAAAGCTGGACTGCAGAATAGTAGTAAGCGAGTTCAAATTCCATTCGCTCTATTACGTTCACTTTCGGACAAATATCCTTGGGAAAGGTATGAGCTACCTTATTGTCACGTGATAGCTCACGGAGACGAAGAGGTAAGACTGATACTATTCTCCCGTGGTGAATCAGCACTATCTAGCAGTCAAAAAGTGACCGTTAAGAGAGAATGTGGGTCACGCAGGGGAGACCAGGTGTTCGCACTTAGTGACCTCAGGTCGCCGGACATCGGAAGGGGAAAGAGAGAGAAACCAAATGATTGGCTGGGACCCCAAAACGGAAGTAGGGCTCCCTTCCCCTCAGCGGAAGTAAATAGGAAGAAAGTCAGTTTTTGAGCAGGGTTCATAACGGGCAGACGAACCATAGCCATCTTACTCCGGGTTAAAGACAAAAGATTAACTGAGACACGAAGGACTCCAAAATCCTTCAAGCCAGTATTAAAAACAGAACAAAGTCTATTGGCCCGTGAAAGAAGAAAATTCTCCAGTGGAACCCCGTCGAAAATAAGATAAGTAACTTTGGGGACATTTTTTCTTTATACCCAAATTTCGTTTACCACTCTCTCTCTCAATTTGAAGAAGGACAAAAGTCAGAGAAGACGTTTATATTCGTGGACTGTCCAATTATATGTTTTTGACACTCTGAACGTGTATATATAAGTAGAAAAGGATTTTATGTATTTTCATTTTACCATGTGGTCTATGTTGTTACTTCATGCTTTCTTTCCAGCTTCTATTCGCCTTATGTTATCTTGCTTAGAATTGTCCTATTAATTCCTAAAGTATCACACGGGAAACCGGAGTTGCCGACTACTACAATATTAATATTATTACGACTAAGACCTATAGGCCCGTATTCTTCTGTTATCTAAGGGAAAGAAGTTTAGCGGTCTGGTGGGTGTGTGATAGTGTGAAATTTGGAACCCCTTTGCCAGCGGTGGTCAGTCTGGCCCTAAATTATTCCCTCACGTAATATGCCAGTTCTTATATGCCTGAGAGAAGAACTCTGAACAGGACTTATTCTGTAGGGGATCAAGTGCCAACCTGCCCCGTCTTCACACGTGCGAAAATAAAGTCCCGTTTTGGGATTTTAGTCGATTTGCCGTCACATTATCCTCCAAGCTATGGGTTAAATAGAACCGCAACCAAACCCAAACTAAACCAATGTTAAAGTATGGCAATCTTTCGTCGCTGTCAGCACAGCTTCAACTACTAAGCAACAACCCCACGTTGTGTTGATTCTTTTAAGATAAGTCGGCCGTTGGTTGTGGTTGAAACCGAATAAGCTGCGAGTCAGCTCCGCAAGGGAAAAAGAAGTAAAAACGGATGCCGAAAATACCCACGTATGGCAGTCTTTATTCATAATCTTTGTATGTCATCCTGGCCGGAGAAGACATCTTGAAACATGGATCTGGGCGCTGATGTCTCACTATCACAATATAGAGGCAAGCGAAGTTTCTTATTTCATTCAATCCAATGCCCCCACCCAATTCTGTCTGATCCCCTAATGACTAACCCCAACGGACGAAGCGGTACAACTAGCGCAGTACTAGATTGCAGCTTGACTGTTTATCTTCTGACTGGTTCCTGGAATATATAGACAGCCAGTCTCTTGTGGACCTACCAAAACTAAAATACTTAAAAAAAGATCACACTCTTCTCTCTTAATCGATATCCGTTCTAGCTCCGAAGACTTAACTTTATAATGGACATTAAAAAACTAACCCTTGAATCCCCATCGAGAAATCCCTCTTTTTATTTTATCATCTTGTAAAATCTGTTGACCACTATAACTTTTTTAGCTATTCTTTTGATACTACTATACACACATACACATTCATGTATATACATAAATTCAGGCTGAGGAGGCGTTCGTAGTGTAATAAATACCATCGTAGGAAATAGAGACGACGACACGAGTTCAAATCCTGGACGTGACTATTTGCATTTCACATCGTGCTAATACCCTTGGGGATGGTGTAGGGAACGAATAAATAAATTAAAAAAAAATTAAATTGATCTAAAAAAAAGAAAACTGTTAGATTTGCAGAAAAGAGATGACGCTTGCGTAAAGAAAAAAGAAACCTCCCGACGGGGGGGGGGGGGGCTTTTTCTCTTTCAGGCGGTGACCAGCGAATTGATAACATCATTGCCGACTGGTGTCTGGGCGCCACACATATGTCTTTGGACGAGGCGTTGGTTAGTCCCTTTCACCCAGTAACAGCTCTCTCTCTCGGTTAACAGTATGTCGGAATATAAAAGACTACGAAATGGAACTACAAACTAAAACAACCGGACTTTGACAAACTTCCAAAAGAAACTAACCCTTGTGGAAGCCTTAAATACCCAATGTGGACAAGCATATGCAAGAAACGACTAACTTATTTTTAGACACCTTAACTGGGGGATTCAACCGTTTCAATTGTATTCAGGGAAAACTCCCTCACCCATGGAATGGTTGTTGAATTCAGGAAATAAAGGAAAGTATAAAAGAAACGTCTTCGTCTCCTATCTGTTACTGTCTTTTTTTGTATAATTCTTTTTGGTCCTTTCTTGTTCAAGGAGTTATACTGACTAGCCAACGTGGGGTAAAATAAAATAACCTAATAATGGAGTCAGATATCAAACGACAACATAGCTTTGCCTTTTGCCCTTGACCTTCAGTCAAAACCCCCACAATGGTATGAATTTAGCTATTCTCCCTCCAGCTATGGGTAAATAGTAGGACAGACTGACTCTTTAAACTTGGTATGGCTGGTTTAAGGGAAGGAAAACTCTGAATTCAAACCTATTAAATCTTGCTTAAAAATTGACTTTGTGTCACATCCTATTTGTATGAAGCTGTAGGTAAATATATAGATACATATATCCAACCAAATTGCCCTCAAATTTGTCACCCAGAGACAGAAGAACTTATAGTGTCACAAAAGATTCAATTAAATTCTTCAAGTTGTTTCCCAGTTTCGAGCATGAAGTAAAAAGGTTTGTCATGAGACCGAAGTTCAACGAATAAGTTTAAATCATTCACTGATTACGCTTCGGTAAAGAAAAAAAATTATCAGCTTTCAATTCAAAGTGATCGAAAGGAGAAGAATAAAAGTCACACAGTGAAAAAACGCCAGTCAAGATTTCAATATTAGTTCAAAAGAGAAAGTTTAAAAAATAGCTGCGTCATGCATTGTCATGTTGCGCATGCGCGTCGGTGAGACAGATATATGGCTGCTCTGCCTTGCTCATAGAGCAGAAGGGAGAAAAATTTGCAACTGACAGAATTACCGAGTGAGGTTTTATGTTGTCTAGGTTGAAACTTAACTCCTCATTCAAATTGCCATGTTGATAGGAGCGTGACCCCGAAATTTGAGCATTCTAGAAACTATCTAATCACGAGAAATGTTTTAAAACACTGGGAAAAAGAAAAAGCGGTAATACCCCAAAACAAACAAACTCTCAAGGTCATTTTAAAACTTTTTTTCCCATTTGTCCAACGTCTGTTAAACTCAAGAAAAAAAAAACTGAAAGTGATTTTTATCCCGCCGATAAATATGCAACTTTATTCATTGTAATTTTCATTATTTTTCCATTACAACTCGTATACCTCACATATGGCCGAGCAAAAGCAGGACGACCAGCTCGTTCATACATACAGCAGCTATGTGAGGATATGGGATGTAGCCCTGAAGACCTGCCAAAGGCGATGAACGATAGGGAGAAGTGGCGAGAGAGGGTCAGGGATATCCGTGCTAGCGGCACGACATGATGATGATGATGATGATTGGTCATAAGTATTTGAACTAACAGTTTGCTTATAATAATTTGGAACTGAAAGTTAAAATGAGGAACATTACGCAAGAAGCATAAAAGTTACGTTTTGTGTGAATGAATGCTAAATTTCTGGGTTTTTGTTTGTTTGTTTGTTTAACATTCAGAAAGCACTTCTCTACTCAGTTAATTCATCTTATTTCAAAAGGATGAATTTTTGATGGTTTTAGACAGGACAGGATTATTTATAATATAAATACAATGTCGAAACGATCTTTGGCTTTTCCGACATGCAAGTAACAAGAGTTATCTTTCCGTTATTTTTTTTTTCTAAGAGAAGGAGGAGGATGATGAGGATAAAACCCCCTCATAGTAGTCGAGGGAGATAGCTATAGGGATCCGATTTTTTATGATTTCATTCTCATTTCAAAATTGACATTTGAAAAAGAACTGGCGCTTTGCTACCTAACTTCGGTGATCGTGCAGGATTTTGTTTTGGTTTTATGGCATATCAACCGTTGTAGGTTATTTAATGTCAAACCCTTTCTATACATATATATAAATATATATGATGCGTTTGGTTTAGTTTGGTTTGGTTTTATGGCATATCAACCATTCTAGGTTATTTAAAACCAAATCCTTTTTATACATGTCAATTAAATATATGATTTGTAATCACATTTTGTAGATAACATCTTTAAATGAGCCTGAGCTCATTTTTTTGCAGACAGTTGAATGGTTTCACTTATTTCTAGTACGAATAGTTCTATTTGCTATTAAGCATTTGTTTGCATTCAGTTAAATGTTTTCAAGTAATTCTATGTATCACTAACAATTCAATTAAACATCAGTAATTTGTTTACACACAGTTAAATAATCAAACAGTTCTATTTCAAACAATTCAGTTTTGCATGTCAACAAACTTAAATGGTTCTAAGTAATGCCATGTACCACTAACAATTCAATTAAACATCAGTCATTTACTTACACACAGTTAAATGATCAAACAGTTCTATTTCAAGCGATTCAGTTTAGCATAAGTCATTTGTCTGCACTCAGTTTAAATGTCAAAGTACACAGTTAAAATGTCAAACAGTTCTATTTGACCCATAGGTAGGACCCTATCTGATGGTACCACTCCGGGTCAGAGCGGACCTAGGAGCAATGGCAATGAAGGGGTACTATGCATTCACCAGTGCTCCATAACTGCATAACTGGAGCCTCACCATTAGATTGTTTAGAGTCATATCCAGAACACCCATTGGGAGGGTCTTACCCTTCTGCTGAGATGCAGTCGGTGTATTCTACAGTCCCAGCCGACCGAGTCAGATCGTGCGCAAACTGGTGCTTGATGTGTAGCTTGATCGGAAGCAGTTAATTCTTTTTACTTCATCGTTGAGATGAACAATAATGGTAATTCCCATTGTTAGATAATGAACCAAAAGTAGAGAGGTCAATTTAGTTGGAGATATTCTCGCGTTTTTGAAGTCCCTGAATTGTCGTATGAATAGAATTCTCAAAGATGGAGAGATTTCTTCCTCCTTTATTTTTGATCTTATCTGTTGACACCATTTCTCGGATGTTGTCGTCAGTCTTCTAGTTATGCGAATTCCTCTCTTGTCCAGTTTAGGAAGGATACAGAGTACCTTACACCAGAGACTAACCAGGTATCTTTTTTCTTTTGGTTAAGAGTTCTGGCTTCTAGTACTTTCGATATTCTTCTCGAGTATTCCGAGCTTACTTTTTTTTTTATTCCTGTTTACCTTATGGTATCTGCTTCTGATATTTCCAAATATTTGTTCCTTTCTTTCCCGCCAAGTGTTCTGATGCTTTCCTGATTGGGTATATTATTATTATCATTATTATTATTATTTTACTCCATGCGAGTTTTTCACACAAGCGTTACTCTATGGTCTTTCGCAGGAGACTGAGTGACAACAAGTCTTCTCAGGTCTCCAGGACTCTTCTCAGTATTCTGGTCGATCTCAATAATGCTGTAGTTTGGATGGTTTCGATTCGTCCTCTGATTTCCAACTCTTCCAGTCCCTTTTTCAAACCTTTGGGGACTGTTCCAAGAACTCCTACTGTAATCGGTATTACTGTCACCCTCACGTTCTGTAACTTCCTTAGCTCTCTGCCAATATTTGTCTCTCTTTTCGCTTACTTATGATTTTAACTATGTGATCCGCTGAAACAGCAAAATCCAGGGTACTGTAAATTTTCTTTTCCAAAGAATTTTTTCCGTCTCATTCTCTTGAACGAATTCTGGTTTGTTCGTATACCATTTAGTATTATGGTCAAATTTCTTGTGCAGCTCGGAGTAGGGGTGTCCACGAGGTGCAATGTTCAAAGGAGTGGACTGCAGAATCGTAGTAAGCGAGTTCGAACTCCAATCGCGTTATTACGTTCACTTTCGGGCAAATACCTTTGGAAAAGGTATGAAACCCCTTATCCTCCCAGCTATGGGTTAAATAGTACCACTATTGTTCTTCTCGAAGGATGGCTTTGGCATTAAATAACTTACAGAGGTTGATATACTATTAAACAAAGAAACCAAACCAGACCTTGCACAATTCCCACTGGATATTATAATTATTATTATAATTTAATTTTTTATTTTCCCCCTCGGTTTCTTACAATCCTTTACCGATTCTTTACCCAAGACCTAGCTCGAGGGTAGGTGATGAATATATGCATTCTATGTATTTGTGTTTTTTGCTGCCTCTTTTGGGTAATATTTTACAGTTACATTGATAGTATTTTTCTAAGGTTTGGTTTGGTTTCTTTGTTTAATGGCATATCAACCTTTGTAGGTTATTTAATGCCAAAGCTATTCTCATAGAAGAACAGTAGTTGTACTATTTAACCCATAGCTAGGAGGATAAGGGGGTTCATACTTTTCCCAAGGGTATTTGCCCGAAAGTGAACGTAATAGCGCGACTGGAGTACGAACTCGCATACTACTATTTTTCTAAGGAGATGAGCAGGTCTGCAAAGTGCAATTTGACTGTCAGCCATCTTTCTTTTTTTGTTGTTTTTTTAGCTCTGACTGTTGTCCTGTTTGCAACTTTTGGACTTGAAAAAAGAAATTTAAAAATGAAGCAAATTACAGAAACATTTTTTTCTGGATGGTGAATGTAAGTATTACTTTTTCTTTTTTATATATAATTTTTGTGCATAGAAACAGAACATAAACTTTCATGGGTGAACTATTCTGTACAAGTACCTAAACTTTTTCAAATTCAAAATTATCTTATTTTATTATTATTCTTTAAAATCTAATTCTTAGTTTTACTTTCAGTTTTCAAATCCTACACTGTATTTACCCAAGACCTAGCTCGAGGGAATGTAATGATTATATGCATTCTATGTGTCTGTGTTTTTGCTGCCTCTTTTGGTTAAAATTTTACAATTACATTGATAATATTCTTCTAAGGAGATAAGCAGGTCTGCAAAGTGCAATTTATTTATATTTCAAAGAAGCTTAAACAGCCAGGTATCTTGTTAATGTGTTTATCTGTCCCTTTCTTAATCTTACCCAGAGATTCCATTATTATTGGCACAGTGGTAGTTTTAAAGTATTTCTTTTTTTTTAAATTTCTATTTCCGGGTCTTTGTATATACTTATTTTACTACATTCTTTGATATGTCATCATTTGTTGACACCGATAGATCAATTTGAAAACATGTTTTTCTTTTATGGTCCTTAACCAACTTTATCGGATCAATTGCTTTTTATTTTCTCTCAGTTTGGGTCACCAAGTCTCAAAGAATTTTGCCTTCTGTTATTGATTCTGGTTGGTGTTTATTAAATTTTTCATATTTTGGTATCCCATAATATTTACATATTGTCCAATGAATATAATGACCTATTTCATTATGCTTTTCTTTATATTCTATCAGTGTTACAATTGGGCAACGGGACACTAAGTGGTCAATTGATTTAGTTTTCTGTTCACATAATCTACATGTTGAGATTATTATTATTATTATTATTATTTACTCATTAGAGTTTTTCACATCAGCGTCAGCTGATGGTCTTTCACTGGAGATTGAGTGACAGCAAGTCTCCTCAAGTCTCCAGGACTCGTCTCAGGATTCTGGCTGTTCTCTGCAATGCTGTCATTTGGAAAGTCTCTACCCGTCCGCCAACTTCTAAGTCTTCCAGGCCTTTTAATAATCCTTTAGTTATTGTGCCTAAAGCACCAATCACAATTGGTACAATCGTCACTTTCCTGTTCCACAGCTTTTTCAATTCTCTAGCAAGGTCGAGGTACTTATCCTTCTTTTCACATTCTTTCAGTTTTATTCTGTGGTCAGCCGGGACAACAAAGTCGACAATTTTGCAAATTATTATTATTATTATTATTATTATTTAATTTTCAGCATGACTTTAGGTTTCTTACAATCCTTCATCTGGTCTTTATCTAAAACTTTGGTTGAAGAAAAGTTGGGATTACATGCAATCTATTTTATTCTGCTTGTTTTTGGTGTTCGGTTTTTATTCACATAGATAATACTCTCCTTTGAAGATGAATAGCCCAACAGAGAGTATTGATGCATTTTCTTCATCATACTCAAGGCTCACACTTTTACTCTTATGGTGGTAGTTTTAAGGTGGCACGTTTTTTTTTTCAATTTCTATTTTCACATTTTGCATTTACTTATTTTATGTATTCTTTGACTGATATGCGATTATTATTGTTCACGCATTAGAGCTTTTCACATCAGCGTAAGCCGATGGTTTTTCACTGGTGTCTGAGTGACAGCAAGTCTCCTCAAGTCTCCAGGACTCTTCTCAGTATTCTGGCCGTTCTCAATAATGCTATCATTTGGATGGTCTCCACCTGTCCGCCAACTTCCAAATCCTCCAGTCCCTTTAGTAATCCTTTAGTTACTGTTCCAAACGCACCAATTACAATTGGTATAATTGTCACCTGCATGTTCCACAGTTTTTTCAATTCCCTAGCAAAGTCGAGGTACTTATCCTTCTTTTCATATTCTTTCAGTGTTATTCTGTGGTCAGCCGAGACAGCAAAGTCGACAATTTTGCAAGTTCTCCTTTTTTTGTTGTTGATTATTATCAAGTCTGGTCTTCTGGCCGGGATTAGGTGATCCGTTTGTATGTTAAAGTCTCATTGGAGTTTATGCGTGTCATTTTCTCGGACAGGTGCTGGGTTGTGCATATTATTATTATTATTATTATTCCTTTGAGAGATTTTCACACCAACATCAGCTGATGGTCTTTTACTGGAGACAGTGACAGCAAGTCGCCTGTAGTCCCCAGAACTCTTCCCATTATTCTGGCCGATCTTAACACTGCTGTCATTTGGATTGCCTCCATTTGTGTTCTTATTTTCAATTCTTCCGGTCCCTTTACCGATCCTATTTTTCTCAATCCAATATTTTATAGTATTTACATTCTTTCCAATAAGTATAATTTATGTTATTACTCCAGGCGAGTTTTTCACACCAGCGTTAGCCGATGGAGTTTGAGTGACAGCAAGTCTTCTCAAGTCTCCAGGACTCTTCTCAGTATTCTGGCGATCTTAGTAACGTTGTTATTTGGATAGTCTCGGCACGTCTTCCGATTTTCAGCTCTTTCAGTCGCCTTACCAAGACTATGGAGATCGTTCCGAGTACACCAATCATAATTGGTATCACCGTCACTTTCATGTTCTATAACGTTTTTAGTTCTCTGGCAAGGTCTAATTACTTGTCTCTCTTTTTTTTTTTTTTTTTTTTTTCACTTTGTGGTCTTCTTGGACGGCAAAATCCACTATTTGGGAAGTTCTCTTTTCTCTTTGTCTTTTTTTGTTAATTATTATTAGGTCTGGTCTTTTGATTGGGATTAAATGACCTCTTTGAATCTCAAAATCCCAGGGAATTTTGTGTGTCTTCTTCTCTTTGTCAGATTCTGGTTTGTGCATATAATATTTGATAGTATGGTCCAATTTAAATTTCTTGCACAGTTCTCGGTGGATCATCTTCCCCACCTAGTCGTTTTTAGTCTTATACTCTCTTTGCGCTAAATTGCTTCATTCGCTTATTATGTGACTGTTTAATCTCTATCACCAAATAACCCACAATTGCTATTTTGTTGCGTCTTATCTATTTTTGTTTTAACTTAATTGGCCCTTATGCCGTTATTTTGTTCTGCTATTTATTATTATTATTATTATTATTATTATTATTATTATTTGTAGTAGTAGTAGTAGTAGTAGTAGTAGTAGTAGTAGTAGTGTACTCATTTGACATTGACTTCTGGAGAGAAAACAACGTAGCGAGAAAAGTGTCCAATTAATTATAGACTTATATTCATTATTCGACATTAACCTCTATTGTCTTGTACATTTTCCTGTATAATAGGAACCATAGGAACCGCCAATGTTAATTAGGGCATAAAAAATTGTGAACAGACTTTGCTAGATGTTTTTGCTAATTATTACGCACTTATCTGTTGATTTCAAAGCTAGAGAGAGAGAGAGAGAGAGAGAGAGAGAGAGAGAGAGAGAGAGAGAGAGAGCAAAAATAAAAACAAAAATGTTTGCCAAGCAGAGAGAAACTTAGACAATAAAATAGCGCGCCCTGTTGGTTTTTATTCGAAAAAAAAGAAGATATCTTGCTTAAATTTTTTATTAAATATTTCTTGAATACAAATAGCATTTATTTATCTCCAATAAATACAAATCAGAATCTATCTATCTATCTATCTATCTATCTATCTATCTCAGTCTGATCGAATCTATCTATTCATCTTATAGTTCACTGACCCCGAACAACATCAGTTGATCGGTGACCTACTGAGAATAGTATTGTACGTTGATGTAAGTCAACCCACTGACTTTGTAGTCTATAATTAACAATCGATGTAAATATAAGATTAGATTCAGATAAACGACTTTAGACATAGATCACTCGACAGTAGAAATGAATTTACAAGTACACTAATGTACAGATAGTTGGTTGTGAGACTGAGAAAAAGATAGATAAACATATGATAATAAGTGAAATCGAAAGACTTTAATGATTCGAATCCGTAAAAATAATTTCAATGATGTTTATTTGAATTATACGACGAGATGGTAACATCATATTTATAGGAAAGTCGAGACAACGTTTTATATATTTCAAGTTCAAACAACCACACACACACACACACACACACACACACATTTCAATCATACATCTTAGATGCATCAAGGAGGTCTTCAGTGATGCAACACACACACACACACACACATATATATATATATATATATTTACTAATCTAATATCTACCAGTCGGAGTTAGACTTCCTGATGTTCCGTTAAGGTGAAACTTAAGTAGGAGATTTCCGACTCGCGATTTAAGTTAATTTTATATATATATATATATATATATATATATATAAGTAAAGTTGGCGACCGTAGTCGAGGGCGACCAGAACGCTCCCTTTTCAATAGCTACTACACCAAGGTGTAGGGGAGGGCTCTACTACATTCCCAGGATTGCTTGACTTTACCCTTGATACGTACCTTATAATGCTGAGTGTTAAGCAAGGAGGTATCAAGTACCATTTCTAAAGTATTTGGTATGACGCGATCTGGGATTGAACCCAGATCTCCCGCACCATTGGCGAACCCTCTACCCACTAGGCCAATGAGTCGGTTAATTGTGTATAATCCGAGGAAAACAACCCAGAGTTTAGACTCATTTTGTCGTAATCCTAGGTTGACTGGAATTTATTATGGAAACACTAAATTGAAGTTTTTTCGTCAAATCTATAATATGTATATTTTTTTCTAATTACAACTAGCTCGTCAACTGTGAGTTCAAAAACGAGGAGAGGAAAGTTAACAAAGCCTCGAATGTTGCCATCCAAGACGGTAGTAAACCAAGAATCTTTGTCGGGAAGAAAAGAGAAAGAAAAGTAATATAAAAGGCATATAAGAAGGAGAGGAGTAACTGAACTATTAACATACAAAACAAAAAACAACTGCATTTCAGAGACAAACACTTTCATCTCATTACAAAGAATTTATTTCAAAGAAACTCAATTTAACACATACGTTTCTACTGACATTGCACAGATTTCCCCGTGCTAAAAACAACAATTGATTTAACACAATAAAAATAAAAGGAATGAATTGGAAAAACAAATGGACTTACCATTGGATCGAAAAGAAAAGTTGTCCAATACAAAAACAAAATTTCTTGAGAAATACCAATATGATGTTTAAATTCAAAGTTCTCTTTTCTTTTTTCTTTCTTTTGTTTCAAATTTCTGGCACGTGGTTTTCACAGGCTGGGGATAATTTTTTCACCTTCCCAGTTGGATATATTCTTTTCTCTGGGGTTTGTAGAGAATTCCGAAGGATAGTGCTCTGAGGAATTAAACGTTTTTCGTTAAATTTCTTCCACTGTCCTTTTATAAATTTTTTCCACAAGACTTATTCACATGGAGTAAGGAGAACTCAGCGGTTTTTCTGTTACCAACAGAAAGAAACCAATTCTAGGCTTCTTTTCTATCGTGGAAACCAATTAACTCTCACTTAGTTAATTGTAAAATTCACACCGTTCTTGATAGACAGGAGGAGTCTGTGAAAAAGACAGACTTTGCTTTCAACCCTTCTCTGACTGATTGACTAACAGACCAACAGACTGACGAAAAAGAAAAAAAAACGCCCAGTCGTTTAAATATCAACAAAAGAACAGTAACGGTCCAACTTTGAAATAAATCAATCGCATACGACCAATTTTTAACTGCTGATTTGCAAATTCCCCCAAAATATGTGTTCCTTAATTATAATTAGTCTTGAACTATATCGGGTGGTGAGGCTAAAGTTCTGGAGTTTTTTGAAGTGTGTAGATCTGCCTTTTCCTTGCCATTATTCCTTAGTCCATGTTCGGAAATTATTAGCATTCGATAAGAATATTTGAAACCATTTAACTGTGTGCAAACTAGTTGTTATTATAACTGAATTGGAACAGTTACTTAAAACTAAATAATCTCGCTGTCGGTCGGGTATAGAAAACGCTGACTGTAAACCTCAAAAGGGGTGTCGTGGGTAAGACATTAAACTGCACCTGTTGATGAAGTTCTAGTTCTTTTTGCCATTACTCCCAGGTCCACTCTAACTTGGAGTGGTAGTACATTTTAGGTTATGGTTCAAATTGATCTGTTTTAAAATTATTTGTATTAGATAGGAATACTTGATATCATAACTGTGTGCGAATTATTTGTATTAGGAATACTTGATACCATGAAACTGTGTGTAAATTGTTTGTATTAGATAGGAATACTTGATACCATATAACTTTTTGTGAATTATTTGTATTAGATAGGAATACAAGGATCATTAAATAAGTTTCCAGACTTTTTTCGTATGGGCATATTTATTGATATTACACACATGAAATTCTAGTCCCCTTCGAAGTAATCTCCTCCGGCTGCAATGCACTTGTACCGTTCCAACAACTTCTGCAAGGCCCCATGGAAGTCCTCTTGGGTAAGCGTGTCAATGACCTTCGTCACAGCCTCTTTCATCTCCTCAATTGTCTCATAACGACAGCCTCTGAGCTAAGGGAAAAACCAAAAGTCACAGGGAGCAAGGTCTGGACTACAGGGAGGACGAGGAACTGTCTTGATGCCCATCTTGGTCAAATAGTCTGGGACAAGGATGGAGTTGTGGACTGGTGCATTGTTCGTATGGAAATGCCATTGACCTGATTTCAAGAGTGCTGGCCTCTTCCCTAGGAATCTCTTGCTGAACTCCCTTAAAACCTCAACATAGTAACCCTAACCCTTTGGCCAATCAACTCTGGTCTATTGACTTCCTTACTCGTCCCACACCTCTCATCATCCCTCACAGACTCCCTGGCTTCCTTGAATCTCTTATGCCACTCAAAAACTCATGCTCGATTCATGCAAGATGCTCCAAAAGCAGTCTGAAGCATTCCATACGTTTCTGTGGCATTTTTTCCAAGTTTAAAGCACAATTTTATTGCATATCATTCTTCTAAAGTGTCCTCATGTCCAGATTGCATTTTTGAAATTCACCAGCTGTGACAATCAGGCTTTAGTAGGGTATATTACAATTGCTGCTGTAGCTGTTCATCTGAATCTGAAATCATAAAAATTTGTCTGTCATCTCATAAGATGTATAGCTATAACATAGTGAATTTTCAAGAGTCTACAACAATTTTAGATGCCTGTACAAAAAAGTCTGGAAACTGATTGAATGCACCACGTACTTGAAGTCATATAAGTATGTGTATAAAAAATCTCTTGAGAAACAACTACTCAAAAATATGAATATAAACGTAAAATGTACGCAATCCTCTGATAGCTAAGGCATAAAATAACCCCTGACAGGTTGAGATGCTGTTAAAATCTATCAATCAATCATTAAAACTGTATAGTTGCCGGCAATTAGTATCAAGAATAGTTAATTGAAGACATAATTCTGAAATTATCGTTATTATTTACTTATTCCATGATTTTTCCTCTGCACTGATTGAAAAAAAAATCGTTAATTTTAAATGATTTAATCAAGTGTGTTTCGGGTATATTTTATGAAGCCAGAATGTTCAGCTATTAAAGAAAAGATGTTTTACGTTTTATCTGTTTATTTACTATTAAATAGAATTTTCAAAAATAAAATAAAATAAAAATTTTAAATAAAATTTTCAAAAATAAAATAGAATTCGAATATTCTGAAAGTGTACGAATTCCATTATTTTGACCATGGTAAGAATGTAAATATATATATATGCATATATTTATATATATATATGTGTGTGTGTGTGTGTGTGTGTGTGTGTGTGTGTGTATTTGAACTTAAACTACTGAATGTCGTTTTGCCTTTCCAACTAAATCTGACCTTGTCTTCCTGTGAGTTAATTCAAATCTAACGTCATTGAATTAACGCTTAATTGCTGGGCTATTGTAGACCGACCTGGCACGTTCATTTCACTTTTAGTCCCACGTTCAATGTCTTGGTTTCACCTTAATAAAATATTATATCGTTAAATTATCGCTTCGTTGCTTGCCTCATTTACATTGGCTGGAAACCTATGAATACAATAAAAGACCACACAAAGATGATGTATTTTCGTATGCCATTCTAACATTTTGATGGAAACGCCAACAACGTCTGGTATCGTAAGACACTGTGTTAGCGGTAATGAGGCTTCTGGCTCGAAACCATGTCTAATTTAAGAGTCATCACTTGATAAATGCTTTGTTGGCGGCAAACTTTTTGGTTTGTTTAGTTTCTACATATGTACAAAATATAATCTCTCTCTCAGTATATATATATATATATATATCCAACCTCTCCGCTTGGGCAGGATGTGACACAAGGTCATTTTTCAAGGGGAGTTTTATAAGTTTGGATTCAGAGCTTGCCATACGAAGGTTAAATTCCTACCACGATAGCCATTAAATCTCTCTCTCTCTCTCTCTCTCTCTCTCTCTCTCTCTCACACACACACACACACACATACACACATATATATATATATATATATTTACCAAACCCTCCGCTCGGGCAGGTTATATAGCACAATGTCAATTTTTAAGCAGAGTTTAACAGGTTTGAATTCAGAGTTTTCCTTCTCCTAGACTAGTTGCCACACCAAGGCTGAAGAACCTAGTCTGTCCTACTATTTACCCATAACTGGAGGGAGAATAATTGGATTCATACCTTTCCCAAGGGTATTAGTGCTATGTGAAATGCAATCAGTCTCGTCCAGGATTTGAACTCGCGTCACCGTGTTCATTTCCTACGACGATAACCATTACACCACTGGCACTTATACACATATATATGTGTGTGCTCGTAAAAATGGTACTTGATGTCTCTTTGTTTAACACTCAGCATTATAAGGCGTGAATCAAGGGTAAGTGTAGCAATCCAGGGAAAGTAGTAGCGCCCTTCCCTACACTTCGGTGTAGTAGCCAATGAAAAGGGAGTCTCCGTGTTGCCCTCAACTACGGTCGGCCAACTTATATATATATATATGAAGAGAGAGAGAGAGAGAGAGAGAGAGAGAGAGAGTCACCGGTGATTGGTAACAGACAGTTTCTCATCTATGTGTTCATCAGGCCATGAAGTGGCTTGATGAACACATAGGTGAGAAACTGACTGTTGTTAAGCCACGTTGCTTCTGTGTCTACACTATCCTAACTTAGATATATACACTCTATCAATGATATTGAGCACTCTTTAATTATAAATATAGAAAACTGCATTATCAATATACTCTCTCTCTCACACACACACACACACACACACACACACACACACACATATATATATATATATATATATATATATAACAGCAGTTGGTTTCTCTGAAGTGAAGTGCCAAAGCATCATTGTGGTCAATTTAGACTGCACAATTTAGCTGCCAAACTTGTGGGTGCTTGTGCTTTTAAACTAGTGGGTGCTTGGGCTGTCAAACTTGTGTGTGCTTGTGCGTTTAAACTAGTGGGTGCTGAACACGTGGAAATGTTACACTTTCAGCTTGTATCCCTTTTCTTTTTTTTTTTCTTTTCAATTTTTCATTTTCTTTTTTCATCTAGTATTTTTCTTTTTTCTTTTTTCTTTCCTTTTTTAAAAATTCCTTTTCTTTCTTTCTTTTTCTTTTTCTCTTCTTTTTTCCTTCGTTTTCTTTCTTAATTTTTTTCCTTTCTCCTCTTCATTTTCTTCCTTACCTTCTTTTTCCTTCCATCCTTTTGTCGTTCCGTGTTTTCTTTCTTTCTTTCTTTCTTTCTTTCTTTCTTTCTTTCTTTCTTTCTTTCTTTCTTTCTTTCTTTCTTTCTTAATCCCTTCGAGTTGGTACATCGATTAACTAAAATCTTTTTAATTTTTTTAAACGTCTCATTTTCAATCTAGTCATGCTAAACTGAATTGTTTGAAGTGGAACTGATGATTTGTATAAAAATGGATTTGGCGTTAAATAACCTACAAAGGTTGATATGCCATAAAAACCAAACACCAACCAACCAACGAACCAACCAACCATTCTTTTGTTTTCTTCCTTCTTTCTTTCACTTTTTGTGCTATATATATATATATATATATATATAACTTATTTTTATAACCATTCTATAATCTGATTATGTGTAAAAACCCAATTGATACAATTTGCAAATATAAAAATATTACACAAACTGATATCCGGGAAAAAAATTCCATAAAAAAAAAGAAAAGACAAAAAACATACGTACTACGTGAAAATAATCAACCAATATTGCAATGCCAAGTCAAAAGAAAAAACACCGACAGAATTCCTTAAGCTAAACGTAAAAAGTGCTCAATACAAAAATTAGGGAGAAATATGAATGCCTACAGAATCAGAAAAAATCTACCGAGGTTTCACCTAACCAGCTCATCTGGACACTTTTGACTAAAGAAGAGTTGGACCAAAACTACAATTTATTGATTGCCCGCTAGAAAGATTAAAATCAGCATAAATGAATAAATAAATAAAATTAATTCGTATCTTGTATAACACGCAGCCAACTTTTATTTTTTTATGCTAATTTTATTCTTTCTCGCAGTCAATCAATAAAATGTAGTTTGGATCCAACCCTTCTTTAGTCAAAATTGTCCCGATGATCCAGTTAGGTAAAACCAAGGTAGATTTTTCTGACTCTGTAGGCATTTATATATATATATATATATATAGGTGTGTGTGTGTGTGTGGTAGAATTGAATTAATAACCTTTGACTTTTGATTACTTTTCCCTCTAGTAACCGAAGGTGCCCCTGCTCAAGATAAATGATTTCTGATAACAAAAAATAGCTATAGCAGTAATCTCATGTATTAGTTACCTCTTATTAAATATACATAGAATAGATTGATGTAGAACTTTGCAAGTCGATATAAGGAACCTCTTGTGGTGTAATGGTTAGCAAGCTAGACTAGCCAACCTTCACGAGGGATTTCAAGTCTCATTGGGTGCCCCATTCATATAGCCTCGTGCCACATCAAACCAACTTTGCAAGTCGATATAAGGGAGCCTCTGGTGGTGTAATGGTTGACAAGCTAGACTAGCCAACCTACGCGAGTGAGTTTAAGTCTCATTGGGTGCCCCATTCATATAGTCTTGTGCGACATTAAACCAACTTTGCAAGTCGATATAAGGGAGCCTCTGGTGGTGTAATGGTTGACAAGCTAGACTAGCCAACCTACACGAGTGAGTTTAAGTCTCACTGGGTGCCCCATTCATATAGTCTTGTGCGACATTAAACCAACTTTGCAAGTCGATATATGTACACACTAAGTCGATTCACTCTGATGACAGGTTTTATCATGCGACCACCTTACCCTTAAAAGAATACAATCCCAGTCAATTTTATACACAAAATCGTTATATGCAAATAATCACCCACATAATCACTCACACGCCTAAACAATCACCCTAAAATAAAGCAGATGATTAATCAATCATAGGGCAATCACATATTTAATTAATTACTCATTTAATCGTGTTAAAACCCTTGTCGCCATTGTAGGACTTCCGTTGTTCACAGAATTCAGTGTTGATAATCCTAATCTGTAGATTTCCTCTGGCAGAAAGTTCAACAAGCAATTCGCATTTGAGGATAGCTGCAAATGAACTTAAATTCATCGTTTCTGATTGGCCAATGTTTACCGGAAGTACCTGCTGTTGTTGAAAAAATCATAAATAGAAATGACGATTTTGCGTACTGCTAATACGAAAGAGAATCTAACAAATCAATCAATCTTTTCATCAACCATTTAACAATAACACGTTTAATCAATCACACGTTTAATCAATCACATGGTAGTAAAACGTTTAATCAAAAATAAAGCAATAACATGTTTAATTAATCACTTGTTTAATCAATCAAATATTTAATCAATCAAGTACAATCAGATTCTGAATCAATCACGTGACAGTTACACATTTAATCAACCACAAGACAATCACGTGTTTAATCAATCACAGGTTTAATCAGTCGGATAATTGATCGATCACACGCCAGTCACACATTTATTCAACCACAAGACAATCACGTATTCAATCAATCACAGGTTTAATCAGTCGGATAATTGATCGATCACACGCCAGTCACACATTTAATCTACCACAAGACAATCACGTGTTTAATCAATCACAGGTTTAATCAGTCGGATAATTGATCGATCACACGCCAGTCACACATTTAATCTACCACAAGACAATCACGTGTTTAATCAATCACAGGTTTAATCAGTCGGATAATTGATCGATCACATGCCAGTGACACATTTAATCAACCACAAGACAATCACGTGTTTAATCAATCACAGGTTTAATCAGTCGGATAATTGATCGATCACACGCCAGTCACACATTTAATCAACCACAAGACAATCACGTGTTTAATCAATCACAGGTTTAATCAGTCGGATAATTGATCGATCACATGCCAGTGACACATTTAATCAACCACAAGACAATCACGTGTTTAATCAATCACAGGTTTAATCAGTTGGATAATTGATCGATCACATGCCAGTGACACATTTAATCAACCACAAGACAATCACGTGTTTAATCAATCACAGGTTTAATCAGTCGGATAATTGATCGATCACATGCCAGTCACACATTTAATCAACCACAAGACAATCACGTGTTTAATCAATCACAGGTTTAATCAGTCGGATAATTGATCGATCACATGCCAGTCACACATTTAATCAACCACAAGACAATCACGTGTTTAATCAATCACAGGTTTAATCAGTTGGATAATTGATCGATCACATGCCAGTGACACATTTAATCAACCACAAGACAATCACGTGTTTAATCAATCACAGGTTTAATCAGTCGGATAATTGATCGATCACATGCCAGTCACACATTTAATCAACCACAAGACAATCACGTGTTTAATCAATCACAGGTTTAATCAGTCGGATAATTGATCGATCACATGCCAGTCACACATTTAATCAACCACAAGACAATCACGTGTTTAATCAATCACAGGTTTAAGCAATCAGATAGTTTATCAACCCGATGACAATAACACACTTAATCACAAGGCACTTACAGCTTTAATCAATCAGATAGCAATCACACGTTTAATCAATCACTAAACAATCATGTTTAATCAATCACACATTTAATCAATCACACGCTAAAAGTCCACAATTTACATTTCTATTTTTTTTATTTTTTTACTTTATGGACTTTGTTGTTTTTGCTTTTATTTATTTATTTATTTATTTTTTTAGTTTTGACGTGTATTTGTTGTCAATATACCCCCGTGCACCACCAAGGCAGATGTTGAATGGGAGTGAGGCATTAAAAGATCGTTTTTTTATTTTTTTTATTTAAGGATGGAACGCTGATCTGCTTCTTTCTTGAAAAGGATCCAAGATGACTTGCCGCTGCTGCTGCTGCTGCTGCTGCTGTAAAACTGACTGAAGAAACTGCTATACGGTCATTGTTTCCTCAAAACGTCAACTTAAAGTACACGGGATAGCACCGACTGACCGAGTTGGAATATGTATGCACAAACGTGTGTTGTATGCATAAATTTTGACTAGCTGGAGAACATCCTGTTTATTAATGCGAGAGGCTCTTTCCACTGTGTGTATGTGTGTGCGTTTTTGTGTACTTGCATTTTTTGCTGGTATATCTGCTCTTATGTGAGTGCATATATATATATATATATATATATATATATATATATATATATATATATATATATATATAAACTGTTCCTGTGTCTGTGTGCACAGTCAGATTTTTCTGAAATACGGATTTTTTTTTTGCAAATACGGCTTCGCAATTCTGTTATGTGGAGATCTTCATTTCAGCAGAAATAAATGTATTTTTCCCTCTTTTTCCATTTTTTGTTAGCGTTGCTCAGTCATCATTAAATATAAAAGAAAAAAAAATAAAGATTAAAAAATGATACCGAAAATTCTATGATGACGCACTGTAAATATTTCCCGAATTATTCTTTTTTTTTTTTTTTACACAACGATTCGATCGATAGGTTCTGAGATCAGATTAAAAACAACAAAGACGTTGATAAAAGATTCTCTTTTTTTCCAAACATGTCTCATTTCTTGAATTTTCGTTTAATTAGGTAAACTGAACATTGAATATATATATATATATATATATATATATATATATATATATATATATATATATATACGCTCATTCATATGTAAACATACATGAATATATATATACACACAAGTATATATGCATATACACATATATATACATATACACGCACACACACATATATATACTCATACATACATACATACATATATACATATACACAAATATATGTATACACGTGTATATATATATATATATATATACATATGTATACAAATACACAAATTATTTGCCTAAATTTCTGTGATGACGCTTGATAGTTTTTATTCACAACGTTTTTTAAAAACGTTTTGGTTTGAAGAAGGCCGAAGGACGCATCAGCCGAAACTTTATGAATATAACAATGAAGATAAAGACAATAGTCTGAATATTATTAGTGATAAAACACACACTCACACACACATATATATACGTATATACACACGCACACACACATATACACATACACACATATTTATATACAAACACATACATATATACATTCACACGCGCACACACACATACACAGATATATATATATATATATATATATGTGTGTGTGAGTGTGTATGTGTAGTTAGGTAGCAGTCTTTCATTTAAGCATGTTTGATTAAATAATAAAGACCCATTTTGTCTATATGTTTTTTGTTATGATCCTTTCATGTTTCTTGATAAGTCTTTTGGTTTCAGGTTGGAATTGGTGGATGAATTTACCAAAATTGTCCCGAACGCTTTCGGACTTTTCAGAGGCCATCATCAGGGGTTGCTTGCATGTGTAAAGAGTATTTTTAAAGAGTTTTGAAAGTTTTGGGGGTTTTATAACATAGCAAAACTACACAAACGCAGAGTTGGACAAAACTGAGATGCTGATGAATTTGTAATATATGTACTTGAGTTATGTTATTTGAGATAATAAATGAGAAGTACAAATATTAACTTTAAAAGAGGAATTTTATTCTTCGTATACAACGCCACGTGTTGGCTAGAAAAATGTCCGGCGGTCAACACACGTGTTTTGTATCTGGATTCTCTTCAGCAACTGCCTCCTCTTCTGTTCTTGGGTCGTCTTCGGCAACTGCTATCTCCGCTGATTGGCCAGAGGGAGAGGGAGAGCGAGAGAGAAAAGGAGAGAGAAGGGAAGAGAGAAGAGTGAGAGGCGATGGATTCTGGGATAGCATTCCTTGGCCGAGGTGGAAGTAAGGACCAAGATTTCTGTTGAGGTGGTATTTACTGCCCCATTTACTGACCTTAGTAAGGGAGGTGATACTACAAATTTAAAAAAATAGAACGCTATCAACGGAAATCGAACATTATCAAGAAAATATAGAATATTTAAAAAAGAAATATATGTGAGAGTGTGTGTGTAAAGAGTGCAATGGATGACACCTCACTTTATCAGATATATTTATTAAGATTACATGAAAATATTTTGAAATAAGACAAATTAAGTTTATTCAACGAAATCGCCATTGCCTTCAACTACGGCCTCCAGACGAGTTCCAAATCTCCTGCAAACCATTCCAACGGTTCCATTGTTTATATAGGTAAATGCTGCCGTTATCCTTGCCTTCAGTTATTTTTGCTGTTCTCTCACTCAACCGCGCCTCGCACATAATAATGAACCCAGCGGATGAAGTTAACAGATACATCCGTTCGTCGATAAAATCAAGAAAGTGACCACCAGAAAAACAAAATTACGTAGGTGTAAACTATGGCCAATGAAAAACAAACATTGGATCGCGTCAGAGTTTTACAACTATATAAGATCTAGAACTTCGGCTGAAGTCAGTTCCCGCTGGCAGTCTTGACTCCCGACAGCTCCTCTGTGGGCACGAACTCTCTTCGACTGCTCTCCTGCTCCACACAAGCGTCACCGTCGAAAAATAAAAATATAAGATTATATTTTTATATATACGTGTTCCTGATTGCTTGTCAAGATCCAGGAGAAGTATACAACCATGGAAGTTAGGTATATATATAGAGAGAGAGAGCGAGAGAGAGAGAAGTATTCATGGTGTAATTAACGTCCTAGAAAATGGACACGGTGACCCGAGTTCAAATCCTGAACGAGGGTGATGACATTCCTCATAGCGCTAATACTCTTAAGAAAGGTTTGCATCCAATAATTCTCTCTAGTTATGAGTAAATAATAAGGCAACCAGTCTTGGAGAAGGAACACTCTTAATTCAAATTTGATAAACTCCGCTTAAAAATAGGCCTTGTTACGCACCCTGATCGTGTGAAGGGGGCAGAGAGAGAGAGAGAGAGAGAGAGAGAGAGAGAGAGAGAGAGAGATGGGTACAAATCCTATTTACTGACCCCTCTGCTCGGGCAGGATATGACACAAGCGGAGTTTAAATTCAGAGTTTTCCTTCTCCTAGACTAGTTGCCCCACCAAGGCTGAAGAACCTAGTCTGCCCTATTTACCCATAGCTGGAGGGAGAATAATTGGATTTATACCTTTCCCAAGGGTATTAGTGCTATGTGAAATGCAATCAGTCTCGTCCAGGATTTGAACTCGTGTCGCCGTGTTCATTTCCTACGACGATAACCATTACACCACGGGCAGTTCCATTCTCCAAAGGGGGGACAAATGCAATTAGTCAAATAGGAATATTTTATTGTAGTTATTTATTTCAATACGCTAGCTGCATTCTTTGTTGTGGGATAAGAACTTACCCCCAAAAGGGGGTCCTGAGTATGACGCTAGTTCTTGTTTTAGAGATTTTGGAAGTTTTCAGTATCCCGTCGTCACCATTACTCCTAGGTCCACTCCGACCAGGTAGGGTCTCATCTAAGGGTCCAATAAATCTGTTTGAAAATCACTAGAATTACATAAATACACTTAAAACTATATAACTGCATGGAGCCCAGTCGGCTCGGGTTGTAGAATACACCGACTGCATCTCTGCAGATGGGTAAGACTTTCTCAACGTGTATCATGGATATAAAACTTAACAATCTGATGGTGAGGCTCCAGTAATGTTGGAGCTTTGGAGAATGCAGAGTACCCTTCGTTACTCTCAGATCTACTCTGGCCCGTAGTGGTAGCACCTGATAGGGTCATATCTATGAGTTGAATAGAACTATTTGACATTTAAACTGAGTGCAAACAAATGACTTATGCTAAACTGAATTGTTTGAAATAGAACTGTTTGATCATTTACTTGTATGTAAACAAATGACTGATGTTTGATTGAATTGTTAGTGATACATAGCAATACTTGGAACCATCTAACCATGTTCAAATGAACGAGTAATGTTGAATAGAATAATTAGTGTGTTAAATAGTAATACTTATAATCACTTCAATATGCGCCAACAATTGATTAATATTAAATAGAATTATTCGTGTTTGATAGAAATACTTGAATCTATTTGACTCTGTGGAAAAAAAAGTGCTCAGACTCATTTAAAAATGTTATGAACAAAATGTGTTCATTTTTATCATTAAGGGTTTTCAGACTATTGTCTTCATCTTTATTGTTATTTCCACAACGTTTCGGCCGATATGTCCTCCGGCCTTCTTCAGGTGTTTGTCGAACTCGGGAACCTTAAGCTTCTAAGGAGACAATCATCTGAAGGTTGCAGGTTCAATCCTGACTGCAGGCGAGTAACAATACAGGAATACTTAATTGTACCCGGTTATGTCTAACGGAATCAGAACAGGCGATCCCTGGGGGTTCAATAAAGGACGCAGTTCGAAGTTCCGTGAAGGTTCCCAAGTTCGACAAACATCTGAAGAAAGCTGGAGGACATATCGGCCGAAACGTTGTGGAAATACCAATAAAGATGAAGACAATAGTCTGAAAACCCTTAATGATATTCATCAAGCTTAGTCTCAGAAGTTTAGACAACTAAAATGTGTTCCCAAATCATATATCTAATATATATATGTATAAAAATGATTTGGCATTAAATAATCTACAAAGGTTTATAAGCAATAAAAACCAACCAACCAACCAAGTGTATGGAGACAAATAGTTATTATTAAATAGGAATGGTTGTTTGAAATTATATAATCATGTATAAATTATTAATATTAGATAAGAATACTTGAAACCATATGATTGCAAATTATTAGTATTAGATAGGAATACTTGAAAGTATATAATTGTCTACAAATTATATGGATCAAATTTTGGCATTAAATAACCTATCAAGGGTTGATATGTCGTTAAACAAATCAAACCACACACACGCACACAGTATCGGGACTTCGAGCTTGGAGTTTCGTGTAATGTCATCTACTTCAGCCGGATATCCCAACCCTGCAACGCCACCTCCCCCATCAAGTCAAAGGAAGAAGTTTGGAGTAAACCGACGCTTGCGTGACAGTGGTTGCCGGGAGTGGGGCTTTACCTGATTTTCTAGATAGGCCCTTTTGTTAATCCTCACCTCGTAAATGTCACATCCTACAACCGAGGTGTGTGTGTGTGTGTGTGTGTGTAGTTACATACTCTCTCTTTCTCTTTCTCTCTTTCTCTCTCTTAAGCATCCCTCACCATAAGCACAAACACAGCCAGTTAGGATGAGAGAGAGAGAGAGAGAGAGAGAGAGAGAGAGAGAGAGAGAGAGAGAGAGAATCTCACCTGAAGCACGTGACAAAAAAGCATATCAGGTGCCTACTAATCAACATCTATTAGTCACTTCTGTTTGGCTTGATTGAGAAGTCAAGAGTGTACTCTGAAGAATTACGTTTATACAAGCAGGACCGGAAGGTGTTACATAGAAAAGACGGAATAAGCAACGGGATTGGATTTACATTTAAAAAGATCAAGGAATTCTTCATTTCAGATTACAATTACATGCTCACAATTACCCACCAACACACACACACACACACACACACACACACACACACACACACACACACACACACATGTATATAAATAAACCTCAAATGAATGATCGCTAATTCGGCGTGGGCTGTAAAATACACCGGCTGCATCTCTGCAGGTAAGACCCCCTCCCCCAACGAGTGAGACTCAAGTCTTTGAACTTTAGAGAATATGGGGTGATCCTTCATTGTTATTATTCCCAGGTCCACTCTGAACTGGAAAGTAAGTACCTGTAAGGGTCCTATAAATAGACCTGTTTGACATTTAAACAGTGTGCAAACAAATGACTTACGTTAAATTGAATTGTTAGAAATAGAACTATTTGACGATTAAACTATGTGTAAACAAATGACTGATGTCTGATTGAATTGGTTGGTTGGTTGGATTTTATGGCATATCAATCTTTGTAGGTTATTTAACGCTAAATCCATTTGTATACAAATAATCAGTTCTACTTCAAACAATTCAGTTTAGCATGAGTACACAGTTTAATTGTCAAAAACATTTCTATTTCAAGCTATTCAGTTTATTCAAACAGTTCTAATTCAGATAATTCAGTTTAACATAAGTACAGATTTTGTTTACACATAGTTAAATGTAAAAACAATTCTATATTAAACAATTCAGTTTAGTGTGAATACAGTTTCAATGTCAAAAACTGTTCCATTTCAAATAATTCAGTTTAGCATAAGCACGCAGTTTAAATGTAAGTACAGTTTAATTGTCAAAAACATTTCTATTTCAAGCTATTCAGTTTAGTCAAACAGTTTTAATTCAAGCAATTCAGTTTAGCATAAGTATGCAGTTAGTTCTATTTAACCCATCATGTGCTACCATTCCGGACCAGAGAGGAATGGGAGCAATGGAAATGAAGGAGTACTCCGCATTCCCCAAAGCTCCAGCATCACCGGAACCTTACCATCAGATTGTTTAGTGTCATAATCAGGACACTCATTGGTGAGGTCTAACCACTTTGCCGAGGTGCAGTCGGTGTATTCTACAGCCCCAGCCGACTGGGCAATGATTGAATAGTTACTGTTACATACCAAAATACTTGGAGCAATTTAACTAAGTACGAACATGTAAGTAATGTTGAATAGAATTGTTTGTGTTGTTGAGCAATACTTGAAACTCTTTAACTGTGTGCCTAAATTGAATTGTTAGTGTTACATAGCAATGATTGAAACCATTTAACTGTGTGCAAATAAAACTATTTATATTGCATGACAATATTTGGAACCTTTTAATTTAATGCAAATAAATGATTTATACTAAATTGAACTATCTGTGTTAGAATATTTGGAACCATTTAATTGTGTGCAAACAAATTAGCTCTGACTCTTTAAAAATAAGATTACCTACAAACTATTGGCTTACCACTTATATGTATGACCATTTAATGTGTTCTGGCTCGTTTAAAAATGTTATCAACAAACCAAACGTTTACAAATCATATATAATGTATAGGGAGGATTTAGCATTAAATAACCTACAATGATTGATACTATTTACCAACCCCTCCGCTCGGGCAGGATATGACACAAGGTCAATTTTTAAGCGGAGTTTAACAGGTTTGAATTCAGAGTTTTTCCTTCTCCTAGACTAGTTGCCTAACCAAGGCTGAAGAACCTAGTCTGTCCTACTATTTACCCATAACTGGAGGGAGAATAATTGGTATTAGTGCTATGTGAAATGCAATCAGTCTCGTCCAGGATTTGAACTCGTGTCGCCGTGTCCATTTCCTACGACGATAACGACTACACTACGGGCACCTACAATGATTGATATGCTATAAAACAAAACTCAACTCTACCATACGAATCACGTGACTGAATTCTTACTCACCACTCTGTGGCTGCCTTATTTCTGCCAATTTCCTGTATTTAAAAAAGATTAATCACATCAGAGAATGATATTATTTAGAAATACACTATCTTTTAAAAATATATCAATGAAACTGGCAGTCATGAGACTGCTACAGAGGGGTGAGTAAATAATTCATTTGAGGTTTATATATGTGTGGTTTGGTTTCTTTGTTTAATGGCATATCAACCTTCGTGAGTTATTTAATGCCAAAGCCATTCTTGGAGAAGAACAGCAGTGATACAATTTAATCCAGAGCTGGGGTAATAAGGGGTTCGTATCTTGCCCAAGTATATTAGCCAGAAAGTAATCGTAATTGCGCGACTGGAGTTCGAATTCACTTACTTTGAGGCGGCAGTCTAGCACTTTACCAATTACGCCATTATAGATTAATAAGATTTATGTCAGTAAATATTTGAAAGTATGGTTGGTTGGTTGGCCGGAGACATGCTAAATTGAATTGTTTGAAATAGAACTGTTTGATCATTTACTTGTGTGTAAACAAATGACTGATGTTTGATTGAATTGTTAGTGATACATAGCAATACTTGGAACCATCTAACCATGTTCAAATGAACGAGTAATGTTGAATAGAATAATTAGTGTGTTAAATAGTAATACTTATAATCACTTCAATATGCGCCAACAATTGATTAATATTAAATTGAATTATTCGTGTTTGATAGAAATAAATGGTTTCAAGTATTGCTATTTGACACTAATGATTTAATTTAACAGCAGTAATTTTTTTACATACACTTAAATACTTCTATTTGACCTAAAGGTAATCAGAGTGGACCTGGGGGTAATGGCAGTGAAGGGGTACTCCACATTCCCCAAAGCTTCAGGACCGAAGCCTCACCATCAGATTGTTTAAGGTCATATCAGGACACTCGTTGGGAGTGGATCTTGCCCCTGTGCAGAGATGGTAGTCGGTGTATTCTACAGCCCCAGCCGACTGAACTGTTTGAAAATTAGTGATTACACGTACGTATAGAATGTTTGCGTGTGGTTGAATGCAGTTTATTTGTGTGCATTACTTGTTTGTATGTGCATGTCTGTATACGTGAGTACGTGTGTATTTATGTTTGCGTATAAATTTCTGGTGTGGACTCATCTGCGTGTGCGCACTTGCACGTCTCTGTGCTCGCACCGCCATTAGCAACTGAAATGGTGTGTGCAGGGCAGACAGAAGCGACGTAAATTTGTCTGAAATTCCAAGATGACTCACCGTTGCTGTCATTATCACGCGCGTCGGGTGTCCCAGCCCTTGAGGCCGGAGAGCGTATCAACCGAAACGCTTAGACTCAAGGGTAGGGGATACTTGTCTGATGGAATAACTCGTGGAAAAAGAAGTGATATTAGTTTCCCATACGCCTGCTTAAAACGAAACAGAGAAATTGAAGCGGGAGCTCCTCCCGAGGCTGAATTATGGTTGTTAAATATGCACTCTTAGCAAGATGATAAAAATAAGAAATAAATGTGTGGCCTTGTGTGTGCATTGAAGCATAAGTAAGTTTACGGGACACACCGTATGCTTGTGGGAGATTCTGTCTGAGAACGTGTAAGAGGTTACCTGTTCGGGTGTGAGAGCGAGATTTCACGAGATCACGAGCTCTCGTCTGCCACTCTCTTTAATTGCGGTCGACGCACTCGCATGTAGGCAAGCTGTCGGTAAAACGCAGACAGTTATCAGAGAGATGGATGGATGGCAGGCTGGATGGGTGATGCTGCAGACGTGAGAATAGGCAGACGAGAGAGAGAGAGAGAGAGAGAGAGAGAGAGAGAGAGAGAGAGAGAGAGGAGGCTGATGAACAGAGGGAAAAACGCTTAAAAGACAGATGAATAGATAGCATATAAACATGAATATATTCATCATTCTTTGAGCCCGCGCGTGCATGTGTGTGTGTGTGTGTGGAAAAAGTGAAGAAACACTTCGGTAAATCAAAAAGTTCGTAGCTTAATCGAAGAAAATGATTAAATAAATAAATGAATTAAAGAAAACATTTATTCTTTACGACATTTATTTTTCCGTATTTTCCTTTTTTTTTAGAATTAATTTTAATCACCTGAAGAAGGCCAGAGGTGAAATTTGGCCGAAACGTAGTAAAAGAAGAAACCACACACACAAAAAAAAAAAAACTACCAAGATGAGGACAAAAAGTCCGCAATAGATAAAAATCAATTCTCAGATTAAGAAGCCTCATCTCAAAAGGATTCCAATTAAAAGACAACTATCATTTTTTTGTCAATGCTGTTCATCAAATAAACGTTTCTCAATTAATCACAAGAAAACATACAGTGAAAATTGCTGATGAAATTCGTCTGTCAATATAAACTGTGTAAGGGTATGGACATGCTGATCCACCCTTATATATATATATATATATATATATATATATATATATATATATATATATATATATATATATATATATATATATATATATATATTCTTTCACTAAAAGAACACATACACACATAAACATGCATATATATTTTCTCCCTCTCTGCAAACACACACACACACACACACACACACACACACACACACACACACACACACACACACACACACACATATATATATACATATGTATATATATGTGTGTTTGTTGTGTATGTGTGTCCGTGTGTGTGTGCACGCACGTGCTTGCGTATCTGTGTGTCTGCCTAGAAAGAGAATATATAGATTAGGAAGATATATATTATTTATTTAAAATGCTATATATTTGCGTATATATATATATATATGGGGGGGGTGACTGTGTGTGTGTGTATACATATATATATATATATATATATATATATATATATATATATAGAGAGAGAGAGAGAGAGAAAGAGAGAGAATATGCATTTGCATATGCATGCATGTCTGTGCATATGTGTGTGAGTGTGCGGTGAGATAGATAGATAGATAGATAGATAGATTGATAGATAGATGGAGAGAGAGAGAGAATATAGATAAGGTAGATTCACACACACATACATACGTGTATATATATATATATATAAAGCTTAGTTTTTGATTGTTTTTTTTTTCAAATTCTTTTGCAGTTATATGTATATAATATGATATAAGTATATATACATGTATCTATGCATGTATATTTATATGTTTCGATGCATTTATATATCGACCGGCATTTGTATACACTTGAATGTTTATAAGTATGGGGGGGGTGGATCAATAAGTCCGTAGCTTAATGCTGTTATTTAGTTTCTTTTTAAAATCAAAATTACACTGAAACTCTTTCTGTATAATGTTCGGTCTATGCGATCAATAGAAAAGAGTTTCATCAAGTGCCTTAACAAGGAAGGTAATTATGTTAAAAATAAGAATTAAAAATAAATGCTTTTATGTAAAAAATCTTGTGGCATTGGAACTACTGATATAGATACGTATGTATCCGTGTGTGTGTGTGTGTGTGTGTGTGTGTGTGTGTGTGTGTGTGTGTGTGTGTTTCAGTATATATTATTGATAAAATTGTCTAATAGTGTAAAGAAAGAAAGAAAAAAAGAAAGAAAGGAAGGAAGGAAGGAAGAAAGAAAGGAAGGAAGAAAGAAAGAAAAGACGATGAAAAGAAAGATAGAAAAATGAAAGCAAGAAAAAAGAAAGAAGGAACAAAAAAACGAACAAAGAAAGAAACAAAGAAAGAAAGAAAAAGAAAGAGGGAGCAAAGAAAGAACAAGAAGAAAAAAGAAATAACAAAAGACAGAAAGAACAACAGAAAGAAATCACACACACAAAAAAAAAAGAGCAGAAGAAAGAAAGAAACGAGAAGTGTATATGGATGCTGGTCGGAAACATCTTAGCACATTGGTTAGCTAAGTTGTCCAGCGACTACGACTCGATGAGAAGCGGCTGTTGAGAAGAGACCGAGGCTCAGGTGGTCGTAAAGTCAAATCAGCCAACGATGGCTGCCGGGAAGAACACAACATAAAGCCGTAGAACATCGGCTGAGATGATTATGAGTCATGCGCGTAAAAGACTGGCGAGAGGCGAGCTGAGGTGGGAATTATCAAGAGAGATAGTCAGGCCGAAGGATGGAGGTGGAGGATTGTGGTTAACGATGTGATTCCAGATCGAAATTCTTATTGCTAAATTTCTTGCCTGATAAAAGAATGGATGAATAAATGGATGTTTTGAGGGAAGTGTAAAGTCAGGCAAACGACACTTGGCAAAACATCTGGAATATTAAAACGATTTCATTTCACGTAGATACGAGATCTATCTATCTATCTATCTATCTATCTATCTATCTCAGTCGAGTATCTATCTATCTATGTCAGTCTTTTAATCTATCTATCTATCTATCTATCTATCTATCTATCTATCTATTTCAGCCTAGTCAGTGTCTATCTTTCTATCTGTCGATGTATTCATTTTCCTACTCAATTATTCATGAACCATTAAGAGTTCAAGCACATATCATCCACACACACACACAAGCATATACATCCATACACATGCACACACATATATGTATTTGCCCAGTCGGCTGGGGCTGTAGAATACACTGACTGCACCTCTGCAGAGGGGTAGTACCCCCCGCCCCAATGAGTGTCATCTATATGACACTAAACAACCTCATGGTGAGGTTCCAGTAATGCTGGGGCTTTGGGGAATACAGAGCACCCCTTCATTGCCATTGCTCCCAGGTCCAATTTGGACTGGCGTGGTAGCACCTGATAGGGCCCCATTTATGTATTTATGGGTTAACTAGAACTAACTACATACTTATGCTAAACTGAATAGCTTGAAATAGAAATGTTTTTGACAATTAAACCGTGCTTACATTTAAACTGCGTGCTTATGCTAAACTGAATTATTTGAAATAGAACTGTTTTTTGACATTGAAACTCTACTTACACTAAACTGAATTGTTTAACATAGAACTGTTTTGACATCTGACTGTGTGTACTAATACTTAACTGAATTAGCTGAATTAGAACTACTTAACTAAACTGAATAGTTTGAAATAGAAATGTTTTTGACAATTGAACTGTGTACTCATGCTAAACTGAATTGTCTGAAATAGAACTGATTATTCATTTAAAAATGAATTTGGCGTTAAATAACCTACAAAGGTTGATATGCCATAAACCCAACCAACCAACCAATCAACTCATATATATGAAAACGCACACACACATACACACGCACGCACTGGTATCTGTATATGAAGTGTATTAAAAGTTATCGTATTTATCAAGTCAGAAATGAACAATAAATGCGAGGTTAATTTTCTTCAAAACATGCTCATTTTCGTGTTTAACAAATTTATTTTATTTGAACCAATCCTGGAAGCCACACCCAACAAACCAGTAGCTGTGTAACCGCTTACCTCCCATCTCACAAACAACACATGCTGGACACCGCTGAAGAAGCAAGGACGAACTCATAAGCAAACTTCTCATGTGGACTACTTCACATGCGCACACCCGAATTGGCTGACTAACAAAAACTTACATTCATCTGTTCTGTGCTGACATAGGATGCCGTCTAGATAACCGGCCAAAGGTAATGGACGATAGAGGCTGAGAGAAAGAGAGCGTGAGTGAAAGAAATCGGTGCCACTGATGATGAATTATATATATATATATAATCTGGATAAAATAGGAAATAAATCAGATAAGATTTTTACCGAATTGAAAAAAAAATTAGGTCTTTACAGGTTGATTTTATTTATTGAATTATTCGCTAACGTCTGATGTTTCGGTTTTTTTTAGATCTTCATCAGGGAGTATAAGTTATTGAATGAAACGAAAAAAGATGGGAAAGTTTTAAAACATTCCATTTGTCACATTTCTCATCTTTCTCCTTTTTTCCTTTTCATCTAATAACTCATTCGCCCTCATGAAGATCTAAAGAAAAAAGAAAAAAAAAAGTTTCACGTTGACAAATAATTCAATAAATAGAATCACCTTCTGAAGACCTTGTTTTTTTTTAATTTCCGAACATTTTCACACACACACGCACACACACATACACACACACACACACACACACACATATATATATATATATATATATATATATATTAATCTATATTATTATATATATATATATAATAGATAAATATATATTAGTTTTTATATTTGTTTAATAGCATAGATACTTATCTCTGACCACTGGTTTCATGCCGTCTTTATACGACGATTGTCGTATAAATACTATTAGATATATTTAAAAAAACTAAAACATATTATTATTATTATTAT
Source organism: Sepioteuthis lessoniana (assembly GCA_963585895.1). Taxonomy (NCBI): domain Eukaryota; kingdom Metazoa; phylum Mollusca; class Cephalopoda; order Myopsida; family Loliginidae; genus Sepioteuthis; species Sepioteuthis lessoniana. Next base: position 8,986,204 of record OY757929.1, read on the forward strand.
ATAATAGCTCTATCACAGATATTTAGCACTCTCCAAATTTTACTGCTGCATTTGGTCTGCCACAAACCCACCAAGTGATATAGTGACAACTATATACTGTCGTAATATATATATATATATATATATATATATATATATATATATATATATATATATATATATTGGGTTCGACAGAAATACCAACCACTTTTTAACCTGTCATCTGTGTGTTTCAAGTGAACTTCGGTAAGTGCTAATGGTAGCTCCATCTACCTAATGTCTTACCAGTTTTTTCAGATACAATCGTCTATGATCATGGGTTGGACCGGAGCACACCGTGCCTTTGCTGTTGAAACTTTCTTATGACTATGACTGCTACATAGAGAGCTTTTTATTTTCATTTCATGTTAAGTCGGAATGATGCTGTTCCGGATAGAACATCAGTTCTGCTATGGGTTGTATATTCTATTTGGAACAACATCTTCATGCCATAATATGAAAAGCTTAGTACGAAAAGCTGTTGGTGTAGCAATTACAGATGCATCAATCTTAAAAATTTTCAACTGCAAATGCACGAGGTGCACCGGTCCAACCCATGATCATATCTGATCGTATCTGAAAAAAAAATGGCAAGACATTAGCGAGTGCAGCTACCATTACTACCATACAGGTAGTAAAAGTAAAGTAAAGTTGGCGACCATAGTCGAGGGTGACCCGAAGGCTCCCTTTTCGATAGCTACTACACCATGGTGTATGGGAGGGCGCTACTCCAACAGTTCAAAATGTTGGAGTTATTTCTGTTGCGCTATCTATCTATCTATCTATCTATCTTGTATTGTTTGTCTTCAAGTCACTCAAACACGCATTCGTATTTATTCATATTTACCAACCCCTCTGCTCGGGCAGGATATGACACAAGGTAAAATTTTAAGTGAAATTTAACAGGTTTTAATTCAGTTTTCCTTCTCCTAGACTAGTTGTCTCACCAAGCCTGAAGAACTCAGTCTGTCCTACTATTTACCCATAGCTGGAGGGAGAATAATTGGATTCATACCATTCCCAAGGGTATTAGTGCTTTGTGAAATGCAATCAGTCTCGGCCAGGATTTGAACTCGCATTTACTGATTCTGATCAATATATCAATATGCACCTAAATGCACATAAGCACATACACCTACCTATATGTATATACACACATGTACATGCATCTAAAATTATATATATATATATATATATATACATAATAGTATCGACTCTCCAGGTAATCCTCTTTTTCAGTTATGTCACCGATTTGAGAAAATTATTTTAGTATAGATTATTTCAATTTTCTATGATTGTAAAAACCAGGTATGAATCGATTAAAATTTCACGAATTTAAAAGGTGGAAATCGTCTGGATTTGTGTTAATTTTGGCAAACCAAAATCCAGGAACCACTTAGTAACGTATGTCAAGGTATAAGTTATCTCTCTCTCTCTCTTTCTCTCTCTCTCTCTATATATATATATATATACATATATATATATATTCAAAAACCACTCAGTACTTGCAAGATGTGATTCAAAGTCAATTTTTAAACAGAGTTTGATAGTTTAAAAAATACAGAATTTTCCTTCTTTTAAACTGGTTGCCATGCCAAAATTAAAGAGTCAAGATAGATAGATAGATAGATCAGAACAGACTGTGATAGATAGATAGATAGATAGATAGATAGATAGATAGATATCGCTCGATAAAAAATGTATAATGATTGATACAAATTAACTATGATGTTTGGGTAATCGAACATTAACCCCCTATATACATATATTCGTGAAGTGTGTGTGTGTGTGTGTGTGTGAACGTAAAGAAAAGTAGGGTGAATGGCGAAGAGAAGTTCAAAGAGTTGGAAATGTAAGCGGCAAAGATCAAAGGCAGTAAATATTGGATTGAACCAAAAAAAAAAAACAAACAAAAAAAAACAAAAAACGAAGAAACGAGAAAATAAGAAATTGACCGAGATTAAAGGATCGAAGTGCTGATATGCCGCTTCACAAAACCAAATGGTGGTGGTGGTGGGGGTCGCAGGTTGGAGAAGGGTGTGAAATTTTGGTGACATTTTTAGAAACTTAGAAATTCAGTGGCCATCTGACACTTGCAAACAAATTTCCTCTAAGTGTAATGTAATGAAAGGTTTGGAGTTTGCTTGGTGCGTTAAACATAGTATACACCAAGCGATTATGGCTCTGTGTATCTATGTATATGAGTGTGTGTGTGTGTACGTGCGAGAAAGAGTTAAATGAGAGAGAGAGAGAGAGAGAGAGAGAGAGAGTGAGAGTACATAAAACTGATGTATTCAGAGGTTATCAGGTGATACTGAAGGAATTAAAATTTAGCAATTAGATTAGTGCAATGGGACAACGAAAGAGAGAAAGAGACAGACAGACAGACAGACACACAGATAGACAGAAAGACAGGCAAAGAGCGAACGAAAGAGACAGAGACAGAGACAGACAAATACAGACGGTGTGTGTATGAAAGAGACAGAGATTGACAGACAGACAGACAAACAAACGGTGTGTATGACAGACAGATGACGTGTGTATGAGAGAGACAAAAAGACAGACAGAGACAGACAGAGAGTCAGTGGGTGGAGTGAGAAAACGATTTTTTAAATTTATTTACTAAGTTTTTCTTGGCTTGGTTCAAGGCAAAAAAAAAAAATAATAATAAGAGACACTCAGTGAATATCCATCTCACTAGTAATAATCCATCAGTTTGATTTGATAATCTTTAAGATTAGCAAGATGCCTATAAGTGATTTACGAAGCTTAGCTTAGGTTGTCATAAAACCAGAAACATCGGGTATCCTGCAAGAGTCGAACTTACTAACAATCGTCTGAAAGCTGAGTTTGCTAATCTTTACCACTGCGTGAGGTGCTCAAAAGAAATATTTAGAAGGAAGGAAAACAGAATTTACAAAAATAAAAAAATACAATGTTCATGAAATGTGCCAACCAAGGGGTTAGAGTGTTCGCCAATGGCCCGGGAGACTTGGGTTCAATCCCAGGTCGAGTCATACCAAAGACTCAAAAAATGGTACTTGATGCCTCCTTGCTTAACACTCAGCATTATAAGGTACGGATCAAGGGTAAAGTAGAGCAATCCAGGGAAGGAGTAGCGCCCTCCCCTACACATTGTTGTAGTAGCTATCGAAAAGGGAGCCTTCGGGTTACCCTCGACTATGGTCGCCAACTTTACTTTTACTTACTATATATATATATATATATTGTAAAATTGTTAAGTTGGTAGAGTATTCGCTAATGGCCCGGGAGACCAGAGTTCAGTCCCAGGTCACGTCATACCAAAGACTTTAAAAATGGTACTTGATGCCACCTTGCTTAACACCCAGCAATATAAGGTACGTATCAAGGGTAAAGTGGAGCAATCCAGGAAAGAAGTAGCGCCCTCCCCTACACCTCGGTGTAGTAGCTATTGAAAAGGAAGCCTTCAGGTCGCCCTCGATTACGGTTGCCAACTTACTTACATATATTAGCCATACCCCCCTCAGTAATGCTAACCCTAATTCCTGACTGCTGACAATCCCTTCTAACTATTTGCCATTATCCATTCTATAGATTGGGCGTTGAAGTTTGCTAAAGACAAATATTAGATCGAAAATTATCTAATTGGATGCTTAATCATCAAACACTTCAGTCCCGTCGACTGCATCTCAGCAGAGGAGTAAGACCCCACCCACCAAGGCTCCAGCCTTGGAAATTTGGGGAATGTGGAGTAACACTTTATTGCAATTGCTCCCAGGTTCACCCTGACCCGGAGTGGTAGCTTCTCATAGGGTTATATCTATGGGTAAAATAGAACAAACTATACGTGTAAACAAATGACTGATATTAAATTGTGACTGTTATACCTAGAACCATTTAACTGTGAGCAAAAAAGAGTTCAGGCTCGTTTAAAAATGTTATCTACTAAATATATTCACAAATTATATATATATCTAATATGTATGAATAAACAGGATTTGACATAAAACCCAACTAAACAAAATCATATATATATATATATATATATATATATATATATATATATATGTGTGTGTGTGTAGAAAAATTGATAACAAGTGGAAGGAGAGATTTATTGAGGTCGACACTATAGCGTTTCGGTTCTTCTGAACCATCATCAAGACCATGAGGGGTGATATTAGTGATTTTAAGTCAACAATGGATGTTTAAAAATGCAAAATAAAAACACCTTGGCGAAAGTTTGTATAATAAGAAAAAGTTGGCCGTTTAAATAAGTGAATCAGCGTTTGTTGTTTTATATTACGTCATTTGACTTATTAGGAATATTGTGTAGAATTTATGTTACGTTTGTTTATCGAGAAAGATTTCGAGTCAAAAGGAAGAAAAAGAAAGACAAAAAGAAAAATAGAAAGCATAAAAATTATGATATGTGTGGAAAATATTAACTAAGAATGGAATATATTATAGCTATTTAAATGTATATATATATATATATATAATTTGGTTTAGTTGTGTTTATGGCATATTAACCTTTGTAGGTTATTTAATGCCAAATCCTTTTTATTCATACATATTAGATATATATATATGATGTGTGAACATATTTAGCAGATAACATGCTTAAAAGAAACTGAGCTCTTTTTTGCTCACAGTTAAATGATTTAAATGGTATATATATATATATATATATATATATATATATGTATATATATATATATAACCAAATCAAATCCCCTCAACTGATAGAGCCGATGTATGGAAGTCAACATATAACAGGCTGTGATAGTTCTAAAATTAAATTAAACTACATCTGGTTGGAAGGTTCCACCTCTGAATATCTGCAGAATGTAGAATACCCCTGCTTGTGGGTCAAATAGATCAATTCAAAAATTATTTGTATTTGATAGGAATACTTGATACCATATAATTGCGTGCAAATTATTTGTATTAAGAATAGTTGTTTCAAGTCTATAATTGTTCACTAAATCATAGAACATTGCAAACAAAAATGATTTTTATCAAAAGAAAGTTTTAGAAAGAAAGAAGAAATGAGAGTTATGAAAAGAAAGGATAGTAAAGAAAAAAGAGAGAAAGGCCAAAAGAGGCGGACTCGTTTGAAAATTATTTGTATTAGATAAAAATACTTGATAGCATATGTGCAAATAACTTGTATTAATGTTTGGTTTGGATTCTTTGTTGAATGACGCTTCAAACTTCGTGGGTTGTCTAATGCAGAAGGGATCTTTGTAGAATAACAGTAGTAGTGATATTTAATCCTTAGCTAGGAGGAAAGGGGGTTCATGCCTTTCCCAAGGGTATTAGTCCGAAAGTAAATGTAATAACATGACTGGAATTTGAACTCACTCACTACAATGTTGCAGTCTAACATAGAGGGATAAGGTGGTTCATGCCTTTCCCAAGGGTATTAGTCCGAAAGTAAATGTAATAACATGACTGGAGTTTGAACTCACTCACTACAATGTTGCAGTCTAACATAGAGGGATAAGGTGGTTCATGCCTTTCCCAAGGGTATTAGTCCGAAAGTAAATGTAATAACATGACTGGAGTTTGAACTCACTCACTACAATGTTGCAGTCTAACATAGAGGGATAAGGGGGTTCATGCCTTTCCCAAGGGTATTAGTCCGAAAGTAAATGTAATAACATGACTGGAGTTTGAACTCACTCACTACAATGTTGCAGTCTAACATAGAGGGATAAGGGGGTTCATGCCTTTCCCAAGGGTATTAGTCCGAAAGTAAATGTAATAACATGACTGGAGTTTGAACTCACTCACTACAATGTTGCAGTCTAACATAGAGGGATAAGGGGGTTCATGCCTTTCCCAAGGGTATTAGTCCGAAAGTAAATGTAATAACATGACTGGAGTTTGAACTCACTCACTACAATGTTGCAGTCTAACATAGAGGGATAAGGGGGTTCATGCCTTTCCCAAGGGTATTAGTCCGAAAATAAATGTAATTATGCGAGTAGAGTTCGAACCCTTATACAGCGATATCGCAAGCAAGCACTTTAGGCACCACGCCACGCGGACATACTGTTCTATAGCCATGACCATGACCAACTATACAAACACATAATATATAATCATAACAACACAATGAAAACGAGCGACACAGTTCTTTTAGAAAAATATACCTCTCACTTTATTGAAAGGGTTGTGTGTGAGAGGGAGTTGGAGACCGAACAGAACTGCAACATATTGACCCTCACTCTATTGGCCTTAACCGTGTTTCTTTCCCGTTATCTTGGGCTACTCAACCAGGGGCCTGAGGGCCCACTCTGCTGGGGGCTGGCTTTCTCTACCACATCTTGTCACCAACGGGTCTGGTCTCCAAACTAACTGACTTCTTGTCTTCACCGAGTTATGTAATAGTTCAAGGCCCCCTTCTTCTTGTAGGCGTCACAATTTGCACTCATTCAACCCATCCACGGTCAAGGTTATAAATCGGATATTCCTCGACCGGATGCACCTGTTATTTACATAGGTGCATTTCCTATTTTGACAGCCCGGCCGGGTCGTAGGTCAATATACAACACATACTTTCAAAAAACAATGATTGTTTTCAAAGGAATATTATCATGAATTACTCGAAACTAAATAATTGTGTCCAAATTAAATAGAAATAGTTGAAACAATTCTTGTGCAATTTATTTCTATTTGATTGGAATAGATAGGAATCGTATAACTGTGTGCAAACAAATGATTTATAGTGGGTGCTGGAGGGCTTCAGCACCCCCCTAGATTTTGTTGAAAGGGATGGCAATGTTATTGAGCTTAGCTGTATCGTTTGATAAAACCATTACTGTTTTGGCATTCCTCTTCTTCTAATTTTCATGATCATAGAACTTCATTTCCTATTTCAGTTTTTTCTTCTTTTTTTTCAGTGAAAAAGATTAGTTTCTAAAACCTTTTTTGCATAATATACAGTAATATCAATGGTTGCCCGGGACCCCCAGGTTTCTTGGGTTTTTTCTTTTCTTTTTTTTTTTGAAAACATTAGTTTCTGAAATTTTATATAAATAATATACAGTAATATCATTGTGGATACCCTGAGAACCCAGTATGCGAACTAGTTTTTATTTATTTTTAGCCTCCCTTCGTTTTCTTTTCCCCTTAACTTTCTCAGTCATTAGCTTTTAAAATTTTTCTATGAGTAATATGCTGTTATACCATTGTGGAGGTTCGAGGCTACCAGTTTTGGGAATTTCTTTTTTTGTCTTATTTTTTATTTCATCGTTTCGAATAAGATTAATGTTTTATTTTTGGATGTTCTTTTCTTTATTGAATTTATAACTAGAATTTGCAATATGTCACAGGAGTCGTTGGAATTTTTTGTCGGATTCCAAAATGCAAAGCCAACAGATGACGATAAAAATGGTTTTTGATAAGAAGAAATATCCCACGAGTCTTAAGGAACCAGAAGAAATTCAAAAAGGTAAACCATTCTTTATTTTGACTTTGATCTTTTCGAGTTGAATCATGTTCAAAATCATAACTAATGTAAAAAGAAAATAAATCATTGAATGTAAATCCAAAGCCAACATATAACAATAAAAATGGTTATCTGAAAAGTTCTAAAAAAGCTATAAGTTATTAATATTGTTGACCATTAAAACTGGAAGGGAAAAAAGTAGCTGCACAAAAATTTATGGAAGATTAAAACCAAAACTCTGAAGAAGATAAAAAAGCAGAGTTTGAATTTCACTAAGGCTTTTAAACTTTAAGTTTTCACTAAGTATAAACATTTTTTATAACACATTGAAGCGTCTTCTTCCTTGGAAGAATACCAGGTCACATCTGGGACAAGAGCGCAGATTATAATTAACCAACCTCAATTATAAGTGTGAAGATTACCATAACTCTTTCTCAAGAACTCTGCACTACCAGCACAACTTGATGAAGGTTGGTTAGTTGGTTGGGTTTTACGGCATATCAACCTTTGTAGGTTATTTAACGCCAAATCCATTTTTATGTAAATAACCTGTTCTTTTTAAAACAATTCAGTTTAGCATAAGTACACTGTTTAATGATCAAAACCATTTATTTCAAACTATTCAAGCAGTTATATGTAACAATTCAGTTAAGTGTAAATACAGTTTTAATGTCGAAAAACAGTTCTATTTCAAATAATTCAGTTAAGCATAAGCACGCAGTTTAAATGTAAGTACGGTTTAATTGTCAATAACATTTTTATTTCAAGCTATTCAGTTTATTCAAACAATTCAGTTTATCATAAGTATGCCGTTAGTTCTATTTAACCCATAAATATGGCCCTACCAGGTGCTACCATGCCGGGCCAGAATGGACCTGGGAGCAATGGCAATGAAGGGGTACTCCGCATTCCCCAAAGCTCCAGCATTGCTGGAACCTCACCATCAGATTGTTTAGTGTCATATATCAGGACACTCGTTTGGGTGGGGGGTCTTACCCCTCTGCAGAGAAGCAGTCGGTGTATTCTACAGCCCCAGCCAACTGGGCACAACTTGATGATGAATTTATTTGATTAAAAAACAAATCGCATAACCTCAACCTAGTAAAAAGTTTATGGAAGACTGTCTGTTCCCCATTCTACCGATGTTTTCCAAAGGAAGGATAAGAGCTGACACGATCTGGAACCAGTGTTATCGCAGAAGTAGCCAAAAGGAAATGGGAGACAACGTGTGATTGCCAAAGGGATTCCAACTCCTAATTCTAAATTCTTCCGTGGAGTTCTTTAGAGACAGATAGCCCATCATAATTAGTGAACTCAGAAGAAATGAATTTGTACCTATTACAAGGTCATTGGTGGAAGGTGAATGCACTATAGCCTCGAAAGGAAACTTGAATTAAAACGCACATATTCCATTTTCCTCGTTGATGTCCATTACAACATCCACACCTTCATAGATAGATAGATAGATAGATAGATGTATTATATGTTGCGTTTTATGGTATATCAATCTGTGGGTTATTTAATGCCAAATCCTGTTTATATATATATATATATGTGTGTGTGTGTGTGTGTGTGTAATTTTTTTCTTCAGTGCCTCCATGTTTTTAATTTTCTTTTTCAATTAGATATCCCAATGTAGTCAAAAAATTTTAAACGAAAGAGTATATGCTTAAACCTCCACCTCTACCACCCCAACGTTCATATCACCATTAACCCTTTTACTTCCCTTCCATTTTCCCCCTCAAGACCTCCTCCTTCCTCATATTATCTCTCTCTTTTTTTCTCAAAGAAATTAAGTCAAAACCAACAACACCTACCACCACCACTCAATCCTATTTCTCCCTCTTTCCTTTTCTGTCTTTAGACCCACCCTGCCCCCTTTTCATGATCATATTTTTACTCTCTTATCTATTTCCTCTTTTGGCTAAATTTTTGGAAAAAACTATTTTCTCAGTTGAAAAAGTCCTGTCAGTAAAGAACGAAATATTCTTAACTGAATCCGTTGTCTGGGTTTTAGCATATCCACTTTTTCCATTTATTTTTCATCATCGTGTCAGATCTTTCAAAAACATATACTTTTATATATATATAAATAAATTTATTATGACGGCTTAACCGAGTTTGAGTCTCCATTTAATTATACTATATATATATATATATATACCCCTGGCTAAAAATATTACACCACCTTCAAAAATGAAGAAAAAGATATTGTTTACAATTCTTAAATTATGAAAATCAGATATACGAAAGACAAGGCATAAAGACAATTTAAAATATGAAGAAATTTCAATTCATTTTTTATATGTATATTAACAATTATGCTTAATTAAAGATTTTGTTTTGACATAAATATAAAACCAAGGAGCAGAACTGTAGAATATAAATGCAAATTTTTTATTCAATATTTTGTAGATCCGCCGTTAGCTTTGATAACCTCAAAAATTCGGCTAAGCATACTATCAACTAGTTTCTGAAGTTGAACTGAACATGTTTTTTTCCCATGCGTCTAAGATTGCAATTTTTTAGTACAGAAATTGCTGAGTGCAGTCGACTTCCTTCATAAACTTATTCAACAATCAATCCCCACAAATTTTCTATTGGATTGAGGACTGGAGAGCAGGCTGGGTGGTCAAGAAGGCATATTTTTTGTTCAAGCAAGTACTTCTTTGTTATTGACGCATTGTGGATATCAGCATTATCTTGCTGAAAAATCCATTCTTCTCCACATAGATGACACTCTTCCTGTGCAAGAGATAAATCATTTAGGATCTTCACATAATCTGCTGCTTTTTGTCAATCATTGACAAATTGTAGTTTAAGATTTCCTGAAGATGCGAAGCCCCACACAAGATCATAGATCCTTCACCACTATGCTTTGTTTCCCTTCTGGAATTTTTTTTTTTTTTTGCGTGCCAGTACTTCCGAAAGCCATCTGGACCGTCTAAATTGAATTTCTTTTCGTCCGAGAAAACAACTTTTCGCCTTTCTTTAGGACTTATGGTTTGATATTGACGAGCTTATTCCAGTCGTTTCTTTTTGTGCTTCATAGTTAACATTGAACGTTAAATCCTTTTCTTATGTTTAGTTTTTTCGTTGTTTAAATGCCTTCTAATTGTTCTAGTACTACAAGGAGTATTACAATATTAGTATTACAAGGAGACAAGGAGTATTACAATATTAGTATTACAAGGAGACATTACAATATTTTTGATATTAACGAATTTTTCCTTTTTACTTCGCGAACAATACTTCTCTTGAATTTTGGTGATAATTTTTCTAGCCTGCCAGTAGGCTTTTTTGTTCCATACTTATTTGGACTTTTTAAGTAATTGCAGATAGCGGTTTTACTGGGTCCTAAGGCCTTCGAAATTTCTCCCCCCGGTTTTTCGACTCTTTTCAGAGCTGTAATCTCACCTTTGTTAAATTCAGATAATTTAGTTCCTTTAGCAATTTATGTTTTTAGTATTTTAAGTATTAAAGTTTTAATAGCTTCTATATTACGTAGAATATATTTTGTGGAGGTGCCCGTGATGTAATTGTTATCGTCGTAGGAAATGAACACGGCGACACGAGTTCAAATCCTGGACGAGACTGATTGCATTTCACATTGCACTAATACCCTTGGGAAAGGTATGAATCCAATTATTCTCCCTCCAACTATGGGTAAATAGTAGGACAGACTTGGTTCTTCAGTCTTGGTCGGGCAGCTAGTCTAGGAGAAGGAAAACTCTGAATTAAAACCTGTTAAACACCGCTTAAAAAAATTGACCTTGTATCATATCCTGCCCGAGCGGAGGGGTTGGGTAAATAGGATATTACGTAGAAAATATTTGATAAATTTTTCAATCAAATTAAGTCCTTTTTTATTTAGTTTTTATTGGTGGACTTATATTTATATCAAAAATGAATTTTAAAATTTAGCATAAATGCATATAAAAAATGAATTGAAATTTCTTGTTTTAAAATGTCTTTTAACCTTATCTTTCATACTGGGTGACCCCCCCCCCCAAAAAAAAAAACAGAACCCATAAACGTTTTTATTACTTCTACAAAAATAAAGTAAAATAATTCTAATTTTGTACACTCAAACTTCTGGACATGTTGATGAATCATCATCATCATCATGTCGTGCCGCCAGCACGGATATCCCTGACCCTCTCTCGCCACTTCTCCCTATCATTCATCGCCTCCGGCAGGTCTTCAGGGTTACATCCTGTGTCTTCACATAGCTGCTGTATGTAAGTTCGAGCTGGTCGTCCTGCTTTTGCTTGGCCATATGTGGGGGTCCATAGGAGTACATCACTTACGAGCTCGTCCTTGCTTCTCCAACAGTGTCCTGCATGTCTGGTTCGTCTAACTTGTATAGTTTGTTGATGAATACTATGGTCCCAATTTTTCATGCTCAAAATCTACTTCATATCCGGAAAAAAGAAAAGGCTAGAATTAAATTTATGAATTTCAGTCAAAAATATATGGGTTCTGTTTTTTTTTTTTTTTTTTTTTTTTGGTGGGGGTCACCCTGTATATCTGATTTTCATAATTAAAAAAAATTGTAAGCAATATTTTTTCTTCATTTTTGAGGGTGGTCTTATATTTTTGTCCAGGGGTATATATATATATATAGAGAGAGAGAGTTTCAATTATTGCTATGCATTGTTTATCTCTAAGTTTGATATTGATTATTTGTTTGCACACAGTTGGATAGTTACAAGTATAGTAATGATTAAATAGTTCTATTTGACTGATTGATGGGAACCTAAAAGTGGAGCTGGGAGTAATGGCAATGAAATGATATTCTACGTTTTCCCAAGCTCCAGTACTAGAGCCTCAAAATCAGGTAGTTTAGTGTCATATCCAGAATACTCATTGGTGAGGGGGTCCCTAATCCTCTGCTGAGATGCAGTCGGTGTATTCTACAACCCCAGTCGAGTGAGCGGTGATAGATAGATAGATAACGCATCGACGGATACACATACAAGCATACACACAGGTGGTGTGGGCTCCTCAAATGGTGTAATGGTTAGGGGTCTAGACCAGCAAACCTTTACGGGGGAGTTCGAGTCCCATTAGGTACCCCATTCATTCAGCCTTGAGCCACATCTGAGCAAAACGTTCTGTAAATTACTACAAGTACACACATATATATGTATATACCAGGATAAATCGATATAGACTACGATAGATAGAATCATAGATATGTAAAGAGATAAATACAAATTTATTACACACACACACACATGTATATATATATATATATATATATATATAGAGAGAGAGAGAGAGAGAGAGTATAATTTGGCAGCAAATTATTACGAAGGCATGTTTTGTTAAACATGAAAGAACACTTTTTATTTAGACGTTTTTATAGTAGTTTCTCAAGTTGTGTTTTTTTCCGTATTTCAGGGTCAAAAATTGTCCCATGTTTTTTTCCCAAGGGCTTTCAACTATAATTTGGCCGTCTACAGGGGTTGTCGTTTGTGGTGGCTTCAGTATTTCTTTTTTGAATTGAATTGTAGCGTTCTTTTTCATTTTTTATTTTATTTCATTTTTTTATTTATCTAATTTTTTTACCCTGAAATACGAAATAAAAAAGACACGACAACTTGAGAAACTACAATCAAAAACTATAAATAAAAAAATATTCAAGCATGTTCAAAAACACATGCCTTCGTAATACATGCAAATACATATATATATATGGTAAAAAGTAAAGTTAGCGACCGTAGTCGAGGGCGACCCGGAGGCTCCCTTTTTAATAGCTACTACACTGAGGTGTAAGGGAGGGCGCTACTCCTTTCCCTGGATTGTTCCACTTTACCCTCGATATGTACCTTATATTGCTGAGTGTTAAGCAAGGAGGTATCAAGTGCCATTTTAAAAGTCTTTCGTATGATGCGACCTGGGATCGAACCCAAGACTCCTAGGCCATTGGCGAACATTCGACTCACTTGGCCAGTATATATATATATATATATATGTGTGTGTGTGTGTTTAGATAGATAGATCGATAGATAGATTTTAAGAATGGAAGAAGCACTTTGTTAAACAATTTATTTTTCTACATAATCTTTTTCTTTGTCAATGCATGTGATTTCTTGTTGAATCCAAAAATCAAAACATTATACAGTGAATATTCCGATCCAATTTCTGCAGATAACATGTTAGTCTTATTTGATCCATTCACTTATGAGGTCATTCAAATAAATAAAAGATTTCCTGTGTTTAATAAACCCAACACGTTCTGTCACAGTTTAGATAAATTGTCAGATATAAAATGAGATAAAAACTTAGAATTTCACTTTCCTATTTATTTAAAATTCATTTTATCAAATTCCGATGAAAGAAAAGGAAGAAAAAAAAAGAGGAAAATTTATGACGAAGAGAAAAAATGAAGTTTACGAATAAGAGAGGGAAACCAAGTCAATGATGGAAAGAAGAAGAAGAAGAAGAAGAAGAAGAAGAAGAAGAAGAAGAAGAAGAGTGGGTAAGTAAAAAGTGGGGGAAGGGGTGAAAACTTGGGAGGAAGAGAAAAGAAGGAGGAAGACGAGTGGGGAAAAGAAGGATGGGAAAAAGGATCAAAAGAAGAAGAAGAAGAAGAGTGGGTAAGTAAAAAGTGGGGGGAAGGGGTGAAAACTTGGGAGGAAGAGAAAAGGAGGAGGAAGACAAGTGGAGGAAAGAAGG